>CM033647.1:97050582-97597449 GCA_019512145.1 Engystomops pustulosus
CCCGCACCCCCCTCATACCGGTACCTCCTAACCGTACCCTCACGTGATTTTCCCACCCTCGCTCCCATAAACTGTATTGTAGTCCCGCCCCGCCACGCCGACATCATGATGCCAGCAGCAGCCGGCAATCCCCCTTCTGCCTCAAGGAGCACGCGTATAGGATCCTTCCCAAGCCGGCCGACAGGTTAACTGCAGACGGGCACAATCTCCCCTCCTGCCAGGGACCTTCATAGGGATGCTCGCTCCCGCCGGCCGGACAGGTTAATGCCCAGCGCGTCAACTCTTCCACCCCTATTGCTCCCCGGGATCTTCATATGGCTGCTGCTCCCCGCCCGGCAGACAGGTTGATGCAGCAGGCCAATCTCCCCCCTCCCGGTACCTATATGGCTGATGCTCGGCTGCGCGCGACAGCTTTGCATGCAGCCCGCAATCTCCACTCCGCTCCTGGCACATCGTATGCTCTGCCCCCGCCGGCTGACATCGTATGCAGGAGGCAATTCTTCTCCTGCAGGAGTCCTAATTTCGGGGTAAGTTTACATCCTCCAGAAGGGACCCCGTGACAACCCCCGTACGTCCTACATTTCGGGGTGTCTTCATAATCGGGGAAACACAGGTAGCTCCGTATACCCCCTAAAGTATGAAAAAGGTATTAGTGTCAGAAGATGGCCCAAACCAACATTTTTTACACATACCATGGTTTTAAATTTTGAAACACTGATAGACACAAACCACTGTGATAGCATGATCCTATCAACTTACATTTCCCAAAAGATTAAAGCGAGATATATCAACTTTGAGAGCACACAGTGAAAAGCTCGTAAAAACTGAGACACACAAGAAAGGAACAACATGGGTTTTTTTTCCCAATTTTCACACCACAATTTGATATTTTTCCGCCTTGCCAGCATATCATAAGGTCATGAAAAGTAAAATTCTCCCCCGCCATACACCCCCCCCAGAAACATAAGCATCACAACAGCTTCCTTACACGGAAACAATTGCAAATACCCGTTATGGCTATTGACAGCTCGGGGAGCAACAAACCATTCAATGAAAGAATGCTGCATTAACCGAAACAAGGGTTAGTATCAAATCCTTCCACAAGATGACAATACTGCAAGGAACAGTTTTTGTCAAGAAGGCATTACTGGGGTTAAACAAAATGGAGCTTTTTTACATCCAAAGGGTCCCCCCCTCGGCCCACGCCTGTCCGGACAGAGATTTAGGAGGGATGGCCCCCCTCCCCCCGCACGCACGCGATTGGATTGCCCCCCCTGTCACAATTGAGCCTGGCCTTTTTTTTTCTTCCATCGTCGCCACCACAACCCATTGGTGGGGTGGGGGGCCCTGTCCATTGTGGCGGGACCGATCTCCCGACGGATTCGGATAAACCCCTGCCAGGATTTAACATTTAAAATTGCCGTGTTGCAAGCCACAATACTTTCACATTGGCATGCCCCCATAATTAGTGAACGCTGCCTGGCAGCCTGTGAATTCTTGTGGGGAACGCTACGGAGGGTATCGCGGCCAGGCGGACACCGGCAAGTGAATTTATTGCCAATTAAAAATAAAACCAGTTCTACAGGCTTTGCTTTTACTGGCTCTCCATTATGCCCAATGCAACATGGACCTGTCACATTACTTGTTAGGTCTAGCACGGGTACCAACAGTAGGTTTACTCACACAGTAAGTGATATATTTATAATGGGTAAAATAATATTATGTGTGTTATTCTGAGTCCTATGTTGCGTTAATACTCAAGGCAC
Source organism: Engystomops pustulosus (assembly GCA_019512145.1). Classification (NCBI taxonomy): domain Eukaryota; kingdom Metazoa; phylum Chordata; class Amphibia; order Anura; family Leptodactylidae; genus Engystomops; species Engystomops pustulosus. Next base: position 97,052,349 of record CM033647.1, read on the forward strand.
AAAGATCGCGATCTTTCCTTTTATCCTTGCATTCACCTGATGGCCCGGCGCCGTATTTACACTACGAGACAGTTGGTGTTTGTCTAGCCCTGTGATGGCCCTTCACCCAACCTTTTAGTACACTTGAGGACTTTACAACTGAATCGCATATCCACGTAAAAACTCCACAAACATTTTGTTTGAGCCTTCCTTTCTTTCAAAGTGCCAATGCCACCATCTTAAGCAGTAACTCTTTTTACTTCCCCCATTTGCCCTGTCACTTTGAGTGTTTCTTATAATGCGACTATGTGTCACCTGAGTTGATCATCCATCAAACGGTAGAATTTTACCGCCTTCCTGCTAGTAGGTATGAGAACCCGCTTTGGCCTTCCATTCATCACTTGTAGCTTTCCTCTAGGGTCCCGGTGCTGCTCCATCAGCCCTCGATCGTTCACAGCATCCGATGTCTTGACGTGGAACCCTTGTTGTCCCTGGTAATTAGGACTTGCGGTGATAGTCGAAGACAGCGTTGCCCCTATAGAGAGCTATGAGTCGGCAAGTACCTCTGTCGAGTCACTCGACTTGAGCTGTGGGCGGGGCCCATTTCCGCCCATCTTGCGTGTTTCCCGCCCCTTAGACACCCCAACACCCTCGTATCTCCACCCTAGCTACTATTTGGAATTCCCCTCCTTTCAGTCCTCACGCCACGTCCTCAATGGTTCATCCTGTGCCCACTTCCCGGTTTTTTTTTTGCCTTCCATCTATACACCACTTGGCTTACTTCACCCCGTTCACCCATATGAAAATTTGCAGGCTGCAGAAAGTGCACAGGGCCAGGAACGCCCTAACCAGCAAACTCCAGAAAAAAATTCAAGTGCTGGCTAAAAAGCTAGCATTTAAGATGATTTCAACTCCTGATAAATATCCTACAGTATTTTAAAATGTTTTGAGAAGTTTATGATACGCTGGGGCTAAGTGTGTCAGCTTATGATGTTCCCCCACCACGTCACCGCTGGATTTATGAGAGGCTGTGCATTGAATTGTCCATAGCCTGCATCTGAATGTTTCTGTCCTGCGCTAACCCTCACTGCCGCCAGCGTTTGCCTCTTCACCCCTTTCTACACCCACTTGGAGTGGAGGTGGCATAAGTGGGGTTTGCCAGGAATTGTGCCTATTTCAGGTATTATACACCAAATTTCAGGAGTATAAGACTTATCAATTTGCCCCTTTGTGCATAAAGCTAGATAATGATAGGTATTTGGATCAATGTATTTTTGCTTGGTCGAGGTCTCAGTTCTTTGATCAGGAAATCTTGTATGAATAAAGTTCCTATAAGACTTGCTGATGTGCATTGTAGATTAGCATTACAGTACTGCTAAAGTGTGCTTCTCTATACAATGGCTTGTGTGGATCTTCCTTCTAAAAATAAAAACAGATGTTAAAGCAGAAGTTTTCAAAGTTGCACCTACACAAATCATAATACTGCCACAACATATTCCATGAACAAATGAGAGCATTTTGCCACAGTGACATATTTGGTGAAACTTATGCTAATTATACTAACATTTTGCAAGTGTGAAATACCCTGCCTTGTTTGGCCTTGTTTTACTTTCTTGAAAAAAAAACTTGGCACTCCTGTAATATTTGATTTGCATATTTTATTAAAGTGAATCGGCAATCCAAAATAAATGCAACGTTTCGGTCTTCATCAGACCTTATTCAGGCACTGTACAGAGAATAATATGTATAAATATTTACATGTATAACAATAGTTCCATCAATGAACATAGTAGATATAATAGATATAATGCATATAATAGATACAATGCATACACAATGACAACGTGTAGAGCATGATGAACATGAGCCATATATCTGGTGGCTTTGGTAGGTATCATAGATGTTATAGAGCTGCCGTGGATATAGCCATCAAGAGGTAAAGATGTGGCCACTAGTCAGGTCTAGCTGGATACTAGTAAGAGATGTGTTAGAGGAGGCATCACAGGCATCATGAAAAAGTATAGAAATGAAGTATAGAGAGGAACCTGGTACAATGATGTCTTGCAGGTATATAACAAGGTACATGTAGGTATATAGTGGGGGATCAGGTAGTATGAAATGTAGGTAAAAGGGAGTCTTACCGTATTGCTGGGTGGTCGAGTGTAGATGTGGTACTGTGAACGTGAGGCGCATAGGAGGCCATGAAATTGCAGGAGACCCCGCTGTGGAGTGGCTGCGCTGTGGATGTGTCGCGATCGCGGGTATATAAGCGAAACAACCTGAATCTGGTAAGACTCTCTTTTACCTACATTTCATACTACCTGACCCCCCACTATATACTGTAGAAAGGCACAAGGTGTTGTGGTGGATGGTAGATACGTGTCACCGTGGTGCCTGGCCTGTGTGAAGTAAAACCAGTATTGCTGGTGTCGCGCGTTCGGCCACTGACACATTTTTGTTATTTTAGCATAGCTGCAATGCAGCTGATCCGGGACGGTTTTTTCTGGCGAGCAGTCAGTGCTGGGTGGGATGGCTGCCTCCACGTTCAGGCCAGGGCTTGCAGCCCTATGTAAAGCCACTGTGTCAGGAGAAGTGGGGTGGTTCCTACTGTGTGTAGCATGAGTGGAACACAGGAATAGCAGTAGCCAGAGTGAGCCTTGCTGTGTGGGGAATCTGAGGACTGAAAAGGTTCTCTAACCCAGGAGGGTGAAAGTACGGTACTGGTCTGTGAATGTGGAACTGTGCTTGTATAACATGGACTGAGATTTATCATATGGACTATGCATTTTTTTGTTTGCTGGCTGGAGCAGCCCTTTTTCCCTGTTATTTTTGTCTAAATAAGACCCCTGTTTTGTTCACCTGAAAGACTGCTGCTGGCGCTTCTCATAAGGCTACCATTTGAGTGAATCCTACAATTGGTTTTTTGGATATGCGGGCACGATTCCCTTTAAAGAATCTGCATGTCCTGGGTATAGGCTGCTGTGACTAAAAGTCCACAGAGAGAAAATGGAGGACCCTGTAAAAGCATTTGGTGACAGGCACAGCGTCAGCAGCAAGAGGACAAAACCATCGCTCATAAGACAGATGGCCATGATGGCAGAAGCAATCAGCATCAAGGAGACCACAGCGCCACCTAGCAGGTGGGATGGGCAGCGTTTGAGAAAGGCAGTACGTGAGGCATTGCAGAAAAAATGACCTCCAGAAGATGAAGTGGAGCCTTCCTTACAGTTTTGAGAGGGTCGCTGAACGTCGGTGAGCTGCCAGCTGAGCAATAGGGCTGGAAGTCTTGGCCCCGTTTCATCACGGTGGGCCACAAAGCCTACTATGATTGTCTCTGCAAGATGCCGGAATAGAAAAGTTGTGAAAGCTTGAAATTGGCACGACTTGGTGTTTGTTGTAACTGTTACGGTTCGGCTCAAGAGTGCATCCTTGGGGTTACAGAGGGACAAGCCCCCAAGGTCCCAAATGTTCGACCTTTGCACACTTGCCAGAAATGGCCTACAGCCGGATGTCTGTTCTCCAGTCAAAAATGGTGGTTGCGAGCTGTGTGGTGATGGATCGCTATGTTCATGCACTCCCCAAGCCAGTGGCAATGCTGGGTTTGCACAGGAAATCCCCAGACCGCAGATGACTTAGTGGTCTGTGGAGAGATATCAGGCGGTTTGAGAACTCTATGAGACCCAGCACCCCTGACCTCTCCCTTATGGTGTGCCCGAAGTGCACTCTGGCAGGCCAAAGGAGGAGCCAAGCCCTCTCGTGAAGGCATTCCAAGGCCAAGAATGTACTTGAGAAACATCTAGACCCACCGTGAGAGAAATCATCTGCTGGAGATGCCATGCTCGGGTCATATGGCGGCTCAGTGCCTCTCAATGCGGAACCCATGGATTGTCCGTTGGGAGGCGGAGCTCTATGTTTGCGCATCTTTGCGTGGCAGGAGGCTGTGCCAAATATGGAGAAGGGACCCTTTGTGCAATAGGGTGAATGGTACCCCATCATCGGACTATTGACTCAGGGAGTTGGTAAACACTTGTGAACAGCCCGTATATCTCATGAGTTGGTCCAGGGAAGACTTTGGGGTCACTGTATTACATGGGGATACCAAGGTTGTACCCAGTGAGCCCAGGTTACCTTAAAAAAACAGATGGGGTACAATACACCAGGTGGGAATAGTTGCAAGAATGGCATGACATAAGTTGGTCGGGACTGTCCTTGGTTCTGGGGTATTTGGGATAAGGTTGGTACAGCCGAGACTCCGGAAAAGGGACAGCCCCTGACACAGACCCTGAGGGTAGTCCTGAATTTCCATTCTTCGTTGTGGGCACAGGGGCAGAGAGTACAAGTGTGAAGATACTGTCCCGACCTGGAAGGGTGTTCTAGGGGGAACTTTGGGACGGCCCCAAACTTCAAGATGAAGCTCTAAAAGGGTGCTTTTTTAAGACGAGGAAACTCAATGCATGTGCTTCTATGTAATGTAATGGGGTTCCTCCAGAGCAGGGGCAGACAAAGATTCCTTCATTTTGCCATGAATGAAAATTGTTGTACCGAGTGTGACTAACATCCGTTGTATGGAACTAGTTGGCAACAGCTCCTGGTTCCAAACAGATCGGCGCCGGGTCATGGAACTGGCACATTACACCATGGGTTAGGAGGGATTTGGGGGCAGCATCAAGATAGTAGAGGGATTCTACGCAGATCTACGGCGGGATGTTACCGGGAGGTCAGAGATTATTGAACGTCATGTCATACGTGCAAGTTAAACTTCCCCGGTGCAAACCTTTCGCAGCCCCTCCCTAATAACCATTGCCGATTATCGAAGTACCCTTGAGAGGGTTTGCCATGGATTTGGTAGGGCTCTGGTAAATCGGTAGGGGTCGCACCAGTATATACTAGTGCTAGTGGATAGGCTACCCGGTTCAGAGAGCCGTTACCCTGAGAAAGCCTCAATCCAAGGTTATCGCCAGAGAATTGTTCAGATATTTTCAGAACAGGGCTACCTAAGGAGATTCTGATGACCAAGGGGACTCCATTCATGTCCAGGTCAGCAGGATCCTATGTAAAGTACTGAGGTACTCAATAGCACCTCTGTTTCCCCACAGCACAGATGGGTGGTGGATGGGGAACTTTTCAACAAGACCTGAAGGCATGTTAAAGACGGTAGGTTAGAAGATGGTAGGGACTGGGATTACCTTTACCTTACTGTTGTTTTCCATTAGGGAGGTCGTCAACAAGCCTCCAACAGGGTTCTCTCCATTTGAAATGTGTAGCCGAACCACACGAGCGTCTGTTAGACATAGCCAAAGAGACATGGGAGGAGTGCGAAGTTACACCTACAAGTGATATGAACCCAATTGCCCAATACGAGGATCGGACTTAGCTCAGGTCACTCCTATTGTCAAAGCAGCATCTCTGACAGGCTCAAGAAGCACAGGCTAGAGTAAACAGATCGGTCAGTTAGACAGTTAGTCCGGGGGGGATCGAGTTTGGTGTTAGTGCCTACGGTGGAGGCGAGCAAAATATCTGGCGAGGTGGCAAGGGCCTTATGGGTTGTCGAGAGGTGTGGGCGAAGTAGTATTAAAACTATCGAAGTACATCAGCGCAGAAGAGAAACCCTATCAGGTCTATAATTAACCTGCTTAAGCCGCTGGAAATCAGAGTGCCCAAGAGGCTCTTGCCTGTGACACCAATCAGAGGTCAATACAGAGGAATGTGAAGTAGCCAGAGACCCTGTCTCTCTCAAAAACACCAGTGTCAGACAATTGTGGGAGAAAAATAGAGAATCTGTTCACAGAAGCACCAGGGCTCAACTAATGTATATGGAACACGAGAAGTAGTTACTGAGCCTATTGTGAGACGGGAACCTAAACCATACGATCCAGAGGGCCAGGAGGGCAGTCAATCCAAGGAAGTGCACGAGAATGCTGAACTAGGGGGTCATTGAGGAATACAAAGTGGGTGGTCCAGTCCCAAGTGCTAGTCCAAAAGCCCAATGGAGGAGTGGGATTCTGTAATGATTATCGCAAATTAAAATGATGGTTGTCACAGGTAGATGCATACCCATGCCCAGGGTAGATTGAGTTATTGGAGTGAGGCTAGACCAGCCCGGTATATCACTACCTTAGACCTCACCACGGGGATTGGCAAATTCCCTTATCTAACGGAAGCCCAGGGAGAGAACAGCCTTTTCCAAACCTGAGGGATCATTCCAGATGTCAGGATGCCGTTCGGTGTTACGGGGGCCCAGCCACCTTCGAAAGGGCTATGGATAGGGTCTTAAGACCTCACAGAGAATATTCAGCCGCTTACTGGATGAACATGTGATCTTTAGCCGAGTGGGATTGGAGAGTATCTTGGTAAACTCAAGCCGTCCTGAATGACGCTTAGAAAGGGCCGGTTTACATAAATCCAAGTAAGTGCGCCATTGGGAGGAAGAAGCCATGATACTTGGGCTATGTACGTGGGAGAGGTGAGATAAGCCCCGAGATAAATTTAGGTAGAAGCATCACAGGATGGCCCACGCCCACTTACAAAAGAAACACAGAGTGAGGGCATTTCTCGGTATAGTGTGGATTATAGGAGATTTATCCCAAACTTTGCTGAATAGCAGTAACCCCTACATGACCTTACCAAAGGGAAAAACAATGGCCCGATTCAAGTGTCCTCAGAGGCTGAGGGGCGTTTCCAGAAGCTAAGGTGTTGCGCCTGTAGACAGCCAGTGTTGATCGCCCCTGATTTTTGTGAGTTTGTGGGTCAAAACAGACGCATAAGGTAGCCTAGGGGCTGAATGTGCAGGTGGTAAATGGAGGAACATCCGGTTGTGCATCTCAGTAGAAAGCTGTCCCCAGCGGAACGTAACTCATTCAATAACGGAGAGAATGCTTGGGCATCAAGTGGGCCCTCAGATTACGTTCCAGAATACCCCTGGGTGCGAAAGTTCAGGCTGGTCTCAGAACCACAGCCCCTCTGAAATGGCTAAAGGATAGAAAAAGGGAGTGGTAAACAATGGCAGTGGACCGTTGGTTTTGGCTTTGCCAAGACTTTAGTTACAGTGGAGCAGGCCGTGGAAAATTACAAGGTATAACGACAGAGGCTGTCTAGGGTTTATTGCCGGCTGGCTGAAGGGTGCCAGCAGACCCCCTGTGTTGGGCAGGGGGGGGTGGAGGGTATGGGGGGGGTGGGTTATGGAGAAAAGGCCAAAGGTGTTGTGGGTGGATGGTAGAACGTGTCACCGTGGGACTGGCCTCGGTGAAGTTAAAAACCAGTATTGGTGGGTTCAGCGGGTTCGGCCACTGACACATTCCCTTTCCCTGTTATTTTTTATGGTCTAAATTAAAGACACTGTTTTGTTCACCTGAAAGACTGTGCCTGGGCTGCTCTAAGGCCTACCATTGAGTGAATCATACAATACCAAATGTTACCTTGGTATAACCTGCAAGACATCTCATCATTGTACCAGGTTCCTCTCTATACTTCATTTCTATACTTTTTCATGATGCCTGTGCATTGTAATTCCTCCTCTAACACATCTCTTACTAGTATCCAGCTAGACCTGACTAGTGGCCACATCTTTACCTCTTGATGGCTATATCCACGGCAGCATCTATGACATCTATGATACCTACCAAAGCCACCACGATATATGGCTCATGTTCATCATGCTCTACATGTTGTCATTGTGTATGCATTGTATCTATTATATGCATTATATATATTATATCTACTATGTTCATTGATGGAACTATTGTTATACATGTAAATATTTATACATATTATTCTCTGCACAGTGCCTGAAGAAGGTCTGATGTTATAAGACTGAAACGTTGCATTTATTTTGGATTGCCGATTCACTTTAATAAAATATGAAAATCAAATATCACAGGAGTGCCAAGTTTTTTTCAAGATTGGTCAAGGGCATAGTAGCCTACTTGTGCACCCATACCGCCGACATTGAGTGACGTGTATTACTTTTACAATGGGCCTTGTTTTACAACTGTGTCGACTACGAGCTGCTGTATACCAAAAAGTTCTTGATTCAAATGTGAGGTCATCTATCGAGCAGCTAAAGCTTGGGTCATGCAAGAGGCAAATCATATGAGGTTATATTGACCTAAATTTAAGACCCTCCAAGGACTATAACTTTTTATGTTCTTACATAAAACACCATAGATTTAAAGAGGATGCACTTATTTTTTTTGAGTAAACTTTCTATTAGATCACTTTGTATACAGTCCTGCTCATTTTACCTTTAAGATCCTTTCCAAATCTGCTTGTATTAGCTGATACAGTTTTTTCTTACAAACAGAAATATATTTTCCTCACAGTAGTAATTATGGAGCTAAATAAGATGAGAGAGCTTTCAGCAGAAATTTTCCAACCACTGACTGTGTGACTGGATTGAATACTATTTTTATAAGAACACTTCAACTTCTTAATTTAGGCTAGAAAGTTGGACTTCAAACAATGCTATTGCCTGACGACTATAATACATTTGTTCAGCATGCAAATCATATAATTTCAGCTTCTTAAAGCTGTGGAATTTACACAACCTATTTTCGTATTCTTTAGTCTCTAACAAGCATAAATGGGAATTGAGGAATAATCAGTAATGGTTATCTGCCTTCCTATTTAAAAACAATAATGATGCTCACTCATCCTGAACAAGGCCTTTAATTAATCATTGTAGTTATTCAGGTTGAAATCCCAGTGTTAGCCTCACTGATGCAAAGCCGCAATATAAACTCATACTAAAATGCCATTCTTCTATACTCCAAACAATAGAGCAGAATGCATGTGCAGTCATATTGCTTATACAATACCAAACTTTACAGAAGTGATTTTCTGGAATTTCTTCCAACATTTATAATTTAGTTATTGCTCATAGACTGTTTAGGGTTTGAATAATTTAAATATTTCATAAATGAAATCTTTGCACCATTGGAGGAAACTTAACAGATAATTCATAAATTGTTCATTTAAAGGGGTTTAAAAGGAATTGAAAAATTGAAGGAAACCTATCACCAGGAAACCTATTAAAGGGGTTCTCCTACAAAGACAATTCAGGCCCTATCCACAGGATGGGATCAATGCTGATCAATGGGGGTCTCAGTGCTGAGACCCCCACAGATCTTGAAAACGAGGGGTCCGACTGAGCCCTCGTCGCACCATAAGAGTAATGGAGCAGACGGCTGCGCGTGACCGTTCTGCTCCATTAGTTTGAGGAGCAGCAAGGGTTTAGTCGGACCCCTCGTTTTCGCGATCTGCGGGGGTCTCAGCACTGAGACCACACTGATCAGCAAGTTGTCTTTGTAGGAAAACCCCTTTAATGTAGAGCTGGGAAGGTTCCCAGTAACACCCTAAACTATCCTTCCCTAATCCTATACTGCTTTTTAACCTAATCTACAGTTTATCTAACTAATATGCTGATTTTCAACTGAAATGTGGAGTAGCCTCTCTGGGAGCAGGATCAAGGTCAACTTCACACCCCAGTAGGCTCTACAATCCCTCCTACCTATGCGCCTAAGTAAAATTCCCTGACGCGCTGCCATCTTCCAAAACTCTGCACATGGAGAGGCTACTCCACACCCCAGTAGCTTCTGCAGACAGCACACATATTAGTTAGATAAACTTGAGATTAGCTTAGAAAGCATCATAGGATTAAAGAAGGATATTTTAGAGTTTAGGGTGTTTGGGAACACAACATCAAATCTACCTTAAAAGGTATATTCTTGATGGTAAGTTTCCTTTAACTTACTCCACATCACCAAAGGTTGAAACTCTTATTGGCAAATATGACTGCATGTTGTATTGTATCTCTTAAAAAAATGGAAGAGTTAAAGACTTTGTGCCCAACAGGTATAAATATAACCACTAAGCCACAGGTGTCACATGAATGTGACACTAAGCACACATTGGGGCAGAGTTACTTACCCAGTCCTGTCGCGATCCCTGAGATGTGTTCTCCGATGAGGATGAAGTCCGGCGCGATTCTTCAAAATCGTGCGTCCATTTTCCTGCATGTGTCGCTTCCCCACTGAGGTCCACCGGGGACCATTGCATTGTGACACAATTTGAATTGTAAATCCCGCACTTAGTCTGAATCAGTCGTGTTGTCCGTCGGCCACGCCCCCAATTTGTATTGCATGCAAGTCTGCGCGATTGCGCCAAAATCCAATCGGGTGCGTCAAAAACCCCACTTAAATAGTCTGGAAACCCGACTAAAATGCGCCGTGCGGACTCTTAGTAAATGTGCCCTATTGTGTACCTCAGTTTGAGAAACATAATAAAAACATTTTTAAAAAATTGTCTGTCACATTGCAAAAAAGATCCACACTTGTACATCTACTTTGGAAAGTGAGAGAACTGTACGATAGTATAAAGTATAGCTCACCTCTAACCATATCAGAATGCCTGATAAGGCATGGATCTCCCCTCTGTGTGGGCAGGGAACAAAAGTAATCCAGGGATCAGCCAAACTGTAGACAATTCTTTCTTTATTTTAGCAAAAAATTAAAATCCATAGTGATAACCAACGTTTTTCAAACGAGAAAACCATTCTTAATCATGGCTAACACAAAAACTGGACACACAAACATTTAAACATGTATATGTAAGACACTCCATGTGATCATGACGTAATTGTGCAGGATTTCCAAAATTCCTAAATAGCAGCAACAAATATAATAGCTATTTTAGTTATCTGGATACATTTTTATATATGTGAAATTGAGATAGATCATACATTATTAAGACTGATGTCTTTTGCACTTGAGGAGACAAAAAGATATACATATGGAAAAAGACAGCATATACAGTACAGACCAAAGGTTTAGACACACATTCTCATTCAAAGAGTTTACTGTATTCTTATAAGAGATCCAACCTTTTCTTCCCAACACTGGCATATCTGCACTATTACATGTGGCCTTCTCTCATGCTGTTTTTGTAAATATTCTTTTGGTTATGGTACGGCATTTTTGTCCGTTTATGTGATTTTTCGTTTCACTAGGTGTTCTCTTATACGAATTGTGGTTGAATTGGACCACGGACTTGAAGGTGGTCGCTTTTATCTATCTGAATTAAAAGTTATGTTTTTGTTCTATTCTTATAACTATAATCATTGTAGATTCACACTGAAGGCATTACAAGTTTGAATTAACACATGATGAATTATATATTTAACAAAAAAGTGTGAAATAACTGAAAATATGTCATATTCTAGGTTCTTCAAAGTAGCCACCTTTTGATTTGATTACTGCTTTGCACACTCTCTTGATGAGCTTCGAGAGGTAGTCACCTGAAATGGTCTTCCAACAGTCTTGAAGGAGTTCCCAGAGATACTTAGCAGTTGTTTGCCCTTTTGCCTTCACTCTGTGGTCCATCTCATCCCAACCCATCTTGATTGGGTTCAGGACTGGTGACTGTGGAGGTCAGGTCATCTGGTGTAGCGCCCCATCAATCTCCTTCTTGGTCAAATAGCCATTAGCCTGAAGGTGTGTTTGGGGTCATTGTGCTGTTGAAAAATAAGAGATGGTTAAACTAAACACAAACCAGATGGAACTGCATGCCACTGCATGCTGCTTCGGTATACCTTGGATTTTGAATATTTTCCCAACAGTGTCACCAACACATCACACCTCTTTTTCCTTGCTTCACGGTGGAAACCAGGCAGGTAGAGACCATTCATTCACCTTTTCTGCGTAATACAAAAACACAGTGGTTGGAACCATAGATCTCAAATTTGGACTCATCAGACCAAAGAACAGATTTCCACTGGTCTATTGTTCATTCCTAGCAGTTATTTTAACATAAAGACCTGCTGTACACAGTCTCCTCTTAACAGTTGTTGAAGAGATGTGTCTGCTGCTAGAACTCTGTGGCACTGGCCTGGTCTCTTATCTGAGTTGCTGTTAACCTGTAATTTCTGAGGCTGGTGACTCGGATTAACTTATCCTCCACAGCTGAGGTGACTCTTGGTCTTCCTTTCTTTGCAGCGCTTGGTGGTTTTTGCAACTGCACTGACTGACCTTTATTTCTTAAAGTAATGATGGCCACTCATTTTACTTTACTTAGCTGCTTTTTCTAGCCATAATGCAATAACAGTCTATTCAGTACCACTATCGCTGTGTATCCACCTGACTTCTACACAACACAACTGATGGTCCCAAGCCCATTTATAAGGCAAGTAATCCCACTTAAAACTGAAAGGGCCCACCTTTGATTAGATGTTCTGGTGACTACCTCTTGAAGCTCATCAAGATAATGCCAAGAGTGTGCAAAGCAGTAATCAAAGCAAAAGGTCACCTATTGAAGAAACTAGAATATAAGACATATTTTCAGCTGTTTCACACTTTTTTGTTAACTATATTATTCCATGTGTGTTAATTCATAGTTTTGTTGCCTTCAGTGTGAGTCTACAATTTTTATAGTCATGAAAACACAGAAAACTGAAGGTTTGTCCAAACTTTTGGTCAGTACTGTATATGGCACAGGTATACCTTAATATTTTCATGGTTATATGGCATAACTAATGAATTTATCACAACCGTCAAATTTTGTAGAGATAAGTATTGCCATATTCCACTGATGTCACTGACTGTTAGTCTGAGTTGAAATCAGCCTCCTAATCTGTGAGTTATGTACATAGCTACATATAAATACAATAGGCATATTTCATTGGGGTGCATGCCAGAGGAAAGCACCAGAGATGAGTGCATGAAACATTTGTAGAGTTGGTGTCCTTTAGGCTAATAAGGTACTCTGAACCTGGCATCAAAATTAAGGAAGCAAGGGGGAGGTGTCTTCCACAGGTCTAAGGTAATGGTCCATGATGTTGTGTGGTGTCATTGCATGCTTGCAGCCATCTTGGTGTAAAGATCACCGCCACTCATCCAATTTTTGGCTAGTTTCTTTTTGTCTATCTTTTTAGCAAACCATTATCAAGCTTAGGGCAGACTGTAATGTGGAAACATCAAATCAACAATATACTGCAATATTGTATTACAGAATATTGCATGAGCTTTCAGACAACCTAAGGGAAAAAAAGCAGTTCTGCAGTGGCCGCGTCCGGAAGGCCATCGAGCCAACCAGAGGTTCGTGGGCTTTGTAAACTACCACCGGCAGTTTATCCCACATTTCTATACTCTGGGTGCTTACCCAGAAGTGGCCTAAGGGCCGAACGCGGTTTCTTTTCCAAAACGTTTTCTCCTGCAGAAAAGAATTATGCTATAGGGGATAGAGAACTTTTGGCCATCAAACTTGCCCTGGAAGAATGGCGATATCTTTTGGAGGGGGTTTGCAATTCAGTCTGTATTTACACAGATTATAAGAACCTCTTGTACCTCCATACAGCTCAATGACTTAATCCCAGGCAAGCCGTTGGTCACTCTTCTTCTCCCGCTTCAACCTGATGATCCAGTTCCTACCTGCAGAGAAGAATATTAAAGTGGATGCCCTTTCCCTTGCCTCAGATGTCTTGGAGCAGAGCCGATTCCTCAGTATATCATCTCTCCGGAACAGTTGGTTGCTGCCGCTCCGGTGGATCTTCGGCAGCTTCCCCCTGGCAAGACGTATGTCCGACCTGCTCTGTGGAAGAGGATTTTGTTTTGGGGACACTCTTCATGCCTGGCTGGGCACCCTGGGGTGCAACGTTTCGTGGCCCTCATCTCCCACTACTACTGGTGGCCTAACTTGGTCAAGAATGTTCGGGACTTTGTGGGATCTTGCACCTCCTGTGCCCTTAATAAGCCTTCCCGTCTGGTTGGTCTCTTGCTTCCGTTGCTGATACCCAGTCGTCCGTGGTCACACATGGCTATGGACTTTATCACGGACCTTCCATCTTCCTCAGGCAATACTGTCATCTGGGTGGTGACAGACCGGTTTTCAAAGATGTCTAATTTTGTACCTCTTCCAGGTAAGCTGTCTGCTCCACGTCTTGCCAGCCCCTTCTTCCAACATATCTTCCGGTTACATGGTCTTCCTCTACACATTGTCCCTAGAGATGATAGAGCACTAAAATGCTCGAGTGCTCGTTACTCGAGTCGAACTTTTTACGATGCTCATTTCGAATAATGAACCCCATCGAAGTCAATGGGAGACTTGAGCATTTTTCAAGTGGACCCATAAAATGTGTCATTTTATTGAGAAATAAGGAAGTAAGTCCTGTTTTTTTTATTCAATGGAATATTCATGGAACTTCAAAAAGGAGAATGACCCGTGTTAAACATCTGCAATGTGTTCTTCACACATATTGTTCTTCACATACTATTGTGAAGAACACCTTTCTGCACTTATGTCTTCTGATAAGTTAGCAGATTATGGAAACATCTGCAATGTGTTCACTGTGTACTTCACTGTTCTTCACTGTGTTTCCTCAAGTGAATCCTCGTTCTCGAGCAGGTGAAATACCCATCCGAGCAACGAGCGGCTTCGAGTACGCTAATACTCGAACGAGCATCAAGCTCGGACGAGTATGCTCACTCATCTCTAATTGTCTCTGATCTGGGAGTTCAGTTTGTTTCCTGCTTTTGGCGTTCTCTCTGCTGACAACTGCAGGTAAAGTTGGATTTCTCCTCAGCTTACCACCCTCAGTCCAATGAACAAGTGGAGAGGGTTAACCAAACTCTGGGATGTTACCTCCATCATTTTATTTCTGGCCATCAAGACAACTGGTCCGCTCTGTTGCCATGGGTGGAATTCTCGTATAATTCCCTGGATTCAGAATCTTCTGGCTCCGCTCCCTTCTTCTATGGACAGCATCCACTCCCTCCTCTTCCTCTGCCTGTGTCCTCGGATACCCCTGCTGTTGAGGAGTTGGTACGAGAGCTGAGGTCCATCTGGGAGCAAACTCGCCTTTCATTGTTACAGGCCTCTGCCCATACCAAGATCCCGTCTGACAAGAGACGCAGACCTCCTCCTGTTTTCTCTCCAAGTGACAAGGTCTGGTTATCGTCTAGGCATATCCGGCTGAAGATTCCCAGGTACAAGCTTGGTCCACAATTATTGGGTCCTTTCGAAGTCCTGGCTAGCATCTTCCAGTGTCCTACATGCTGTGCCTTCCTCCCACCATGCGCATCCCGAACTGCTTCCATGTCTCCCTACTCAAGCCTGTCGTCCTGAACCGCTTCTCCAGGCAAGTATCTCCTCCTGCTCCTGTGGCTGACTCCTCTGATATCTATGAAGTAAAGGAGATCCTCAATATGAAGACGGTGAAGAGTAAGCGATTCTTCTTTGTAGACTGGAGGGTGTTCGGGGCAGAGGAGAGATCTTGGGAGCCCGAGGACAACATCCTGGACCATGACCTCCTGCAGAGATTTCTTTAGCCCAACAGGAGAGAGAGGACAAAAGGGGGTACTGTCACAGTGTTCCCACAACCAATATTGCGGGTCGCGGGCTCACCCGTGCCCCTCTCTCCCCGCAGGCGCAGCGTCCATGCGCACGCGTCCCCGTGTCCTAGGGCATGCGCCCACCAGCTTCAGGAAATTTAAAGGGCCAGCACACCATTAATTGGGGTTGGCCATTTTCCCAAAAGGCTTTTTAAACCTGCATCTCCCATCACACCCTGCTGTATCTTTGTGCCTAACAGCCTTAGAAAAAGCTTCCTTGTGATTCTCCTGCGTTTCTCTGTCTCTAGCATTTATGTATGTTCCTATGTATCCTTCATTTCTGCCCCCATGTGTTCCTGCTCCCGTGTGTTCCTGCTTCCGTGTCCTGTGTGCCTGTATTCCCGATCCCATCTACTTGGGCCTCCCATTGCTGACCCCGGATTGGACCTTGATGTTGCATCACTGCCGCTTGCCCTGACCTAGTGCCTGGACCTGACCACGAGACTGTCTCCTCCTAAGGTACCTCAGCCTCGGGTGCCACCATGGGCTAGTCGCTCCCGTGGAACGACCTTATGGTACCCTGCCGCAGCAAGTCCAACCCACTTTGCGGTGGGCTCTGGTGAAAACCAGGTGCCACTTAGATTCCGCTTTATTGGTAATATGTTCACTTAGCCCTAAAATGTATACATTCACAAAAGAAATAAGGAGATATCCCCTCCTATAACTTGTTAAGGGTATGAAAACACCCTACATGTAAACGTCAATTCACGCTGCGTAATCTGTGTGCGGTATATAAATAACGGAATTATTGTTATTATGAACATCTACACAAAAAACACCTTGGATTTCCCAATGGCCACCTAAAATGACATATTGAGGGAGATGTAACTACACCTTATGTCCCTAAACACATAGAAAAGAGCCCCCAGGAAATCTGAAAGAGCCCATATTTCTAATGTGCTAATATAAGACTGGGACTTTTGGGCTATAACTTTTTGGTTATAGGATTTTAACACTGCTGTTTGCTAGGGAGGAGATTCTTTCAAAGGTTCTTGAAGATTGGAACAACAATTCCATGCTTTATAGCTTGGCTTTATGATCTCTGCTTCTTCAGAATTGGGACAGAATTATTTCAAAAACTGTATATTTAATGTGTCACCTCCAATGTGTCACAGGTAATAAACACAAAATAAAGGGTAGAAATTTATGTTACATCCCAATGAATTACAAGTCGATTTGGTTGAATAATCCATACAATCTATTTTCATTACATTTGTACAGTATAAACTGGCCAATGCAAAATGCCACAGTTCTTGTTTTCAGCTTCATTTGGTTTCCTAGTGCTGACTCTGCAGAGATAAACATGTTTATTCATAGTAAGTGGCAATTTGTCCCAAAGTATAAATATAATAAGATATGTTTATCTACTGAAAATACATTACTGCATAATAGTCCAAAATAAGCAACTCCAGTGCTATGGGAATTTGTGTTTCTGACAACAGCCTTGCTTTTATGGCCGTGTCCATGTGACCAGCATGGTATGATACAGCCTGTAAGAGCCAATACGATCTGCTTAATTTCATTCCATACTTTGTATTAATCACATGACCACTGCATGGGGCATAGCTGTGGGGGTGCTGGTGAAACTTAAGAGTACAGTGCTGGTTGGCATTTGGTTGGCTACTCTGCCCTGGGTAAGGTATTTCCAGTAACAAGGAAGCAAGATAAGAAAATTCTAACTATGTCCCTGAACATTTATTTTTACATAAACAGGAATAAAAAGGAGATGCCCTATATGAGCTAATGGGTATTCAATTACTATTAGGTACCTAATTACTGCCAAGGGCTGTCAAGCTGTGGGTAACCCACAATACTTAGCATGCAGTATACTAATTGCAAAATACTAGTTTGCATTAGTTGGAGAGTTTCAGACCACTGATTTAATGCATAAAACGTGATGAAAGATGATCTCATCATGTCCCCAATATATACACAGAATGTCCTGTATAGGAGATATTTATAACATGCTTCAAGATACACACTCATAACTCTATGAAATAATGTAATATTTTGAAGTAACACTTAGTAATACACAAAAGCCTTATCCATTTCTGAATCCATTTACAGTTTTTGATAGATGTCAGAAAAAAAGTCAAGTGTGTGAAAGCTATGAAGAAAGTGGAGTCTGCTAGTCCTGTATATTATAATGGTGTTAAAAATAACAGCAGAAAGGCAAGACAGGATCGGCAATGTAAAATAGGAAAAATAAGAACTTGTTGCTCATTCTTCTGAGAAATAAAAGTAATCATTAAAAACTTTAGACCTGGATAAACTTCATTGTATAAGATTACATCTAGTCTAATGAATGTCTGTGCATCACGGTATTATTACATAGCTATGTAGCTTTGTTGTTATATAACTCCAATGCATGGTATCATACTTCCAAATTCAACTATTGTCCATAGTTTCTATGACTTTTACTTGGATATATTATCACGTATTTATGTCACATAGTCATAAAGATATGTTGTTATATAGTTCTGTTTTATCACCAAACATACATTCATGATGTCCTGGAATAGAACAATTACCCCATGCTTGGTGATCTTTTTAATGATATGTGAGGGTTACATTTTTAATCTTTTTAAAACACTATGTTTCGTCTCCTCCTTGAATGTTTAAACTGCAATTGTCACTGGGGCCAAATTTTTTTTTGTTGTCTGGATCTACAATTATAAAATATACAGTTTCGACTTACATACAAATTCAACTTAAGAACAAACCTCCGGATCCTATCTTGTATTACCTTTAAATATAGTTTTTAGAATCTATGTGTAATATGAAAACACTTATTCTTTTTTTTTAGTAAAGTTGTGTTTAGATGGGAGGATGCCCAGCTCATCTAACTTCCGCAATATGATGTGATTATTTCGGTCTGAATGCTGATGGAGTGCTGTGTCTTTGAAACATCAGGCTCCAGCTTTCCAGCCAACCAGGGGTAATACTAGTACTCTAAGTTACTACAATGGAGGAGTTGCTGGGCTATGCTCTGCTGCTGGTCAACTGTTCTAGCTCTAGCTGTCTACTCTGGACCTCTAAGTCTGATGGGATAGTGCAAAGGGGATGCTCGCTGTGTTGGGTGAGATACCGCTAATGTCTGTGGAGCATCTACAGAGCTACCAACTGGGTAAGATATGAGGTGTCAATGATTGGAGCTGATGCCTGTGAAAGCCTGTAATTGGAGGAGTTCAATTTAATGAGCCATTTACAGTTTCACCTCAACAATTAGTTTGTAACAAGCCCTCTGTAAGCACCTCCTTAGAATATGCTCATCGGTCAATATATCAAGGACGGACAAAAATATGGAAAATTAGTAGTATGACACTTTTTAATAAAGTTGTGAAACAATTACAGCTGTTTGACCCTTTGCCAGTCCTTGCTAGTCTGAAGACAGCTTCATTCCTCGTTATCAGCCTTGACTGATTTCCACCGCAGCCGTGTGTCGCTTGTGAACTACTTATTCCTCCATGATTGACAAAATCTCACACCATCCCCACTGATGCTCTATGTGATGTCAGGAAACTGATCCAACTATCGTCTGGACCAGGGCTCTGGCATATCATAAAAGGTTTTGTCCTGTAGTTCTCTTTGGCTGCCATAGTATTGTACTTAGCTAGTTCTGTTTATTCAGTTTTCTTTATTCGGGTGTCTTTTACCCTTTTGCTTGATTCTTTAACTAACTGTTGTTGTATACTGTCCCCTACTACTTAGGGAAAATAGGGCAATCAGGTGGGGAAAGCTGGAAATTATGTCTAATCTCATGGCTCACAGACTTTCCCTGACCCTGCAAGTTGTGTGCTGATATTAGTACTTAGGAAATGATAATTTGAATGATATGTACCAGAAATGCTGCAACATTTTGGCCCACAGTAAGCCAAATAAAAAGTGGTTAAAATGAGTGTATGATCACAACAAACATAATAAATAATGCATTTTCCATGCCTAGTCTGACAAGGGAATGGTGATTGTTGTAAAATGGCAAAAGTACAGGCTCATTGTATAATAGCATGTGCCAAAACGCTAAATTAAGCACTTTTTGTCAAATGTGAACAACAAATAGGCTGGAGAGACTCCTGTTATTTCTAATACTGACCTTGAAGTCAGTAAAAATGTTGTACTCTATATATGATGTCATTCAGTTACCTGGTCCTTCAGTCTGTTGATAAATATACAGTATTTGACTTGGCAATAAAGTGAGCAAAATAAAAAAAAGAAAAGAAAATGTCACTGAATTTCTTCAGAGATTTCTCATCCTCGGAGGAGTGGAGGAGGTGATTCTGTCATCTCTGTGGAGCTCGATTTTATTAAATCCTTGCCTTAATTCCTTTTCATCCCAGGTTGCTTCCTGTGAAGACCGTATCTCCTTTACTTTTACTGGTGGATTTGCAAAACATTAACCTATTTCAAAAGCTTTAAAGTCCTCATAAAATGCTAAAAGAAACTTGGTTGGGAAATAAAATATTCTTGCCTACATGCCTTGAACTCAGCTCCTTTAAAGTTACATTGGCATTGGAGGTTAAAATCTTTTTTCACATCTTTGCTTAAGGGAAAATTAAATTCAAATTGGAATTTTCAGTATTTTAAACTGCAAAATGTCTAAATGCCTTGCAAAAACATTCAGTTCAGTATTTAGTTGTCAATTTTACAATTGGGTTAAAGGAGGTAACCAAGAATAGGTTAGGGGTCCTTTTCGACATCCCCAATTTAATGGTGGCCTAGATGGATGTGGAATCTTTAACAACCAGTGTCGGGTATCTGCTGTGGTTAGAAAAACATTTTAGACCTAGGCTACAATAAACAGTTATAACAGTTATCAAAGGTGTCTGCAATGAAGCTTTATTGTTAATCCAGGTTCTATTTTTTATTTCAATTGTCACAGGGACCAAAAAAAAATTTGGCTGGGGTTACAATTATAAAATATACAGTATTCATACAAATTCAACTTAGGAACAAAACTCCAGAACCTATCTTGTACGTGACCCGGGGACTGCCTGTATAGTAATTATTAGTCTTAGCTTTGCTGGAAAAACACATACAAATTTGGATGTATAACCCATGTGCTATTACCTTATTGCCATTTCTTATCAATAAAACAATTAGGATGTTATAAGCACTTTTATTTCTTTAGATGCTGTGATTGTATTGACTCTAAATGGCCCAACCCTGCATAAGAGTGCCCAATGAAGGTCCTCAGTTCTGTCCATAGCATTTGCCAGAGTCATTTATGTTATACATTTCATTATGATAGCAGTGCAGTGTACACATTTTAAGCTCTGATGTGGACTAATAAAAATGCAAAAAGTCAAATTTACTGTATTTACTCGAGTATAAGCTGACCTGAATATAAGCCAAGGTACCTACTTTCATCAAAAAAACCCTTAAAAAACCTATTGACTTACCAGAGAAAATACCAGAGAAAATTTTTCTATTTTACTGTATTTTTTATATTACTGTACAAATTCAGTTAAATCAGAAAAATATTTCATATATCACAGTAATTAAGACAATCTGAACAAAGAGCAAGAGAGCCCCAGATGAAATGGGGCAACCAAAAAATGCATAAGCCTCTAAGGTGGTCAAAACCAATAATAACTCCATACATAAGTCAATGCATTATATTGTGAAAAATGGTGTTGAGAGTTTAATTATTCATTAAATACAAAGAAGACCAGAAGACCATCCAGTTTCACTATATATCACTATATCAGTTTAACACTCACCCGTGAGAATGATGAAAGGAAGTATTTGGACAATGCAATGTGGCCAAGTTATAAAACCTGACGCAGGTTTCCCAATATTGCTTTGTCAGGAGGACTGAAGTATAAGCCTAGGGTGGGAAATGCATTGGTGCAAGCCCATGCACCATATATGTAGATAGCCAGCCTCCTGCCCCCAGTATATAGCTAGCCAGCCTCTTAACGCCCAATATATAGCTGGCTAGCTCCCTGCCCCCAGTATAAAGCTAGTCCCTGCCCCCCAGCCAGTCATCCACTAGTATATAGCCATCACATGCCCCCTAGTATATAGCCAGCCATCAGTATATTGCCAGCCATTCCCTGGTATAAAGCCAGCCAGCACATGCCCCCTAATATATAGCTAGCCCATGCCCCCTAATATATAGGCAGCCCATGCCCCCACTATATAGCCAGCCCATGCCTCCAGTATATAGACAGCACCCCAGGATATAGCCAGTCCATGTCCCTAGTCAGGGCCTACTGTATAGCCAGTCCCTGTTTCCCATTATATTGCCAGCCAGTCTCCAGTATATATATACCCAGCCAGCCCATGCCCACTAGTATATAGCCAGCCAACCCTCAGTTTATAGCCAGCCAGCTCCTAGTACATAGCCGTCCAGCCCCTTCTCCCCAGTATATAGCCAACCTCTGCTCCTCAGTACATTGCCAGACCCCTATCTCCCAGTATAAAGGCAGCCAGCCCCTAGCATATACCCAGTCTATGCCCTCTAGCCAGCCCCTAGTATATAGCCATCCATCCATCCCCCAGTATAGACAACACCTGCCCTGGTATATAGAAATCCCCCAGTATGCCTAGCACTTAAAAAGTCAAAACTCACCTTTTCGATGCAAATCCTCTTCGTACTTCCAGTGGAAGAGTCAGGTCTGTGCAGCCACTGCTGACATCATAGTGTGTGCACAGTCGGCGTGCAAGGACCTACCACGCCCAGAATAATAAGAAGAGTATCTGCGGGGGCATTGGAGAGGTGAGTTTTGTCTTTATTTTTTTAACCAAGTATAAGCCGTGTTTGAGCTTTTCAGCACATTTTTGTCCTGAAAAATGTGGCTTATACTCGAATACAATTTTTTTTTCTTACAAAAAAAAAATACTGCCCCATCCAATACAAGCTGCCTTATATGTGTAGTTCAATCATTTGTAGTCAAATGGTAAAAGACATAACATAATATCAATGATTTTTTAAAACCACCACACAAAGAACAAATGAAAAAAGTGTTAAAAACAAAAATATTATAAGAATCCTAAAAAGGTATTCAATAGGAACTACAAATTGTCCCACAAGTAGAGATGAATGGATCCAAACTGTCCTGCGCAGCCTAGACATATTGCCAGATTGGTGGCCGTGCCTGGCCAGGCTAGGTAGGTAGATAGGGGCGTTCATTTTCTGGATTGGCTGTAAGGCTGGCAATATGTCCAGGTTGTGTGGGTCAAACCCAAGCTTCTGAACCGAACGAAAAAAAGTAATCCCATTCATCTTTACCCACAAAAAAACGAGTCCAAATACAATGGGTTAAGAGAGGCATAATTATTACAAGAACATAATTTTAGGTTGAATGGTATGGGAAGTTGTTTTGAAGTTGATTCATTGGATAGGGGTATATTTTGACTGCCATTTTGCAGATGGAAAGTAACATTTTTTCCACACCATTGGCCAATTTGCATCAGCCTTATTGGACTTTGCTTTCACTTTCCTTAGTATAAAGACTATAGGATTATAGATTGGAATTGTTAGACCCGCATCTGTAGTAATGTTGACCCAATATGATGAAATTAATAATGAAAGCAGTAGAAAAAGGTAATATCTGTAAGTCAGTGATAAAATAATGGAAAGAAATATATGCTCATAGAACACCCAATATTATTGTTTGACTTTTTTTTCTTGAACGTGATTGAGGTACTAACCTGCTCACTACAATAGTTATGATAGGTGAAAAAATAGCTGATGGTTTTCAGCACTGTCTACAGTTGGGAATGTGTTCTTTCTGGTTTAGATATATTGGTTTACCTTTAATCCCACATCAAGTCATTAGGCTTCTTGAATGTCATGCTTGGTGTTAAGGAGGCTGCCTTACAAAGTAGCTAATGTTTCCTGATGGAAAAACTTATTTGCATATTTCCCAGTGTCCCAGGGAATGTAATACTGGAGATTTCCATGTTGAGAAATGCCTGGGTAATCATATCTCAGGATAGTCAAGTATTACAAAGTATTAATTTGGCCATATCTGAAATATGTGGTTCAGTCTTTTCTCCCAGATGAAGTTCCATACTTATTCAAAGGCTGTGTTTGGTCTGGTCAGCTTGTCTCATTCAATCAAACAGAGTTAAGCTGGAACTGGAGACACAATTCATGGGCAATTACTTTACTGTTTTGAAAACAGATTTTTTTTCATGGTTCTAAGAAAGTCTAACTTTAAGGTTACGAAAACTAATAAAAATAATGAAGAAAAATGAGAATGGGTGAAATGGCAGCAGCTCTGCTCATCTAAGCATAAAACAATCTCTTATAAATAAACACATTAATATATTGTATAAACTTTACAAAATCATTCATTTATTCCCAGCAACCATTGTGTATTGGGAACACATGATCCCCGGTGATACATGAATTTCACAGCTTGTATTTTTTTGTATTCACTCCTGGAGAACAGTTTTGGCGTGTTTACTGATTAGTTCATTCTTCTTTATCAAACTAATTATGGACTATATTAAGCAGAAAGGAAAAAAGTTAGTGCAATAAATCCCCACACCTGGCAGCCGTCTTCCTCTGAGTACACAGACTTGTTGATGAGGCATCAATTTATTAAAGTATGTATTCCTGACTTTCCTTTAAATGTTTATTATACCCTCCATTAGCCACAAGAATGCCTGAAGAATCTATAACCATTCCTTCCTTCATTCCCATCAAGTGGCAGGAAGCTAAGCTAAAGCAGAAGGAAACAAATAGTCAAACATGAGAAATCAGCATTGGTCTTGTACTTCCAAATGACCCTTATGGGGACACAGTGAAAGATTTATGTTCATTTTATTCACTGTTACTTAGTGGTTTTTATAATCTAACTACATGACACTATTATTTCAACTTTTTTTAACTAATCTCATTCCTTAAATTGGGTTGATCACCTTTGTTCTGCTACACTCTTACAAACAATTGGGTAGGGCTCCCTCTGCAAAAGCAGACCAATTGACAGTTGCGTAACTTGAAGCTGATGGGCCCCAGTGCATCCGCAACCTTTGTACCCCCCTCAAGTTACGCCCCTGCCAATTGACATGTATCTACTAATAGAACAACATTAATCCAACAGTGTACTTATGGAGGTAACCTACATAGTTTCTATAGGACCAGCAATAGAATAGGGAATAGGGGAATAGGGGCTCAACTTTGACACATGTGGATATTAAAAACTGTGCTAGGATTCCCCATCCATAGACAAGAAACAAGTACAAAAAACCTATGATTCATGGAATAAGATTACGAGCACCTATACCCTCTGGTCACAGATTGAGGCCACTAGAAGAGTGCAAGATTTCACTTGCAGTTGATGGCACTGAGAGCGGGTGTTACCCTGGTCCCCAGCATTTAAATGTCACCGGAGACTTTGCTAGCATTAAAAAACTCTAAATATGCCTTTGGCACCAACACTGATCATAGGGCTTCACATCAGTGGGAGGGGTAAGCAGAACACCAAAAAGAAACTTTGACTGAGGTCCAGGTTTGGGTTCGGTCTAATATCACATGAAGAGACAGAAGGATTTGAACAAGCCTGCAATTAATTCTTCAAGAGGTGTGGAATTTCTTCCCTGACAAGTTCCTTCAAAAAGTTCCAAGAAGAACTGAGGCAAATGTCAGTCACAAAAAATATAAAGTGGCATATTTACTTACCCGTCCCTTGCGTAATCCCCAATCCGGGAATGTCTGACGATAATGAACTCTGCCGCAATTCACTTACATTGTGCGGCCGATTTCCTGAAAGTGTCGCTTCCCTGATCAGGTCTGCCGGAGATCACCATCTTCCTCCCAGTGTATGTAGGTGCATGGCTTGTGGCACAATTTTAAGTTAAATGCTGCGGTTTGTCCGAATTCGTATGACGCCCCCCCCCCCCTTTGTGCCGCATGAAAGCCAGCGACAATATCCGATCGCGTGCAACATAATCCCCTTTTAAATGCGGCATTAAATGTCGGAACATCCAACGTTTGTGTAGTCCGCAGACCCTTAGTAAATGAGCCCCAAAGTCTTTTACATTTCTCTTGTTTATTCTTACTTTTGTGACATTTTTTTCCACACCTGCTTTAAACTTTTGCCCATCAATGTCTGTTAACACTAGATTCCCACCTTATTTGGATGAATTTAACTATTGCAATAATTCCTTGCAACTGTAGTTATAATTTGCACATTGATGATTAACTTCTAGGATATGTTCACTAAAACCCTCCATCTTATGCATTTCATTTTGACCTGACAGCTATCTGGAGTAATAAATCAGCTTACAGAAAATGATGATCACAAAGCTGTAATTTATAATTGACTCCTAACATCAATAAATAAGGGGCTGCTGCAAAGTTATTAGGACTGAAACTTACAGCAATGAACAAGTCTCACTTTTGTTTATAACCTAAGTTTGTAAATGATTCTCAATGTAATTCGTCTGTAGCCATCCTCGAAAGGTTTTAAGGAGATGGATGATCTCCAGGGAAGAGTTGTCATAAAGAAGAGAAAATCAAACCAGCAGAATAATACAATAAGTTTATGTATCACACCGGTTCAACCAAGCAGTGATAAACCGTGGCAGCCTTTGAGGAGATGGCTGACAGATTTCATTTGTACGAGTTCAAATCTTGGCCTGATGTCACATGTCATATCATATCACCAGCCCTACGGTGTTTTACAGGCACCCCTGTAGGTGCTGTCATGGGGATTAGATGAGATCTTTGCCATCTAAAGTATTGGGAAGCCTTCAATAACATTGTTGCCCGTTTGAAAAATGGCATAAGATATAAGCAAAACAATGTGTTCCATTGTCCCCTAGTATGAATACTACTTCTCCAGTAAATGTTGAATTCTAAGAAAATATTATGTTCGTTGGAGGCAAATGATGTGTCTGAGGTGGGGGGGCTTGAATGTAGGAAGCTGTGCTGAACATTTTGACAGACAGATAAAATAACTTAAAAACAGCAAGAGTCAGCAGAAAATGGCAGTCTCTCAACTCATAATAGACCATAAGTGAGATTAGGTATAAATATATATTTCGGCTTTTAATACACGTTTTTGCTCATGCTTTTTAAAAGTAAGTTTGAATGTTCTAAGACAATCAACTTAATACTCTTTATCAGTAACTCTCCTTGGACAAAAAATCTAATGCACAAAAAGGAAGCAGTCAATGGCGACCTTAAAAGTTTTTTTTCACAGTACACTATCACTGAAACTGCTCATTTAAAGGAAAGTTTCCTAATAAAAACACTAACCTTTAATCCACAGGATAATTGTCTGGAGTTGAAAGAAGGTGATCCATATATTCCTTAAGTGAAAGTTAACTACTGCTTACTTCACTTCAATTGATTTACAAAGAGAGCAGAGGACAATTCTCACTTAGCCTCATAGTAGCTAATGTAGCATTGGCCAAGCATGTATATGATGGAGTCCATGGAACCCTGATCCTAATAACTATTGGTGATTCCCTAAGACAAAACCTGATTGATTCAAAACTTAGGAGGAAATTTATCAATGATTCTATGCAAGTTTTCTCGAGTAGAAGTGATGAAAGAAACGCAAATTCTTGTGCAGTGGACTTGGAGGGCCCTCGACTGTGGGTGTGGAGGGGGCATAAAAGGTATGAGACTTTGGGCATGGAGGGGCCATAGAAGGGCGCAGCAACTGGTAGAGTGGGCAGGCATGGGGCATTCCCACCCTGTGCCTGTGTAATTTGGAAAATCCTGCTCAAGAACTGGCGTAGTTTTGCCCGTTGGCTGTGCCGCCTGCCAGATACATCAAGAGGCTTAGGCCTCAGTGTGACGCGGGTGAGTGGGCGTGGGCACTATAATATGCCGGATTATTGTGTATGATAAATTTCCACCATATACTCTATCCTGTAGATATGGATCAAATACTGTTATTGTGGAAACTTATTAGGTCTATTTTATAAATCATGTTTTTGTTTAAAATGTTCCCCTGGTATCTATCACTAAGTTATAGGGGCTTATTTACTAAGGGTGCACAGACGCACTTTCATCAGACTTTTTGGGGTGTGCGTGGCTGTGACAGGTATTTAACAGGGTTTGTGTAACACGCAATCGGACTGTGACAGCGCCGGCTATGCCGGCTTTTATGCGACAGAAATGGGGTGGGGGTGGCGGGTTGTTGGAAGATCCGACGGATTCGGACTGAGCGCGGGATTTAACTTTCAAAGCACTTACATGCACCAGGAAGAAGAAGGAGAAGTCTGGCGGACCTGAGGGAGGAAGCAATACATGCAGGATATCGGGCGCACGATCTTAGTGATCTTCGCTGGCATCTGAGGTAGACTTCCTTGAGATTATACCTGAGTAATGATGAGTAAGCATGCACATATACTTCTTCAAGTCCCACTCCAATAGTGTAGATTACAATTTCCATTTTTAATCACCTCTTTACTAAACAAGAGGAGAATATGTTCATTTTAAATAAAAGCTTTTGCCGGCTTTGTTTATATACAGCTGCTTTATTCTTTGGGTCCTAAAACTGAGAAAAAATGAAATGTCAGTATATAAGGACATTCTGGCAACCAAAACTTTTTTGTTCTTCTTTTGTGTGCTGAGCTGTACAAGATTGCAATATTATTTGCAATATCATTTTCATGGAAAATGTATGACCTTTGATCACTTTTCACTATAATTGTGATGGGCTCAAAATTTGTTTTTGCAGTTTGCAGACAAAAAGTAATGCCACAATTTTTTTTTTGTAGAAACCTTTTGCCATTTGTCTTCTTTCTATTTCCATAATTTGTTTTTGTTTGCTTATTTTTTATGGATGTTAAAAGGTTAATAGTTTTAGTAGAAAGCTCTCAGATTTTCAAGAGATTTGAAAAAAAACTATATTTTTGGTGACTATTTTAGTTTGGAAGTGCCCTATAGAGGCTTATGTATTATAAATGCCGAAAAGTAACACAATTTTTTGAACTTAACATACTGTATAAAACTATTCAAATCCACATTTGTGAAGTACCCTATAGAGGCTTAAGTATTATAAATGCCGAAAAGTAACAACACTTTTTGATCTTAACATATCAAACTATTCAAATCCACATTTGTGAAGTTTAATAACCATTTAATTCTTTCTCAGGAATATGGAAATTTTTTTACATTAAAATTTTTGCATAAGAATATTCTCATTTAGCTCTAATATGTACACATTCAGAGGGTATTAGAGGTTAAAATACATCCCAAAATTTTTGGCCTGTTTCTGCTGAGAATGACAGTACCTGGAATGTGGATATTAACTGTGTGCAGAAGGGAATCAATGCTATTGGGTTTTTGCCGGGTCGATCTGGCTACAAATATTTTTAAGTCCCACAACGTACTTGCAGGGTACCTAAAATACCAGAACCAAAGAAACTATACCCCTCAAAGAATTTATCTTGGTGTGTAGTGAGAATTTTAAACCCCATGGTGCTGAGCAAAATTGAATACAAAGGGAATGGTGCACAGTAAAAATGTATTTATTTTTGTTTTTATGGAAAGGCACCCCTCAAAGAATTTACCCAGGGTTATAATGAGCATTTTAACCCCCAAGGCACTGGCCAAAATACACTACAACCTTATCCGCACTATTCCCTTCTCCACACCCGGGTGCACTACTACCTGGTAAATGGTTTACCTCCTTATACCCCTTATGGAGCACACCCTGCACCTTTTTTGATTCCTCCCCTTCCTGGCAGTTTGGAGTGCTTCTCCTGGAAAGTGCTGCACTGGAACAGTATCCATCCTCGGTTGCAGTAGTATTGGAATCCCCCCCTTCACTGGTTTTCATAATTCAAATGCTTGACTACCACCTCTTGAAATTCCAGGAAAGTTCCCCTCTGGCCTGCACATCGATGTAACACTTATGCATTATACTGTCCCATCTGCATGATGTGCACAGTCAGCTTCTTGTACCACACCCTCAATTTCTGCAAGGTGTTATGTGGCTGAAGCACCTGGTTTAACAAGTCAATCCCTCCCATGTACCTATTGTAGTTGAAAATGCAGTCAGGTTTGGGGGTTTTCTGTACTGGTACCCCGTACCATGGGTTCTGGTGTGCACATGTATTGTTGTTAATACAAGGATGTCTCTCTTGTTCTTGTAATTAACACACAATACAAAGTAACTGCATAGTGCCCTGCTATTGCACCTTCTAAGCGACTTTGGGAGACCTCTCAGGTTTCTTCTTACAGTGTCACATGCCACAGTTTTTTTTGGAAGGGAGGCACTTGAACAGTGTAATGCTGGTGTAAAAAAAGGTATGGTAAGATGTGGTATCTCTATTCCAGTAGTGGATGTCACTACTTTTCCAGCAATTACCAGGAGGGAGGGGGGCATTCTGGGGGTGCTATTCTGGAGTCCTTCCCTTCATACACTCTGAACTTGTATGTGTACCCTGATGTATTCTCACACAGCTTATACATCTTCTCGCCATACGTTGATCTCTTATTTGGCAGGTACTGGCACAAATTAAGTCTCCCTTTGAAATATACCAATATTTGCCTCTCAAGGGTATACGCTTCCATAAATTTTGCCCTCAAGTGGTCTATGATAAGCCTGACCTTATGTAAACAATCACATCTGGAATCATCTCTGGGTGGGCACTGTGTATTGTCAGTATAATGCAAAAACTTATGGGTGGCTTCAATGCGCATCCTGCTCTGTGAAACATTGGGGTGTGGTACAATATGTCTGTGCTCCAATAGTCCCTGATTTTGGTTTCTTTACCACTCCCATAAGCAGTACTATGCCACAATATTTCTCAATCTCTGCTGCACTAGTAGGGGTCCACCAGTGGGATTGAGCGTAAAAAGAAGTGGGGTTTTGGGCAATATATTGTGCAGCATAAAGATTGGTGTAGGATACAATCAGACAATTAGGTCCGCACTAAAAAAGCTTTAAAGGTCCACTGGTCTGAGCCTTGTCATGTCTAGGTGTACTATTCCCTTCACTACACATGGTGTGCACTACTTCCTCCTCCAAACACTGCATTCACTACTCCCTATTTCAAACATGGCATGCACTACTCCCTCCTTTACACATGGTGTGCACTACTACCTAGTA
Source organism: Engystomops pustulosus (assembly GCA_019512145.1). Classification (NCBI taxonomy): domain Eukaryota; kingdom Metazoa; phylum Chordata; class Amphibia; order Anura; family Leptodactylidae; genus Engystomops; species Engystomops pustulosus. The sequence continues at coordinate 97,082,734 of CM033647.1, forward strand.
CACACTACTATCTCCTCCCCACAGGATGTGCAATACTACCTCCTCCACACACGGGTGCAATACTACTTCCTCTACACATGGCATGCACTACTCCCTCCTTCACACACGGCATACACTACTACCTCCCTCACACATGGCATACATTACTTCCTCTTGCAAACACATGTGCACTACTCCCTTCTCCAAACATGGCATGCAAAATACCTCCTCCACAATGGTGTGCATTACTACCATCTGCACACACGGCATGCACTACTACCTGTTCCACACAAGTGTGCACTACTACCCGGTCCACATGCGGCATGTACTACTCCCTCCTCCACACACGACATGCACTACAACCTCATCTGCACTATTCCCTTCTCCACACACAGCATGCACTACTACCTCCTCCACACATGACGTGCACTGTTACCTCCTCCACATATGGGTGCACTACTACTTCCTCTACACATGGCATTTAATAAAACCACCTCCACACACGGCCTGCACTACCACCTCCTCTACACATGGTGTGCACTACTTCCTCCTCTGCACTTCTGTTTCCTCCACACACAGTGTGCACTACTACCTCCTCCACACATGGTGTGCACTACTACCTCTTTCAAGTACGTGTGCACCACTCCCTCCTCCAAACACAGCGTGCACTACTACCTCTTCCGCGCATGGCATACTACCTGTTCCACACACATGTGCACTTCACTCTACTCTACAAGTCGGCACTACACCCTCCTCCACACATGGCATGCACTACTCCCTCCTCCAAACATGTATGCACTACTCCTTCTTCCACACATGGTGTGCAGACTTCCTCCTCCACACATGATGTGCACTACTACCTCCTCAACACGAGGAGCGCACTGCTCCCTCCACCTCACACAGCGTATACTTCTTCCTTCTTCGCACTTGGCATGCACTACTACCTCTTCTGCACTACCGCCTCCTCCACACACGGTGTGTATTACTCCCTCCACTTCACACAGCGTGTACTACTCCCTTCTCCACATACGGCGTGTACTACTACCTCCTCCACACACGGATACACTACTACTTCCTCTACACATGGGATATACTACTTCCTCCTCCGCACATGGCATGAAATACTACCTGTTCCACACACACATGCACTACAGCCTACTCCATACAAGTGGACACTATACCCTACTCCACACATGGCATACACTACTCCCTCCTCCAAACATGTATGCACTACTCCCACTTCCACACACAGTGTGCACTACTTCCTCCTCCACACATGGCGTGCACTACTACCTCCTCAACACGCGGAGTGCACTGCTCCCTCCACCTCACACAGCATATACTACTTGGCACTTGGCATGCACTACTACCTCTTCCACACTACTGCCTCCTCCACACACTGTGTGTATTACTACCTCCTTCACACACGGCATGCACTACTACTTCATCCAAACACACGTGCACTACTACTTCCTCCGCACTACTACTTCCTCCACATGACTGTCTCCTCCACACACATGGCATGCACTACTACCTCCTCCACAAAAGGAGTGCACTACTACATCCTCTATACACAGTGTGCACTTCTACCTCCTCCAAACACATGTGCACTATTACCTTCTCCATACTACATTGTGTGCACCACTACTTCCTCCACACAAGGAGTGCACTACTACCTCCTCCACACATAGCGTGCACTACTACCCCCAACACACACGGCGTGCACCACTTCTTCCTTCACACATGGCGTGCACTACTACCTCCTCTAAATACGGCATGCACTACTACCTCCTTCACACACGGCGTGCACTACTACATCCTCCAAACACATGTGCACTAATACCTCCTCCAAATACGACATGCCCTACTACCTCCTGCAAACATTCATGCACTACTACCTCCTCCGCACTACTGTCTACTCCACACACGGTGTGCACTGCTACCTTCTCCACACATAGCATGCGCTACTACCTCCTCCACACACACTCCAGCAAAAATCCTACTACTACTCCCACTCCTGCTATCACTTAAAAGGAAGATTGAGGGGGTAATAGTGTGTTTGGGTACAGTGTACAGGACAGATCACAAGTACTCCGCTCTTCCACATCACCAAACATACAATGGCGGCGTTTGAGAGTGGGGGGATACTTAGATCTGCCCCCCAGGGTCATAGATCGCTGTCATTGGCCAGACTGTATTGACTGGCCAATGGCAGCAATCAACATTGCAGTACCAATCAAATTGTTATTGTGATGTCAGAGGGGTATGTCCCCTACCGATCCTGTCAGAGCGCTAAGTGTCCGATACATCAGACGCAGAGTGCTAAGGCGTTAATGGCACCATGACAGCCAGCTATGCCCTGTGTTGTTAAGGGGTTGAAGAGGTAGATCATTAATAGAATGCCATCTACTGTCAACAGCAGAAATAAGAGCAGGGTGATTGGTGTGGGTTCTTCTTCCCAGATGTAATGTTACAATGGGTCGAACATGTATTCTTCTATTCAGTTCAATGTTTGAGTCTTGGCTATCCCCAGCATATTGGACATGACGCTCCATTCAGAGTGATTGAAAGTCAGTTCTCCACAACACTTTGCTATCAAGCAGGTGCAGCCCACCCTCCCAACAAGGTCAACATGTTATACTTATTTCTACAGAGGGCTACCTCTCTAAGTCTTCTCTGCCTCTTTCCCTATAAAAGTTACTGTGTTTTTGACTTTTACCGCTTCCTCTATATTTATATTCTAGACTATGAGTTAGTAATGAATTAGATCTTGCTTTCTGGATGCGATTGAACACCTGCCAAACACAAGATGCAGACAACATGACTAAAGCTTGATGGATGAAAGAAAAAATGTATTGTAGCACTATGGCACTTATAATAAATACTGTTTAGTAAAGACACACACAAGGCCACCAAATTACGTTAACCTTGATCCTTGATTTCTTGAGGTAATTTTTTTTTTAAAAAACGAATGTGTATATATAACACAGCAGAAGCACAAGCACACACAAATTGTATTAGTCATGATTGGTAAGAAAATACACAAAGAGGCACATAAGTATTGAAAACATTGAGAAGCAAACACACAAATATATGAACACATGCACAAATATACTGATAGGCACACACAGACAAGCATCTACATACAAACATATCTCCATGGTTATTGCAACCTAGATATGTCTCCTTTCTTTTTTACCTTACCTAGAGGGGGCGCTGGTCAGGGGGGGCTATGTTTATTGGTATGGGGATCTATGTATATTATAGTATGTGTTTATATTTTTATTTTGTTTTTTTAATAATGAATTGGAAAATGGAAATAAAGATTTGTAAACAACATATACACATACAGTAGAAATCCCCCATATATATGATATAAGCTCAGGTATATACACTGCTATTGTCATTTAACGTAGAAAAAACCTCCTATTATTTTTACTCCTTTATGTCTTTACCTCTAGTTTGTAGTATGTAACATTTTATGAGGCTTTCCAGCTATAATATATTTGTCTAAGCTGCACTTTTTAGATCAATATCATCATTAAAATTCAGACTGAGATCATCTATAAACAATAACTCTTTTACCTCCCTGTTTTATAATCCTTAGATATGAGCTGTTTTTTTTATTATTTTTTAATAACATGACATTTGGGAAACTCCAAATTTTTCTTTATGTATAACTGAACAGAAAAAAGTGCATTGCCATTAAAATTAGTATAAGAATCTGTTTGAAGAGGCCCCAAACTCTATGACAGGATTGTTCCAGCTTATTTTGAAAATCTTTTCTGGCGGAGCGAAATAGCTATTAACCCTTCTATGGCTCCCCATTTTTGTGGAGTGTTGGGAATCATAAAACCACTGGAGAAAATAAGGGTCTTCTGCAGAACTTCACCACACTTTCCCAGGACCACCAGGGGCTTTACAGATGAGATTGAACACCATAGCAGCTGTTACAGTGCCCAGAGCTTCAGGGGGCCTGGCTACATGACCTGCCACACTGAATAATGGAGGATGTGTGCTCATTGTAAGCATATCATGCTGCAGATTGTACAGCATAATTGTATATAACAGTTCATATCTTACACAGTACACAGGGGAGCCAGCAGCACAGATGAGAAATGTTTGGGAAGGGGAAAGCATGGCCAGGAATCCCTCATCTCTATTCCCTCCCCTCTATTTTTTCACCTGTCCTCTTCAGCTATTGGGCCCCTGGTAAGTAGACTGCCTTAAAGTGAATGTATATATATGGATGTATGAGTGTATAAATGTATGGTTGTGTATATGTGACATGTACGCGCTGTATGTGTTTATATATGATGTGCATATTCTGTATGTGTGTATAAGTGATGTGAATATGCTATATTTGTGAGTATATGCAATGTTTATGAAGCTCTATATATGTGTGTATATAAGATGTGTATATGTGAGGTGTGTCTGCTGTATGTATATATGGTGTATGTGTATATGATGCATATGCCATATGCCTCTATATGGTACTTGTGTACATGTGTATATATGGTGCATTTATACTTTATGTGTAATAATATGATTTATGAATATTATATGTTTGTGTAGTTGATGTATGTATAAGAAGTACATACTGTATAAATGTATATATTTTTCTGACTATAAGACGCACTGGACCATAAGACGTACCTAGGTTTTAGAGGAGGAAAAATAAGAAAAAATGTTTTTTTTCCCCAAATAGTATGCTGAAATATTTAATAAAGCAACAGTTAAGTAAGGAGGAGGGGGGAGCAGCCCCCTCCTCCTCTCCCGGACACCGCCGTCTATCTTTAGATAGAATTATGCTGGCATGTAGTCAGGGGGTCTCAAGAGTTACCAGGGCTGTAGAGGTATGAGTATATGTTACAAATGGTCACAGGAGCTTACAATCTATGAGGAGGAGGGGGCAAAGGAGGTGACAGTGCTTGTACCATGGTCACAGGAGCTTACAATCTATGAGGGGGAGGACACAGGAGGTGACAGTGCTTGTACAATGGTCACAGGAGCTTACAATCTATGAGGGGGAAGACACAGGAGGTGACAGGGCTTGTACCATGGTCATAAGAGCTGACAATCTATGAGGAGGAGGGGACACAGGAGGGGACAGTGCGTGTACAATGGTCACAGGAACTTAAAATCTATGAGGAGGACGACACAGGAGGTGACAGCGCTTGTACAATGGCCACAAGAGCTCACAATCTATGAGGAGGAGGACACAGGAGGTGACAGTGCTTGTACAATGGCCACAGGAGCTTACAATCTATGAGTAGAATAAGGGGGCACAGGAGGTGACAGTGCTTGTACAATGGCCTCAAGAGCTTACAATCTATGAGGAGGAGGGGGACAGAGGAGATGACAGTGCTTGTACAATGGCCACAAGAGCTTACAATCTATGAGGAGGAGGGGGACAGAGGAGGTGAACTGGCTTGTATTGGCCACAGAGAGCTTACAATCTATGAGGAGATGTGGACATAAGGGTGACAAGTGTTTCTTGTATAATGGCCACAAGAGCTTACAATCTATGAGGAGGATGAGAGGAAGCAGGACTTGTACAATGGTCACAAGAGCTTACAATCTATGGGGAGGGGACACAGGAGGTGACAGTCCTTGTACAATGGTGGTCACAAGAGCTTACAATCTATGAGGAGGATGAGGGGACACAAGAGGTGACAGTCCTTGTACAATGTCCACTAGAGCTTGGTCTGTGGGGTAAGGCACCTTCACAAGACAGCAGCCACTACATACCAGGCAACAAGGGGTTAAGAGTGTGAGAGCAGAGACCTGGGGGAAGGGAGCACTAATCACTTATCTGATCCTGTGCTCCAGAGAGAAGTTTCAGGTCAGACACAGTGCTGTACAGGCTCCTCTGCACACACTGCCAGCAGCCTTCATCTTCTTCTTCACTTTGAACCTCCCGGGCTACTTACAAGCTGAGCGGGGATTGGCCAGAGTCAGTTCCTTTCTCCTCCCCCTCTCTCTCCACTGCTGCTGCTCTGCCACAAAGCTTAAGAACATGGATATATATGAGAGTTACAAAGCGCTGCGTTCTGCCAGCTTTAGCTGCCCTCCATTCCCTCCAGCAGTGGAGGGCTGAGAGGAGCGCAGCGGCACTATGCACAGCCGCTGCGCTTACTGCCAGCATCAGCAGACAGAGCGCAGCCAGGTGCCCTCCTTTCCCTCCTGCATCCGGACTATAAGACGCACCGCTGTTTTTTCCTCACTTCCTGGGGAAAAAAAGTGCGTCTTATAGTCCAGAAAATATGGTAGTTTGCACACGTACGCATGAGTGTGTTAATGTGTTTATGTAAGAGTATATAAATGTGAGTATATAATGGGGTGTGTGTTTTTAAGTACATAAAAGTGAGTGTATAAATGTGATTGTATGTATAAACATATGTGCATAGAAATTGGTTTGTTTTTTGAAGGGCACTGCAAGTGGGACATATTTTGTGTTCTGATTAGAGTACAGGCAATCCCCGGGTTACATACAAGATAGGGTCTGGAGGTTTGTTCTTAAGTTGAATTTGTATGTAAGTCGAAACTGTATATTTTATAATGGAAGTTCTAGACAATTTTTTTTCTTTTGCCCCAGTGACAATTGGAGTTTCAAAATTTTTGGTGTAATTGGACCAAGAATGATCAATAAAGCTTCATTACAGACGTCTTACAGCTGATCATTGCAGTCTGGGACTATAGTAAAGCATCCAGAGAGCTTCACCAGAGGTCACATGGGGCAGAGGGGTCTGTCTGTAACTATGGGTTGTCTGTAAGTCGGGTGTCCTTAAGTAGGGGACCGCCTGTATATGCTATTTTTAAAATAAACCAATGTTCACAAAAAACACAGAAAACAAAACAAAAACAGAGTGACATAGACGTACACACAGAGGATGACATAGGCAAAGGTGTCACAACATGGTATATAGATAGTGGATGGAAAGATGGATATTAAATGGAAAGTCAAGAGCAGCATTTAATAATCCACACTATCAGCTCCTTTTTCCATGGATAGATAACATCTTGCTTAGGCTTTAGATAGATACGCCAACAAATAAAAAAGAAAAAAAGAACTTGTAAAATCTAGTGAAGACCATAAACAGGCACCAACCACATTTGCTTATAAAATGCTTCTAACAATTATGCATACTCAATGAATATTGTGAATAAACAATGGATAAACACATTTGGGGGAATTAATTATGGCTAGCATATTGTTTATCAAGCCTGATGCAAAATTCAGATCAAGCTTCACTCCCACTGTAAGTATACCCTGGTGTAGTGGAACCAACATATACTTTGAAATATAATTATTTTCCAATTTGTATTACCATAACACATGCAGATAGGTAGGTAGATAGAAAGAAAGATAGACAGACCCGCTAAGGTCCGACAGAGTTCACCTTCTTCTTTGTGCTGCATGTAAGTGCATTGTCTTGCGACACAATTTGAAAGTTAAATCCAGCGCTCAGTCCAAATCAGTCGGATCTTCCAATGGCACACCCCCCAATTTCTGTTGCATGAAAGCCAGCGCAGCCGTGCCACAATCCAATCGCGTGCATCACAATGCCAGCGCAGTTCCCTGTTAAGTAGTCCAACAAAAGTGCGCACGTGGACCCTTAGTAAATAAGCCCTACTTTGTTTTGCTGCCAAAGTTCTGCCTATGTCTGAGATAGATAGATAAAAGAAGCAGCACTCCAAAATAAATAAAACACATTTAGTGTTTTTTGTATTCCATAATCTTATAGATTATAAGATTATAGACTGTAAATGGAAACATTACATGCTTTTCTTTGCTACACCTTTTCCCACTCATATTAAGTCTGCTGCACAGAGTACAGATGTTCGTATAGATCTAAACATAAGGTAGGAAGACAATAAACAGCTATTACTTCCCGACCTTCATTTCCAGTGCCGTATAACATCACTGATTATCATAGATAACTAGCCATCAAGTCAGTAGAGGGTGCTCTTGTGACATAAGCTTAACTATGGACGCTGTTCAACAATTCCACATTCACATTGCAAACCATTACTATAGATAGAGCAGTGTTGAAATCTGAACGCAGCAGAGCTGAGTTTTCATAGTGGGAAGAAGAGACTGTTTAAGAATATATTCAATTCTGTTATTTCTGTTTCAATTCAAATTCGTAACAAAGAAGAATTTATTTCCACACATCTCTGCAAATATGTTTTAGGCTGTAGAAATTTCTTTGGACAAAATGATATATGTCTTGTCAGCTGTGATTACTGGAGCACAATTATACAATTACCCTATTATCAGGGGCATAACAACAGCAGAGGGGCCCGCGATGGAAGGGCATTCCGGCAAAGTATAATTTATTAAGTTGCTTCCTGTGTCTGGCAGGATACCAGAATGCTGATGTAATGATCGGCACCCTGGGCTAATTGGACAAATTATACTTTGTTAATGATGTGCCCTCCGGGCCTGTCCTACTGCCTCCCCTGACCGCAGGCCGCATATAAGGTGGCGAGGTAGTGGGATGAGCCTGGGGCACTTCAATAACAAAGTATAATTTGGCTTCCCAACCACACCCGGCTGGTCCCATTACCTCCGATGACTGCTATTGAACAAGCAAGTCCGGCCGCCACGCTCACCTCACCTGAAGCCCAGCCTGCCCTGCCCCACCCACCCCACATGTGGCCCGCCCACCTCACATGTGACCTGGGCCGCCCACCTGACATGTCTGTCTGCCCTCTCCTATGCTGTCTTCTCCTATGCTGCCACCACATGTCGACATCTAGCTGAAGGTGAGTTAGTATAATTACTACATATGTAAATGCATGCATATTTGTTATATATCCTGTATATATCTTGCATATATCCTGTATGTGTGAGTGCATGCTGTATATACTGGATGTATGTGTATATATGATGTATATGTGTGTATGCCATATATACTGGATGTATGTGTATATATGCTGTATATCTGTGTATATGTTGTTTATACTGGATGTGTGTGTATGTATGCTGTATATCTGTCCGTATGTGTTGTATATACTGGATGCATGTGTATATATGCTATATATTTGTGTGTATGCTGTATATCCTGGATGCATGTGTATATATGCGGTATATCTGTTCAGATGTGTGTGTATATATGTTGTATATCTGTGCAAATGTGTTATATATACTGGATGCTTGTGTATAAATGCTGTATATCTGTGTGTATGCTTTATATACTGGATGTGTGTGTATATATGCTCAATGTCTGTGTGTATGTTGTATATACTAGATGTGTGTATATATGCTCTATATCTGTGGGTATGTGTTATATATACTGGATTCTTGTGTATACATGCTGTACATCTGTGTTGTGTGTTGTATATGCTGTACATTTGATGTGTACATACTGTAAGTGTGTATAAGATGTGTGCATACTTATGTATGTATAAATGTAGGTATGTGTAGACACGTGTATGAGTGTAAAATGATTGTGATTGTGTAAATGGTGTATAAATATGTATGTATTTTTAAGGGGAAGGGGGCCCCATTCAATGGTCTGCTATGGGGCCCAGCCTCTGCTAGCTATGCCTATTATGGATGTTATTAAACTTCCAACCCCTCTAATCCTCATGCTTGATTGCAGTTCATACTTTTACAGTTTAGAATGTTTTAATAGAGTTTTTATATTTATATGTACCGTAAAACACCTCTCCTTCAATAGAAAACAAACCATGCATACATGTGCCTACAGATGTAGCAACACTACATTTGAACATGATGCATCATGTAGTTTATAAATTATGCCTAGATCTGCCTAATAAATCTGTCAAATTTCCCATGCAGGGAGGATATTGGGGTGACATGATATCATGCACAAAGACACTGTTGTCCTGCATTGACATATGTCTGAACCACCTGCTAAGAGCTGTATGAGGGCTTGTTTTCTGTACTACCTGGTGCCATCATTTAATATCATGTGCAATGTACTGGAAAGCTGGAATAAAAATTAAATTATAATATAGGAAATATTGGGGCATCACATATATGGAAACGATATAGGAAATAATAGATGGGAGGAGAAACAACTATGCTCAAAAACAACCAACAACCTTGGGCACCACAAGAAGAAATAAGTATTTGTACAAAACTAATAGGATAATGATGGTTATCACATGTGTCTGTTTATAATAACATTATATATATCTCATAACTACCACAATTTATTTAAAATACATAAAATATACGATAAAAATACTTATTCATATGTCTTTAATTTAGGGATGGATTGTAGCTCTCTGATTGGGAGTCATTGGGAGCAAAGACCCTCACTAAATTGCAATGTGCGGCTGCAACCATTTAAATGCCATTGGTGTCCGCATTTAAAGAAAACCTGTCACAGGAGAGGCAATTTTTATCTTCGGACAGGTTCCAATAGCTTATGCAATTCTGATTAAAAAATTCCCTTGTCAGCATTCTGAATAATTTCAGTTGTTTATATAAGTTTATTTCACATTACCTGTCTCCCTGCCAGCAGCATGTGGTACATCCCAGTGGTGTGAGCCTGTGTCTTCTCATGCATTCTGCCTCTATTTCAGACCATTAGGGGTAAAAGAACTGTATACATTTAGAGGAGAGGAGACTGACACACAGGCTGCAACTGTCCCCTCCCCTCCATAAAAAAAAATCTCTATACAGTCAAACATAAAACCCACTCTCCTCCTCTGTCAGGTATTTGGCATGGCTGCTTTCTTCCACAAACAGTACAACACATGGCTGCACTTTGTGCTGTAGAAAACTGAATGTAGTTGGGCTGGAATACCATGTATTACCTTGGAAGGAAGCAGACACGTGTTTCAAATCTGAGACAACTCCTTCTAATCCAATGACAAGCAAAGATTAAAAAAAATCACCAACCCAACATACGGTGCTGCATATAAGGCATAGTCCCATATAAATACATCCTCTGTGTCCCCCCAGCCCCAATAAGATCACAATTGTTTATTTCCCCTACATATCCAGTCCTTTTCTACTTCATACACTCATTTTTCTTCTCCATGAATTAACCTTTCAGCACAGATATCTGAGGCTTCTCTACTCCTTGATTGAGGGTCCATCATGGCTCAGTGACACCAAACCCACTGCAAGCAACTACAGCCAAACATAGTGATGATCACATAACCTGCACCAACAGGGCATGTGATATGGCCATGTGACCAGCAGAAAATCAAGGGACTGATTAAAAGGCAAGTAGCTTACTACCTCTTTATTATAGTATATGTCCACAATATTTTTCTGCTAAGGAAAGCAAAAATACAACATTTTAATAGCCAATTTTAATATTAATTCTGTAAATCCCTGGAATTTCAATGTATATGCATGTCACATGCTTTTATCCCAGGGTAAACAAAGTGGTTAGTACAACTGTATAAGAACCATGTAAAAAGAAGCATTGGGACCTCAGCCCCATTTTAACCCCTTCCCGGACCCTAACATAGTACTACTTCATAGGTTGCGGATATTTCCCATACCTTGACGTTGAATTATGTCATGGCGATCATCCCGGATCAGAAGCTAAGCCCGTGCAATCACCGTAGTATCCCAGCATTGAGCGATAGCCGGGATCCCACATTAACAGCTAGGAGCACGACTACCGTGATCCCGCCTGTTTAACCCTATAGACACAGCGCTTATAGTGACCGTGGCATCTATAGTGCATTTCTGCAACGATCGGGACCCTCCCCCAGGCACGGAGGTGCTGATCGTTGCCATCGCAACCATAATTCAGTAGCAGCCTGTTAGGATTGTGCTGAATGCGTAATCTAACAGTGCTAATCTCAGCCTACGCAGAATGCATAGGCTGACTATGTAATAGGCTGACTATGTAATATGCTGCAATACATTAGTATTGCAGTATATTACAATGAACAGGTGCTTAAAAATGCTATTAAAAAAAAAAGAAAATTGAAAGTCCCCTGAAGTAAAAATCACCAAATAACCTGCAGCATATTGGGTATCATAACGTCCATAACAGCCTGTACAATAAAATTGAACCCGTATGGTGGTGAACACTGTAAAAACCGCAAAATAAACGTTTCCTCCCATCTGATAAATAATCACATAAAAAGTGCATAAAAAGTGATCAAAAAGCAACATTTACCCGGACATGATATCAAGAAAAAGTACAGCTTGTCCCTCAAAAAAATGGGCTTTAAAACAGCCCTGTAAACAAAAAAATATATAAATACTATGCCAATTGTTACATGAAGATACAAAAACAAGCATATTTCTCACAAAATGAGTTCTATATTCTACAAAACAAGTTAACAATAAAAAAGCCATATAAATGGGGTATCGCTGTAATCGTGATGACCCATAGAATAAAGTTAACACATTATTTTTATGGTGCGGTGAACATCTGGGAAAAATGTCACTTTCTTACACAATTTTCATGGGATACTTTTTAGGAAAAATAATCAGAGGTCAATGAATAAAGGTTCTTATTTGATAGAAATATGTTTCCCTCTCATTTTGCGGCTCCAACAAGCTGGAAGATTCAAGGTGAACAGAACATCTGGCTTATATATGGTAAAATGAACCTGACACAAACTCTTTGTAGTAACAATTTTGCTCATTTTCATTTTATTTCGAAACCACTTGATAAAAGCAGTAACGATGAACATGCCTTGTTAGCGAGCTGCTTCCAGATGACTGCGCAAAGACACTTACAATGTGATTGCCTAGTTTAGCAAGGTGTTTTGTTATTTATAACAGGGCACCTTGTAATTTTCACCTGTGGCTTGACTTGATCTTGTGTAAGCAGATGTTGTGGATCCTCCCAGGCTTTTTCAACCCTCAAACACTTCATTCTCTCACTGAGTTACCAGATGCTCCACTATGGAGGCATCAAAATCTGGCAAAAGTACACCTTCATCATATTACATGGAATACCAATGAGATGTAAAGTATAAAAACAATTATTTCTAGTGCGTTAACTATTTCAGCAGAAGACATATATACCCAAAAGATCCACGGAAGGGAAAAGACCACCAAGAGCAAATGCATTCTGTATGGCGTTGTATAAATATTAAATACAATCCATACCATTTTGCATATATTCATTTATTGCTTTTGACATATTTTGTCCTCTAGTTGTCAAAGACTGAATTAATGTGAGTTATTATCAGCCACAGTCCCAGTTTTGTAGACAAAAATCTCCAATACATTGCATATATTGATTTAATAATGGACCAACGTATCCTACAGCATCATAGCCTTTCCATGGAATCTACAGTAACTTCATTTAAAGGTGAAATAATATGTTTAGTAAATCCAATATTTACCCAATAAATACTCAATTCCCAAGTAGACTGTTTTTTTTTAAATTGATACATTGTATAAGATTTATTTTGAGCTCTTCTAGGCTCTGATAAACTTGGTGCCATGGATAGCAGGACATGTTTATCTATGTTTGCAAGTCATTTGTCTATCTGTCATGACAACTTATATGCCATGTTCATAGGACTGCCATAGCCGATTATGGAAAATATATTGGGATCTCAATGTCTGGATTTTTTTGTTATATATGCAAGCAGTGACATAGCGTAAATTCTTAAAGGGGTTAAACTAACCCACACTAACTAAACACTGTTATACAGCACCGCAGCTTTCCCCATATATTTCTCCTCCCCATGACTGTAAAGTTCCACAGTCCATTTGTAAACTTTACCCACTATATATGCAAATGATCCCCATGTGAGTCTGATCAACAGCATTTTAAAATTATATATGTAATGGTAATGGTCTGACAGAAATCACCTGTCTATTCATTGGGGGACACGTACATAAAGCGTTGGTGTCTGCATTGGCTTTGTTATTGACCTGCTCTCGGAAAGAAGATACACATTTAATATTGTGGAGCTGTGCACATACATTTCTGGCGCCGAGACCATTTTCTGTCCCTGGGACCAAAATCTGTTCCGAGCACCAGAATTGTGTCCAACAGTCGGAGAACAGGCTACAGTACAATAGCACTGTTTTGTGTCCCTGCTAAGCCAAATTTCTTTTGGTCTACTTTCTGCCAGTTTACAGCTCCCAAAAATGGCTGCGACATATATTAATTGTGTCCCCTTTTCGGAGAATATTTGGAGCAGGCGGAAAAGTCATTTTTTCTGGCGCCACGAGCTAATAAATAGGCAGAACATGCAGTGAGAGCGCCACAAAACTGGCGGAAACACCATAGTAAATGTCCCCCATTGTTTTCCTTGTCAGCTTGGGATAGACTCAGGGGCGTAACTAGGAGAGAAAGGCTTACTTATTGCTCCACATGCAAGTCACAATCACACATACACTCATGCACACAAACATAGAGCATATATAAACACGTACAGTATACATACACACACACACCATACACCATCTACACATACAGAATATATACATCACGCATAACATATATTTTATGTACATTTATAATAGTGCACATCCTACACTTTTTAGTGTGTCCACACCCGTGGATAGACTAACTGTACACAGCAGTCAATCAGAAGGGGTAATTTATATGGAATTTCTGATATCACCAAACCGATGATTTTCTTTTGGGCATTTTCTTTTTTTTTTTGCGATTGTTGGGATTCCAGCCAGAGGTATACCATGAATTCAATTTCTTTACCAGTGCCCAAAACCATAATGTATTGTGTATAATACAAGTTTCATATTTAAATGAACCTTTGTATGGGCTTTATAAGGCTCCTATAGTCAGGTATGATACCTCTCTGCACCTGCAAGTTACACCAGTGTGTATCCTGTGCAAAGGGAATATGTGTCACTTTGAAATGGATGCTACTTTGCATAAGTTCAGAGCCCAAAGCTCTCAGACACCTGGCCCAACCATAAGTGACTACTTATATACAGGACAATTATGGCTTGTTAGAGCTGTTGCCTATGAGATGTTTTAGACCCAGGCCCATGACTGCTCATATCTTCATATTTAGAAAGTGACATGACAGTATACATCAGCTCTGCAGGGTTCTCATTGGACCACATTGTCCTTTTTCTTACAAACACTCCAGTGGGGGAACTAAGGATGAAAGTGTTCTTTTAATAATGATTAAACAATATTGCTAATATTAAAAACCACACACACAAAGAACAAAATCTAAGCGGCTTTGGACCAGAACAGCATCAAGGGAAATATATAAACAAACTATAGATCTTCCAGTATCATTCTTTAATATTTCTCATTAAGATTCCTATGTAAGAATCAGTAAAATGTCTCCAGAGAGATATTATATGCAAATTCAGAAATTAAAAAATGAATATTAGATGATCCTATTGAGAGGTTTCAATGATACAGTTGTGTTGCTAGATATAGGAAATTGGATATATATATTTCATCTGTCTATGAAAAATTGAAAATTCTCCACAGGACGCCACATTCAGTTGCTACATACGCAAGATTTTGCATATGTACCCACAGACAAGAAAGAGGTCAGTACGTTATGAATTTTGTTTGGAAGAGCTGAACGGCACTAAGCAGAAAACCCATTAAGCTGTGGGATTGGTCGTTTGTGAATACAAAATAATAATAAATATTGCAAACTAGGTGTAAGAAGTTAGGAGTTTCCTGTAGGAAGTAACTGTAACTCCTATATTCAAGATTGATAATGATTATTATCCTTATAATTGTCATCTTTAAGTGCTATTTGACTTTTTCTTCTGGGAACCATAGAACGTTTATTCTGCATGTCCTGTCACTTGGGACTCCCTTCCATTAAAATCAGGAGAGGCAAAATATCCAGTGCACATTTTTGGGGACTAAAGCAAGTTATTTATTGTAGAGTGTTTATTCAGAATGTCCTGTTAATATATTAGGCATTTATAACAGTTGTGACCCCCTATATTGGAACCAGCAGTGGCAAAAAAATCCAGGCCACATTTTTGGGACTGTAGCCAGTTATCCACGCATGGCGACATTAAATAAGTGTCATATTATACAATATTTCTCCTTCAAGCCAAGTCTTGGCAACTTCAAGTCTTGCCATAATATTGATTGGAGGCTTTGGTCATAACAGGGAAATGTAGTGTTACCTTTGAAACTTTAACTGTGCACATCCTATTGTTTGTATATGTTTAAGAAAATTACAAAATGCTTTTTTGATACACACCCCTTCTTCCATGTGTACCTGTCATCAGGAATGTAAGTTTTAGCTGGTGACAGGTTTCAATAGCCTATGCTATTTTCAAAATTATTTTTAGCATTCTTAATCATTTCAGTAGTTCATAATAGTTTATTTTGCATTACCTGGCTCCCTGTTAGCAGGATTTAGTGAGGCCTGGGAGACAGCTGCAGCAGCTTCTGTGTGTCTGTATCTTCTTATACATTCTTCCTCTCCTCCACACCATGAATGAGTGTGTAGGAGAGGCAACTGACATAGGCACACATAGGCTGCAGCTTCCCCCTCCCCAAGGACTCATTACACACTGCTGGCAGGGAGCCAGAAAATGTAAAATAAATGATTCAACTACTGAAATGATTCAGAATGTTGACATGCTAAAAAGACAATTTTAAAAAAGGCTATTGGGACCTGTCAGCAGCTAAAAATGACATTCCTGATAACAGGTTGGCATAAAGAAACACTTTCTTTTCTGCAGCTATCAGGGTTGTAGTAGTCTCAAATGTGTTGTAATCTTCCCGAAAACCTTGATAAATGGGCTGCAAGGAATTTCAGGTTTACAGTGTAAATTATGACTGAATTTGAATGTGAAAAGCTAAATCTGCACCTACTCACTACCTACTCAGACAACATCTCAGTTCAGCCCTAAGGCAAATTAATAGCTAGTTATTAATGGCGAGGCTGGATCTAGAGGGTGATCTCAAGAAGTTGATCCTTAGGCTGGGGACACAAATAGGGACAACACTGAGGAAAGTCTGCACTACAATATTTTCCCAGGGATGTATAACAGAAATACTCTGCCTTCTCAACACTTCTTAATAAGATTTGCAGTATAAATGTACATTTTATACTATGATTCTAAATCTGCACCTTTCTACATAGAACATAATCAGATACAATATTGTAGAGCTGGGAAGCAGTTGCCCTCTGCCATACAATATATAGACATCCTTTATGATCTTTTTAAATCAATATACAAAACCCCACTGTCTCCCATACAAGAACTTTAGATTGTTTAGCATGCTGCTTTTCTGAAGGACATTTTACGTAATGAAATGTGGGATAGTCTCCTAGGAAATCAAAGGATCATAGCCACATTGGCGGGATATTATTACCATGAATCTCATGATGATGCACTTACAATACGTCTCTAAATTACCCTGGTGAGATATATCAGTTCTTAATGTTGTATCAACATGTTTCTTTGTTACAAGCAATAAAAGGTTACTGAGAAAAGCATCTTAGCGCTCGTGTTGTGATGTGTCTTTAGAGAAGTCCGTATGATTAATGGATTGAGGCAATTTATACAAGAAGGTCCCAGATATCAGATGTAAATAGTAACCTTGCTGTTATACTAGTGGCTCTGTATTGATTATGGATCTGTTACATGGAAAGACTAACTACATGGCAGAAAAATGGAGACTCTGCAACAGGAGACTATAGAAAATATGTGGATGAGCAGAGCTGAACCTTCACTTAAGCCAAAATACTGCTGAATCTACTTATTCTGTAAGAATCAAGCAACCATCAAATGTATATAGGCCCCAGGGGCAATAAAGTCTCATACCTACCTCTTCCCTTTAATATGTACTTAAATAAAGCATATACTGCACATAGGTTTATAGTGCACCAATGTTCATAAAGAAATACCTAGTATGGATTAGTGTTCATATGACAGCTTTCTTAAGTATATTTTATTCTTTTTTTGAGTTCATGTTGATTTATGTTGTCTTTATTTTTCAGTACTTCCTACTGCGCTTGTGCAAAATATTGAGATTTTTTTTATTCGCCCACTTCTGGGTAATAAAGAAATATCGCACACAACACTTAAAATGTCTTTAGCCGCAAAATTTTCTGGGGGAGTAAAAAAGTTGACACATTTTTTGCAAATCTGCAAATGTGACAAAAAATTTAAATTTTTTTTTTTTTGCAGAACTAACTGATTTTTCATTAATATCAGTTTGGGAACTGTAATTTATATGGGTAAATAGAAAAGAAAAGAAATTGGACACAAAAATTTGCACACAGTCACACAGTTGAAAAAAGAAACATGTCCATCAAGTTCAACTAAGGAGGGAAAGGGATAGGATAAAGAAAGTATTTAAGTGAAACAATCCTATATTATAACCAAAAAACAAACAATTCATAAATGTTCAGTTTACTTTTGAAAATTCTATTAATAATAAGTTCCGTTTAAAGATGAAAAGACACATTACTTGAAGAGGAAGATTTCCCATAAAGTACATTACAGTTGAGAAACTCTTGTGAAGTTATTCTAGCTGATGCTCCTGACTACCTCTATTTGCATGTTAATGAAGTTGAAGGCCAGATGCCACTAATTACAACCTCTCCACTCTGTCCAATATACCACAAGGAAACGCGCATGAATAGACCTTTTAATTCCATTATGCAAATGTGATTTAAGACGCTAAAGAATAAATTCTCACTCATGGAATCTATTGTGGCTTATTGGCAGCAGGGAAATTAATTAATATATATGAAGGATGGAGATGAAAATACAAATAATTATTTTTGTGCGGAACACTAATGATACTGGGAATAAGAACAGCTATTTACTGACGGGTTTCCAAAAACTCTTTTATCAGTGGTACTTGAAAGTGAACCCTCAGCATTTATGAGCTGGAGACGTTCTGCCAAGCTGCTGAGGGATCCTACGGGCGACTTATCGTGTTCATTCAGAATCCAGAAAGTGAAAGTGAAACAAAAGTGCATTTAATTGTTTATTCCTTCATAATTAGTGGGGTATGGTTGCCTCAATGGAAGACTGGATACAATTTAATTTGATACAATGTGGGAGATCTTTAAGCCAATTTTCTGGTGTAAATTGTGCCAGAAAATGCTTTCCGACACATTTATCAAGGCTTTTAGACCTGTTTTCAAGGGGAGTGGCCTATGGAAAATTGCCCGTGTACCAAATATAGTAAGACTTTGTGCCACATTGAGGTGCATAATTTAGATCAATTTTGTGCTGCATGTTGTCTAAGAAATGTTGTATAATTGCTTTATGATTATTATAATTGCCATTGTCTACTGTCAATAAAAGGATTAGTAAATGTGTTCTATCATCCATATACAGTCCCATATATCCTATTTAGGAAAAAGAAACAAAAATTCCTATTAGTTCTTAGTTCAACTTAAAGACTCAGTGACATGCAGCAGTGTTAGCCCAGTTCTGCATGATGTGCTCCAGGAGCCGGGCCCTGCCTCCAGGGCAGAGGCAGGCACGCTTAGCTCCAACAACTTCTGCTGGACTGGCACACCCACCCATTTTCTTTCCCCACACCTGATACAGCATTAGTTTCAATGAGTATCGGGTGTGCTAGTAAGGGTCAGGTGGACGTGTCATGTGGGGGGAAGTTTCTGAGTGCAGCATGCCTGCCTTTTTTTTTTTAAAGCCCTCCCACAGGCCCCCTATACATTTCTATAAATTTCTATGGACTGCCCTTTTAATATTTCCTATAATTTAGGGTCCTTTTGCAATATAGAGATATACTTTTTAATTTGTGTTACATTTCAATGGAATAAAGTACCACTACATTGTTTATTTCCATATGGGAACTATTTCTAGAAAGTATCTACCTATCTACCTTTTACTTAGGCAGTTGGAAGAATTGTAAATTCTCTAATTAATAGCAAAGGGAAAGAGTAAAAAATCTGCTTATCTCATACATTTTCTTATTTAGTGTGATAAATGTAAAAAAATTGTGATAGTTTGGGTAAATTAGATAAAAACCACAATCAATAAATACACCCATAAAACTGACAGAAAGTAAACTTATATTCTGCAAAAATATGTGGCAATAAATAACCAATACTATCTTGATAAGCTACCTAAAGTTGAATAAATAGTTTACCTAAAGAAAATTATGCAGAAATAAATAATAAAATATCCAGGAAAGATGGAAAATGTAACATAAAAATATCTTTGACTACCTAAAGAAAATACTTATCATCATCCTTAACCCCATATAATAATAAGACATACCTGTACGTACCTCAAATCACAAAAAGATCCAAGGCTGTCATGTTTTAGGTTATCTATTACAAGGTGCGATTTGCACATTGTAATAGGTGGTGTGCAAAATCCCCATATACTGCCATACTGTAGTATGGCAGTATATGACAAGATCAATCAGACAACCTAGGGGATAAAGTACCCTAGGGAGTCTGAAAAATTGTAAAAAATAAAAATAAAAAAAGTAAAAAATAAAAAAGTATATGAAAAAAACATTCAATTTGCCCCCCCTTTCCCTAGAAGTCATAAAAAATATAAATAAACACTAAAAATCATAAACACATTAGGTATCTCCACGTCCGAAAATGCCCAATCAAAATATAATAATGTTTTTTCACTGCGTTTAACACCGTTAAACGCCCAAAGTCGCAGATGGCATTTTTTTTTTACATTTTGAAAAATATAAAAAATTCATTAAAAAGTGATCAAAAGGTCAAACAATCCTAAAAATAAAAGCATTGAAAACGTCATCAAAAGTCGCAAAAAATTACACCACCCACAGCTCTGGACACCAAAATATGAAAAAGTTATTAGCGCAAGAAGGCAAAATGATTTTTTTTTTTTTCATACAGGAGGTTTTAATTTTTGTAAATGTATGAAAACATTATAAAACCTATACAAATTTGGTATCCCCGTGATCGTATTGATCCAATGAATGAAGTAGACCTGTCATTTAGGACGCACAGTGAAAGACGTAAAATCCAAGCTCACAAGAAAGGGCGCAAATGTGTTTTTTCATCATTTTCACTGCATTCAGAATTTTTTTCCCGCTTCCCAGTATACGGCATATACGGAATATTAAATACCATTATTATGAAGTGCAATTTGTTACACAGAAAACAAGCCCATACACAGCTCTCTACATGGAAAAATAAAAAAGTTCTAGATTTTTGAAGGTGGGGAGTGAAAAATAAAGACACAGAAATGAAAAAGGGTCTGGTCCTTAACGGGTTAAACATCTCTGGGACCCATTTATTGCAACTTGAACATCGTTTTTTTTTGAGTACATTGCAAGAAAATGTCATAGTTACTGGGGCAGTTCATTGAAAGTAGGATTTTTTTTGCGATGCTTAAAGAGGACCTGTCACCTCTACTTTAGTAAGCTCAAAGAGAGAAATTGAGGGTGAGAGGTCCTCTTTAAGACAAAACTTGCCTTGGTCAAATTTACTATATCCTTTGCCAGAAAACAGGTGCATGTTATATCTGAAATATATATCAGGCCAGAGCAGGTATAGATTTCCGTTCCGGCACTTAAACCTCATAATAATCTGGTTTGTTAAACACTAGCTGCACCAATTATGAAGGCTACTCAGTCCCAGTCTTGATACATCGGCCCCACTGACTTTTTATGGGACACATTCATCTTCAGTACTTTATGATAAATGTAAGGTTATTAGATCAGAAATGGGTTATGACTTAAATGAGACAAATGCTGCCAAACTTTTGGCATGTAATACATGCCGGTAATAGATGGATAAAATTAGCTCAGTCGTTTCAATTAATTTTGTGGCTTTTCAGACTGTCTAGATTAAATTTACACTGTTTCACATGTTGTGGTCTAAGGTGTTAAAGTGTGAATTCACTTAAAGGCTTGTTCCAGTGAAGTCCAAGTCAGTGACACCTATTGACAGTACCATGGCACTTTCAGAGTATTTACCTTCTCAGTATATTCCTTTGTGTCCTTTAGCATAAACTTGCCATCTCTACAAACACCTCATTACTGATCCAGCACCACTTAATTGCCTCATTGTCTTACCAGGGGCTCCAGAATAGCTGCGCCGCTAACATTTAGCACACCAATAACGCAGCTAGCAAGAGGAAATCATTTTGCAATTGAATATATTGCTTCTTTGACAATATGTGAAACTAATAACATTACACTGCCTCCTACTCGGCCTTATTTTGCAAATTATATTTGCTTGGTTCCGTATGTTTCTAATACAGTGACCAAATTAAGATCTTCAATTATTAAACGCAAATCTGTTTGCAAGTTTAGGAGTGTGTTTTGTGTACTTCTAAAGGACATTTTCCCAGCATGACAAATATTGATTAGAGAAATAGGATTTCAAAATATTTATAACAGCCTTCCCAGAATGACAGTGACCTTTAAATCTGATTATCCTGCAAGCTATGCTGATCTGGTGACTCTGTGCAAGCATAAAATGTCAAAAGTTTCAAGCGTATGTGTTATGAAAAATTAACTCATCTTAAGTATATAAATAGGAACTTGATAAGGGTACTTGCTGCCATCTGAGGATCGAAGGCAGCCCGCTATTGTGTAAAAGCAATTTTGCACAAGCACAAACAATGCATGAACTTATCAAAATAGGCCATGCAGTTTGACCAGTTGTAAATAAGATTTAGTCTCACCGTCTCGCTCGAAATATAGTAAAACGGGACTGTATCAATTTTTTCTGATCCCTATCTATAATTAAATGCATTCAGAATGGAGACAGGTATATGAGAATTAGGATCTATCTTCCAAATCATCAGCAGCGGAGTGTATTAAAAATCTTGAATATCGATATTAACATTTTATGTTGTCATCTGGATACAAGTGTTATTACTATCCTGGCTGTGTGATGCCTTAGAAGGTTGCTTAGTCAATTTGAAACCATAGTTATGCCTGGAATTAGAAAATCTATTGTAAATGTATATTTTATATATATATATAGATATATATAGGCCATTTAAGACCTTCTTGTTAAAATTCATATTATTGTCATAATTTATCCAGTTTTACAAAACTGAAAACAAAATACTGTCACTCCAACATCTGCAGTAGTTGCTATAAAATAGGGGAAGGAGTACCATGTTGGAAACCACTGTATTTAGCATAGGGGCTCAAATAGTAGAGCCTTTTAGCATCTCAGATTCACACTGTTGGATTGTTATACATACACAGTTTTTACTTATTGTACTCAACCTTTTCTGTGGTTTGTCACCAATTTTCATTAGAAACAGCAGCACTCTCAAAAATCTACATATATATTCCAAGATTATAGCTTTTGCGTAGAGCTCTCTTGTGCTTTGCTATATGATCTTACAGGATAGCTCCTCCTCTCTGCTCTATGTCACTGCTGTAATGTCTAATCAGAAGCGTGCTACAGCAGTGACCCATAGCAGATAGGAAAGGTTTCACTTTGTTCAGAGAAAAATGCTCCAATATCAGCATTTTTCACACTGCACCACAAAAAGGAGTAGGGGCTGACAATTAAGGTGGCACAACCAGCTAAGGGAGCAGCAAAAGTAGGTAAAAAGTGTCTTAAACCTTAATTAGTAGAACTTAGTTCATTCCGTCCATTCTGATGTAGTGATAACTGCCATCTTGAGGTCCAAGGCTCAATTGGCCTCATGTGAGATGCCACACTGAATTCATATATGGTTAAAGTCAGCAAATAAAAGCATCAAGTCTCCTGAAGATAATTTAACACCAAAATAAAAAAATGTGGAGCAGAAGGGACTGTAGGAATGAATGGACAGTTTTTTTTCCCAAAATCCCAGCAACCTGTAATGTAATGTATGTCAAATAAAGGCATTTAAATTCAACTTAAATAAGATTTTTATTATTGACTGTCATTGAGAACACAGTGGCAAATGACAGAGCAGATTTTCAGGATTTTATTCTTGCTCTCTCACTTGAGTATTACACAATAAGGTTATCTGTTAATTTGCTTAAACCTTACATTTTCATTATAAAAATGTATATATTATTTTAAATGTTCATCACACTTTCATATTTGTAAACTTTCAGGAAAAAACTAGCACAGCAACAGCTCGGTAGTGTAAAATAAATACAGATATGGCAGAGTTAAATGTCAAATTCTTTTTACTGTTTTACATTTAAAGGAAAGTCTGTATGTTTGTGGAATACATGAAAAGAATACTGCTTTTGCATCAAAATACTGTTCTCTTTTTCCGGCTGATTCTGCCCACTGGAGACCAGTGCTGTAAAGCGTTGAGTTCATTCGTTGGACTCTAGGGAAAATACTTGTCAATCACTACTCTGTTCCACAAAGTAACAGTGATTGACAGACCTATTCCATAAAAAGGTTCCATAGCTACTGATGGCTTTCTGTCTGAAAGGTTTTCATGGTCATAATGAAGCGTGAATATAAGAACTATGGCTTCAAAGGACCTCCAACTTCTGGGTTGACATCAACTATCCGTGACCATTATCTCATCCAATCAAATGTGACATATAACATGATGTGCACAGCATAAAATATGTTAGCAAGTTTGAAAGAAAGTGTAGACTGCAAACTTTTTAGATGAACCTTTTTTTGCAACACAATGTACATTGTTCATAAGAAGAAGGTAAACTTAAGTCCCCTGTGTATGAATACTACTCATCATGAGCATGGAGGCTCTTTGCCCCCCTGACATTCATTTATTTAGGGTTGCTATATGAGAAGCTGGATTCAAAGCTCAGCTACCCCTAGCCGTTCCATGGAGTAAAATTGAGCATTGTGCATATACATGACTATAGCTTCTTTCGGGTAGATCTAAACAGATCCCCATACGCCATGAGTATTCCAGTGAGTTGATACTTCAAAAAATCATTAGCCAATGTATTTCATACATAACCATACAGATGGAAATAAATACATTAATGTCAGGATGTTCCATGTGGAACATAAAGAAAGCTGTAACATTTCCTAAGGTCTTCATTCCATCACAAGATATATTTCAGAGATGTCCTACTTTGGTGATTACACTATTTATGCCTTTCACTGTACAACACTGCTGCATGTACAAATGATGTACTCTCAATGCACTCTACCAGCCGGCAGAAACTTCAAACAGCAGGCTAAAGCCAAACATGATTAACATCGGATTCTGGTTACTGGAGTGGCCATGGAGAGTGGTCCGCAGGAATGGTGTACTAGCCTGATAGTAGATGCAGGGTAGGATAGTTGAGTTGGAGCTGTGTCCAAATTGTGGAAGCTGCAGCTCTGGGGTTAGAGTCTCGTGACTCAGTTCCTGGGATCAGTATCTGTGGAAGCACTGAAGGTATAATGCACACACTGTCTCTCTCTTTAATCTGTCTAAGAACCAACAAGACAGACAGACAATGTACTTCCCCAGAACAGAGGTTTTATACTCCACCTGGTCAGGTGGTAGCACCTCTCCAATACCACTCCAGCTAACAATACAGCCACATCTTTGGATAATTACTTAAACCAATTTAACTGTTGCCTTTCAAGGCATAATCTACAGCTAACTCTTTGGGTGTAGTGCTGCACTCTTAACTTTAACCCTCTCGGAGCTAAAACAACGGTCCAGGACTGATCCAGAAGTCCCAATGTTAAAATATAAAGACATAGAAATAAAAATATATACGGCTTCTTCCGGGGCGTAGCTGGTGTCTAACTGGTGTCAGGAGTTAGACACCAGCTACGCCCTGGAAGAAGCCGTGTCGGCGAAACCCAGGGTCGGGTGGTCGTGTGAGGCTGGTGAGGCAGTGACAAATCACTGAAGCCAGGAAGAGAAAACCAATCTGTATATGTCCATAAGCCAAAATCAGTGAAAAAAAACCACACCAATGAAACCACCCTTATGAGGATTGTATAATTCTATCTGAAGTTTATTTACCTTGTTTACCAGAGGTAGCACTGTTTTTAGTTAATTATTTCTAATACATATATACTGTATCATAAAAGTGTCCTTTTTGAATTGATTTTCTTCTGTTGAAAACAGTCTAGATAAGTGAAGAGTACCGGTACATAAATAGAAACCCGATTTTCCTTTCCTTGTATCAGTCAAACAAATCAAGTGCTACCTCTCATTACGTAAAAAACATTGCATGAACTTATCAAATTAAGTCTAGTTATTCTGGAAAGCAGTAATTTACTTTTCTTTTCACATTTTTGGGAGCAGCTGAGTTGTGTTCAAATAATAAATTCAACAAATTACCAGAATAACCTATTCCTTATCAATATTTTTGACCTTTATATTTAATTGCAAGTTTAAAAAAATAAATAAAATAAATAAAGAATTCAAAAATCAAAAGATTTATACTCAACCTTAAAAGCATTTCTCACTTCTCTAAATGATTCTCTAAAATTTTATATTGACAGTCAACAAGTTACAGCATTTGTGTGTTTGTGTGTAAAATATGTACAAAAAGGATGCATGGCATTTCATCTGGCATTTGTGCTTCAGGAGATGTCCACTGCTTTTACACCATTAACTAAATCTTTTAGCCCCAGGTCAGCAGCCTGGTATCAGATTACAGATTATTGTTGCATAAAGATGGTGCAGTCTAAGGGCATAAGCTTGTGACATCTGGAGTAGGTGCCACCTGTATCATATGGCCACAAACACACTGTGGTAACTCAAAGCTTTCCTGGACTCTTGCAGTTCAGTTATCTACCACCAGTCTCTCATCACCTCTTCATCTCCAAACTCCAAAATAGAACCCCAAGTCTTTTCTAACCTAGTCCATTATCTTTCTGCTACCTTCCTCCTTGATCAGTTACAATCTGGTTAGAGCACTAAGTACTGTATATACTCAAGTATAAGCCAACCCGAGTATAAGCCGAGACCCCCAATTTTACCACTAAAAACTGGGAAAACCTATTGACTCGAGTATAAGCCGAGGGTCGGAAATGCATTGGTCACAGACCCCCCCAGTATATAGCCAGGCAGCCCCCTATAGTATGCAGCCTGCCCCCTGTAGTATACAGCCTGCCCCCAGTAGTATACAGCCAGGCCAGCTTGCCCCCAGTAGTATACAGCCAGCCCAGCCTGCTCCCAGTGGTATACAGCCTGCCCCCAGAAGTATACAGCCACCCCAGCCTGCCCTCAATAGTATACAGCCTGCCGCCAGTAGTATACAGACTGCCCCCAGTAGTATACAGCCACCTTAGCCTGCCCCCTGTAGTATACAGCCACCCCAGTAGTATACAGCCACCTCAGCCTGCCCCCAGTAGTATACAGCCACCTCAGCCTGCCCCCAGTAGTATACAGCCAGCCCAGCATATAAAAAACACTTATATACTCACCCTCCGGTGGCCCCGATGTGCAGCGCTGCTAACCCTATGTCAGCGCAGCTCGTCTACTGGCTTCCGTGCCTGTCTTTTTTCTTCTGTAAGATCATGCTGGGCACCGCCACTGGCCCCTCCCGGCCGGCAGGCGCATAGTATGATGGGCCACTGCTGACGTCATACTAGGCGCCGCCCGGGAGAAAAACATGGCGGCGCCCAGCACGAAGTTACAGAAGAAAGAAGACAGGCGTGGAAGCCAGAAGAGGTCCCACGCGGACATCGGGGGAGCAAGGCTGCACATCGGGGCCACTGGAGGGTGAGTATATAAGTTTATTATTTTTTAAGTATTTTTTAAGTATGTATTGACTTGTGTATAAGCCGAGGGGACGGTTTTCAGCACAGTGCTGAAAAACTCGGCTTATACACGAGTATATACGGTACTCCAATGATTGCATTACTGTAAAATACTTTCATTCTTCTGAATCTCTCTGCAGTGTTTGACACTATGGACCACCAGATCCTCATAAGGATTCTTCACTCTATTGGCCTGAAGGTCAGTGTTCTCTTTTGGTTTTCCTCCTATCTCTCTGACCAGTCTTTCAGTGTATGCTTTCTTCTCTTACTCATACTGTCGAGGTTTCTCAGGGGTCAGTCTTAGTTCTCCCTCTCTTTTTTCTCTACACTTCACTCAACCATCAGCAGATTTGTTTTTCAGTTTCATCTTAACGCTGATGAGAACCAACTTGATACTTTTACACATCACCCCTGCTTTACGGCACAACATCAATGATTTTCTCTCAGCTGTTTCTAGCATCATGTACTCTCTCCACCTGAATCTATCTCCATCACTCACTTGCATGCTCTTGCTGCATATAAATAAAAATATTTCCAGAATCTGGCCATTTCTTACAATGGAAACCTTTAAAACCTTAATTGTGACTCTCATCTTGACTATTGTAACTACCTGGTAATTTGTCTTCCACATACTAAATACTCTCCTCTTCAATCTATTCTTAATTCAGCAGCCTCCTGTCTGTGCTAGTTACTCCACTGGTTGCCTTTCTTCCGAACACAGTTTAACCTAACCACTCTAATCCACAAAGCTCTCAACAGTGCTGCACCTCCCTAGCTCTGTACCCAACCTTCAATCAACCAGTGATCTCAGTGATCTAAAGATTCTTCTATTCTTTAAGTTGAATCTCTCATTTGTCTCCAGGACAATTTTACCTCAGACATTTCGGATAAATCTCCCCCTATGGCTTCATACAGAAGGCCGTTAGGGGACGTATATATCGGATATACGTACCCCATAGGCCAGCAATGGGTGCACAGCGCCATATGGAATGGATAGGTGCAGCACATGTCCAGCACAGTTCCATACCTGGAAGAAAGATAGGCCCTCATGTGCCCACCATGCTACGGTACGGTGAGCACACGTTCGTCTAAATATAGCCTATGTCTGTATACCTATCAATATTATCTCACACATAAGCAGTCTTCTACTCATTGGCTATAGTAGCCATTGTATATAGCAGACAATGGCTTCTGTATATGGTGGGTAAAAAGTGTATTTTGGAAAGCGTGGGCTGAAAATTTTGGCTCAAAACCTAGTCTATGACATTCCCTGAGTCAAAGAGAGGGGCTGTGCAAATTTGGTGACTATAAACGTGATGGTGCAGATTCCTTTAGCGGACACACACACACAGCTTTATATATTAGATTCTGATGGCATCTAAAAAAATGCAGAACCATTATACAAGCACTGTCACCTACTGTCAACTACCCCACATTATTCTCATGGATTGTAAGCAAGGAGGGCAATGACCATAATTTCAAATGACCATATTATTGCTCAGAAATTTCTTATATTGTTTGTATATATCCCATGTGATTTGCTGCTAATGACAAAAACATGATTTATGAATGTTTGACTCTTTCAATGTTGCTGGCAGTTGTGATATTTTAAGGTGGGGAAATTATGCAAGATGAAAAAAAAATCATTAAATTTGTAGAAATCAAATCAATAGAAATTTACTGATTATATTAAAAGATTTGCCTTTCTTCATTCTACATCTTTCTGGGTTGTACTACCCAGGTGAGATTTAATATTGATTTGAAAGTTAGCACCCCAGGGGAAAAGCTTCTTTTCTTGTTCTTTTGTGCTACAATTCCTGGGGCATATAAAGATTTTTGATAGTTCAGTCTGACCCCCTTGGTGAAAGTGAGCCAATCGAATTCCTCCATTTTACCATTTTAAAATAACCTATGAGACCCAAATGCAGAGACTATGGGATTACCAATGAGCCTCAGAGGCAGAGGTGGAAAGGTTTTCTTTTTGATGACCAATGTTGAGTATACTAGAGTAAAATATAATGCGGAATATACAGAATATAGAATAGGTTTTTCAGTTTACATCTTTCTGAGGTGAACTACCCAGGTAAGCCTCTGCATTGATTTCAAAGTTATGACCCCATGGGAGAGGCTTCAATTCATGTTTGCGTTCTTTTGTTTGCTAGAATTCTTGGGACATATAAAGGCTTTTTGATGGTTCAGTCTGACCCACTGATCCCCTTGGTTAAAGTAGGCCAATCGAATTCCTCCATTTCACCATTTTAATTTAACCTGTGAGACTCAGAGGCAGACAATTCTGTGCTATGGCTGGCAGAATATTGAATAAGTGATTTCTTTGTTCAAAAATAGTAAAACACTTTAGAATTGCTATGATCAAAGTGAATACCAGGTATCATGTTTTTATATGCACTATGCAAACATTGGTGTAACTTTTTTCATCCTCTTAGGAAAGTGTTAAATACTCTTCCAATATACATGGAAAAAACATCTGATCAACTTTTTTACAGGAACTTATCTTGAACATATATAACTATATGAAATGTAAAACAAGTTAAACCACTCTAAGTAACGTTTTCATGACATAAAATGCTATTTTCTCTTACAAATCCAAAATTGTATGGTGTTTTACAGCTATGCATATTTCTACATGTTTTCAACTCTGCATTAAGACTTAAGCTAATGGAAAGCAAAAAACAGACCTTTCTCTTCCATTTTTTTTAAAATAATGTGTATTTTTAATGCATTTTGTTATTAGGATTGCCACTTGTCAGAGACTTGAAACATACTCATTGACTAGGATATTGCCAGTAATGACAGTAAGGTGGCAATGAATGTATCAAAAGCTAAGTATTTTTCATAATAGTAAATGGCAGATTTTAGTACCTTATTCATTCAAATGCTAAAAGGGAAATCATGATTGGATACCAAGATCAAATTAACCCATATGCTGTCTTCTATAATAACGCATCTTGGTTGCTCTTCCTTGCATCTGCAACTGTTACTTAAAAATTCTCAGGGTAATCTCACCATGTATTTTAACTTGTTCCTGACCCCTCACTGTCATTTGACTGTGGATGGTGCAGGTCCCTATTCTGCAGTGACTTTTTTTAGATATTGCTGTAGTTTCTCTGGCTCCCGCGCTAATCATGGGAGCTGTACCAGGTATCTGGCTGACAGAGACAGTCAGAGACCCTAGGGAGAAGGCAGAAGAGATTTATTACTGCTTATGCCTTCTTCTTGTGCTTAGCGCTGAAGTAGCACTGTGCAGTGAAAGCAGGAGCCGGCAATGCCACTATAACAATAGACCCAACAGTCAGGTTGAACCCAAGGGGTCATTTATGAAATCAGTGGGAAATATCAAGTAAAAAACACACACAAATAAAATATTAATAAGTACCGTATATAGAAATATACATTAATATTCCCAAATAAAATAATAAATCCACATTACAGACTATAAATATTATATATAAAAACAGCCAACACATACAAGGGAATTAATTGATAATCATCATTTTTAGTTAATTGTTTTTAAAAAATTTATGTATACATTATACATTTCCCCACATTTTATAACCCCCTAAAAAAATGAAAATGAAAAAAAAAAATTATTTGGAAATTTTTGACTAGCCCTATGAGTCACAAAAATATTTTTTGGAAACACAAAATAAAGAAGTTATGGCTCTTAAACCAATATGTACAAAGAAATTCACTAAAAGTGTCCAGGTTTTATAAAACTTTTCAAGCTTGGTCATTAAAGGGTTTAAGCAAAAATGTGAGTGTAGTGCTTCACAAAGTGGTCATTGAAGTGGCTTTTTGAGGCTTTGCTCTGAATTTACAATTTTTTTTGTAAAGTCCTTCCTTGTCCACTTACTTTTTCAAACCACTCCTTCATTCCCTCCTTGTCTGCTTTTGACAAGTAGAAGCTCACTGAGATGTTAGACATTGAAGTCCAATGTAGAAAGTAAGTCACAGAAGGTAGGTCTCCTCCCAACAGCTTCGCGTCAAAGGCAAATTCACAACAGCCATGGCAGAGATGAAAGCCACCGGAAAAGAGAAGACTATAAGTCACATTGAAAATAGAGACGGTGTACCACTCATTTTTACAAAATTAGATTGTAGATAATGTAGATGATTTCTAGAAGGCAAGATACACTTTAATATGAATAATTCATAGGAAAAAAATATTTAATTGGGAATAATTAATTTATACTATATATGCAGATAATGTTATACAGGCAGTCCCCAGGTTACGTACAAGATAGGATCTGTAGGTTTGTTCTTAAGTTGAGTTTGTATGTAAGTTGGAACTGTATACTTTATTATTGTAACCCCAGTCAAACTTTTTTGGTCTCTGTGACAATTGGATTTTAAAAATGTTGGGTTGTCATAAGAACCAGGATAAACAATAAATCTTAATTACAGAAACCTTTGATAACTGTTATATCTGTTTATTGTAGCCTAGGACTAAAGTACAGCAAATTACCAAAATCCAGAGGTCTATTTGTAACTAGGGGTCGTATGTAAGTCAGGTGTTCTTAAGTAGGGGACCGCCTGTATGTATATAATTCCATGATGCAATGTGCATAGATACCGCTGCCATACTGTGACAAATTAAACAATACAGTGCACAAATAGTATTTATATATTAATGATAATAGCAATAATATGTGTCCACAGTGAATTACTATTGCACATTTTTTATAGTGTTAACATGATGCATTTTAGAGGTGACTCCTTACTACTACACTGCCTGCCTAAAATGATATAGCAAAGATGGCGAACCTTTTAGAGACCGAGTCCCCAAACTACAACCAAAATACACTTATTTATTGTGAAGTGCCAGCATGGAATTTTAAGCAGTAATTTAATCAGACTCTCATTGTAGCTTCTCTCCAGTGTCTCTCTGTACAGAATGGTGGGTCCAGCAGGATGACCTCCAAAGATAATGCACTTCTGGCAAAACCTTCTCACAGTTCCCACAGTTTAAAACAGCCAATGAAGTGTCACTTTAAAATAACGCTGAGAACAACATCTCTTGCCTGGGACTGGAGGAAGAGTCAGTGTTTGGTGAAGTCTGTCCTGGGGTAATGGCCTGAGTGCCCACACTAAGGGCTCAGAGTGGCACCTCTGGCACCTGTGCCATAGGTTCGCCACCACTGTGATATAGCATGCCGTTTAATTCATCATTTGCTCTTTGAGTTGGTGCTTGTTTCAATAGATACAAGCTTCTCTGCTGATTGAGTTTTATAATGTATATTTATAACAAACAAAAGGTACATTTGTGAAACCTCTGCCAGGGCATCTGTTAAACTCCTCCTTCTCTATAATACACTGCCAGCAGGTAGAACAATCTGTACAGCCTGTACAGCATATTCTGCTCTATAACATGGAGCAGTATTTTCAAACAGTCACTGTTTGGGGTACAGGCCCTAAACTCACCCACAACCCCTGCACTTACTGAACAAGCCTTGTAGACCTTAATAGTCAGGGAATTTTGGTTGACAATCCCTACACTTAATGGGTGCACAGAATAAATGACAAAGCACTGGGGGACAAACAACAGAGAAGACAGACAAAGTAAGGAAAAGCCAGGTCACATTTTTTATGACGTTGAAGTACAAATTTGAAATGCATGAGAAAGTCGAGTAAAGTAGCAGAGGTCAGAGGACTGAAATTAACCAGCAACCTGTGAAGAAACTGGGTGGACAGATAAGGATGAAATTAACTTTATCCTGGGTTGTACAGAAGTTTGGCATGGAATGCCCCAGCCTAGGGCATTAACTATAGCCTATGCCAGGTTCCTGATGCAGGTTATAACACAATGCTATGCAAGGCAGGACCTGCTGTAGAATTTACCTGGAAGCTGGAGCCTCTTAAGCTACACTAACGTAACGTGACGTTAGACTAACGTGTGCCAGCCTTACCGTATCAAGGCGGGCACACATTGGTGCCAGCGCTGCTCACCCTTGCCCCTCTCCATAGAGAAACATGGGGCACAGCGGTGTATTTTGGACAAAGATAGGACATGTCCTATCTTTTTCCCTGCTACAGAACGGTACAGTGCCGTACGTGTGCGGCACCGTACCGCTCCTGTATGGTGCCATGCACCCATCTCTGTCTATGGGGGGGCATATATACGCCGTATATACGTCCCCCAAACGGCAGTGTAAATGTGGCCTTAGTATATCTACCTTAACATGCGCTGGTGGGGGAATATCAAAACTGGCACACAATGCACCAGCTCTTGATAAACCCGCCTCATAACTCTCTGGCCCACCTCTCCTATACTTTATGAAACTGGCTTCATAAAGCAACAATACAACAATTTCAATACAACAACAGACCTATGAAAATAAGTTGTACAGTTTCATAAAAAATAATTTTACATTTCTTCTAAATTAAGATTA
Organism: Engystomops pustulosus; assembly: GCA_019512145.1. NCBI lineage: Eukaryota > Metazoa > Chordata > Amphibia > Anura > Leptodactylidae > Engystomops > Engystomops pustulosus. The sequence goes on from CM033647.1 coordinate 97,116,639, forward strand.
TATTTGACCTGTGTTATATTTTAGTATAAAAGTTCATGGCTGCGATTTTATTGTGCAAACAGGTCTCGGTATCTACAAAGAAATGATGTAATCTAATAGAGTAGTGCATATTCTTATATAAAAGAAACCCTTAAGAAATGCCTCCTTCTTATAATTTTATATGATAGAATTGCAATGCAGTTCCCTTATGGACTAGAAGTGAGTCAGTTAGCACATTTCATTCACTTTGACATTATGATGAATCTGTGGGTAATCTGTTTTTTGCATTTGTTCTTTGTGACATTAGTGATTATATCACAGGCTGGCGTAAGTAGAAAATGTTTCACTTATGTTTACCTGCAACCCATCTTATCTGCCTTGTAAGGTTAAAAATCACCTTTGACATGCTATTATGGTCTGAAACATACAGAATGTTACAATGAGCTGTGCATGTGGAATAATATGTCAATTCTCACTCTTTACACTGCTCCACCTAAGCCGAGAGCATCCTAATTCATTATATTCACAAGGTCATAAAGCACAATGCAATTCAATCCTAAATAAATTAAATACCTTACTCATGTATTACTAGTCAACTTAGCTTAACTGCACATTGGATGGGAATTGGAATGAGCATCAAGCTCAGATTGGCATAAGCAGCCATTCTGTCCTATTAGATTATGTGGAAATGATGTAAGTGGCCCTTTATCAAAACTTACAAAATGTTTTTGGCCTCCTTTCTAACAAATATAGGGGTTGTACGATTTATACAATCCCTTTTAACACACTATAGCAGAAAATTAGGTGGTAATTGAAGGTATTCATCTTCACAGAGGAGAGAGATCAATTGGTGATCTCTTCCAGGACCTGTTCTATACATCTTACAGACATACACTCACCGGCCACTTAATTAGGTACACCTGTCCAACTGCTCGTTAACACTTAATTTCTAATCAGCCAATCACATGGCAGCAACTCAGTGCATTTAGGCATGTAGACATGGTCAAGACAATCTCCTGCAGTTCAAACCGAGCATCAGTATGGGGAAGAAAGGTGATTTGAGTGCCTTTGAACGTGGCATGGTTGTTGGTGCCAGAAGGGCTGGTCTGAGTATTTCAGAAACTGCTGATCTACTGGGATTTTCACACACAACCATATCTAGGGTTTACAGAGAATGGTCCGAAAAAAAAAAAAAACATCCAGTGAGCGGCAGTTCTGTGGGCAGAAATGCCTTGTTGATGCCAGAGGTCAGAGGAGAATGGGCAGACTGGTTCGAGCTGATAGAAAGGCAACAGTGACTCAAATCGCCACCTGTTACAACCAAGGTAGGCAGAAGAGCATCTCTGAACGCACAGTACGTCAAACTTTGAGGCAGATGGGCTACAGCAGCAGAAGACCACACCGGGTGCCACTCCTTTCAGCTAAGAACAGGAAACTGAGGCTACAATTTGCACAAGCTCATCGAAATTGGACAGTAGAAGATTGGAAAAACGTTGCCTGGTCTGATGAGTCTCGATTTCTGCTGCGACATTCGGATGGTAGGATCAGAATTTGGCGTCAACAACATAAAAGCATGGATCCATCCTGCCTTGTATCAACGGTTCAGGCTGGTGGTGGAAATATTTTCTTGGCACTCTTTGGGCCCCTTGGTACCAATTGAGCATTGTTGCAATGCCACAGCCTACCTGAGTATTGTTGCTGACCATGTCCATCCCTTTATGACCACAATGTACCCAACATCTGATGGCTACTTTCAGCAGGATAATGCGCCATGTCATAAAGCTGGAATCATCTCAGACTGGTTTCTTGAACATGACAATGAGTTCACTGTACTCAAATGGCCTCCACAGTCACCAGATCTCAATCCAATAGAGCATCTTTGGGATGTGGTGGAACGGGAGATTCGCATCATGGATGTCCAGCCGACAAATCTGCGGCAACTATGTGATGCCATCATGTCAATATGGACCAAAATCTCTGAGGAATGCTTCCAGCACCTTGTTGAATCTATGCCACGAATAATTGAGGCAGTTCTGAAGGCAAAAGTGGGTCCAACCCGTTACTAGCATGGTGTACCTAATAAAGTGGCCGGTGAGTGTATATATATATATATACACCTATGCATGGTGACGTCACCCTCTTCCAGGAGTCAGAAATCTTGAGCAGACATCATAGTGAGTGATGTCCCTGTGCTGCCTGCAGTAGGACGCTGACATCCCATTGTTATTGTTATCTTGCTCTGCCATAGACAAAAGTCTATTGGCTACAACTCAGTTCTCTGTATCAGCTTCTGTTTTCACAGCTGGTTCAGAAAAGCCAGAACTGCACATGTATTGGGCTATTGGGGCAACATGCAAACGTCTGAAATGGTGGGGCTCCCTTTAAGGGCAAAGTGGTGGGAACGCAGGTTGCTCGCACCTGGACCCATCCCCATTCTCTGGCCCTGGACATAATACTGAGCATTGTAAGAATGTAAGGTGTAGTAGGTTTCTTAGTATTTTTCCATATAGTGTATTCAACGCGAACCTGTAACCAAGAATTACATTTTTGGCTTGTGACATGTTACTATCACCTATGCTATGCCAATTTTAAAAATGCCTTTGACAGCATTCTGAATCATTTTAGTTCTTTATGTAAGTTTAATTCACATTACCTGAATTCCTGCAAGCATTATGTGGTGTGTCCCACAGGAGGGGGCAGCTGCAGTAGCCTGTAGGTGCCTGAGTCAGTCTCCTCTCCTCTAAACTCATGCACCCCTCGCCACTTCCTGTCATGTGCATTAAGCAGGCAAGGGAGGTAGATGAATGGTATAGAGGAGAGGAAGAATGCACGAGGAGACACAGGCACACAAATTTGCAGCTGCTCCTCCCCACTAAATTCTGCTGGTAATGAGCAAGTTAATTAGCTAAACTCATGGAAAGTACTGAAACGATTCGAAATAAATACTGCATAGGCCATTGGAACCTGACATAGGGTTTGCTTTGAGGTCCCATTCAAAAGATATGGGTAGTTCCCCTGGTTTGTTTGCATGATTTTATGATCTGCAGATGAGTCCACCATTGAAGGGGAATTCCCATGAAGACAAATTTCTTAAATGTATTCAGGATAACACAATAACACATTCTCTAATTCCCTGTTATTAACAAAAATACTGCATTTCACAAATCTAATTCCAACCTGTCTCTATCAGTCCTGGTGTACACAATTTCAGTTGCCCCTGGTTTCCAGCCCTGTATCTTCTGACTTTAGGGCAGGCAGCCAATTTTCTTTTCTATTTGACCTTGCGAAACTGCAAAATTCTCTCTAACTCTGCTCCCTGCCTCTATCTCCTTCCCTCAACTGTGTGATGCCATCATGTCAATATGGACCAAAATCTCTGAGGAATGCTTCCAGCACCTTGTTGAATCTATGCCACGAATAATTGAGGCAGTTCTGAAGGCAAAAGTGGGTCCAACCCGTTACTAGCATGGTGTACCTAATAAAGTGGCCAGTGAGTGTACATGAGTGCTGCATTTCTTAATTGGTAAACATCATACTTTCTGGTTTCCTTTAGACACCACCAGAGGGTGGTGAATGTGAATTCAACTGCATGTGAATTTGTACAACTTGGATTGTGTCACAATTTTGTGCTCTTACTCCTTTTGTGTTTATGTGCCGTTAAGTATTATTTTAATGATCTGTTTTGTGAAACTACCCCAAACCTGCTATATTTTATTATAAATGTACTATTAGCTCATTATATGAAATGCATGCCGTGAGCAGCAGGAGGCTCAATCATTCTCTTATTGAAGTCCCCAGAGACATTCACAATTTTCAGTGTTGTAGATACTATCATTCAATGTCGACAAATAACATCCGATAACATTGTAATTCTTTTCTGTGCTTTTCAGTCTTTCTAGCAGTGATGAATTTCTGCTTTGTAGGCACCATTTATAGTGCCACAACCTGGTCCTCCTTAGCATTCCATTAGCGAGTACAATACTTTGGGGAGTTGAATTCATTTTAAACTCTCTTGTTGACTTTTTCCCTTGGAGTGCTACAACAAAAGACTTGTAACTTTCCATTTTTCTCTTTTTAAGTCTTTAGAGATAGAAGTTAAGGCCAAAGAACAAAGTGTTAAGATCTTACATAGAAGTTGACACTCTAGAGCAATCTTACTGAATCCAATTTGGTGTTTTCAAGAGAAAATGACTTTTAAAATAAGGGTTGTTCCAAAAAATAGGAAAACAACAATAAATACTAGTTACATGTTTTAGCACAAAAATCACTGGTTATTTGCTTACAATACTCTGTTCTCTCCTCCTCTGCTGTCCTGCATATTTGTCAGTCTTCAATGTAGTTCTTATATTTTATTCAGATATAAAGAAAAAAATAATTTGTATTCAAGCAGAAGAAGCATCAATTATGGTAATTTACATCAAATGCATCAAGTGACGCCTATCTATTACATACTAAATATAATATTACTTTTCGATAACAGGTAACCTTTGAGGCACATTATGGAACCTAAGATAAGTAGATGGATGTGAAGACATTTTTACTTGAATCTGTTAACACACTGGACTGTTTTTTAATATAACAAAAGCCATTGAAAACAAAAGGAAAAAAATCTAGTTACAGGAGTATTCCCACAAACACGAGTTTCTAAAATGTACTCAGGATAAAAAAATAACATATTTTCTAATTCACTGTTATTAACAAAAATGCAGCATTTCACAGATATAATTCCAACCTGTCTCCATCAGTCCTTTGGTACACAATTTCAGTTACCCCTAGAAACGACCCAGTAACTTCTGACTTGGTTGGAAAGCCATCTTGGATTTCTGTGCGATGGTCGTCCTGTTGAAATTCTCTCTCTCTGCTACTAGCACTCTAGCTCCATTCCCCTGTAGTCAGTGGGACTGCAGAAAAGCATTTCCTGTATAACAGACAGAATTAGTTGATAAAAAGTTAGTTACAGCTAGTAAATTAATATAATAGGTCTGCATGAATAAATGAGTTTTAAAATCATGTTTGAAGTTCTCTCTCTCTCTCTCTAAATAGACAGAAAAGCATTGTTTTACTTGACTCCAACAACTGGCTGCAGAATAATAACTCACAACAGCTATAGGTAAATTGAGAAATATGAGTTAAATAAATAGATATTAATTATAATTATATTATTCCCTATACAAAACTTGCCCTTACCTTACTGTCAAAGCATCTTCTACCTTGTCGAACCCTAAGTTCCTGAATCTGGGCTGTGAGGGTTTAACTACCAGACTGCATCCAACCGGCTACCTCAGATATTGGCAGATAGGACCACTACCTCAGCCTGTTATGTTTGCTGCATTGAAGTATTAGAGTAAAGAAACTGTAAGTTTGATGTTCTACATCTTCTACACATGTGATCCCTGGCTGCTGCTAACATCATTGGCCTCCCCTCTACCATCTTCCCTACATCGCCCATACACTGGGAGCACTCCAGGGGGAACCTCTATCCTATTGCAGTCTTCCCCACTTCTTGCATCCCCCTGTTGGCCCTGGCTGGCATGGACAAGACATGTTCCACCAGGACCAGGCAGCGGTGATAAGTCTATCTTGTACCTGAATGTTTGTATATGCCACGGCGCATGTGCATACTTTTTACTTATTACCGTGATAACTCATACCCTCGAGCGTGGGGGCAGCTAATAGCTGTTGTGTATTAGGTGTGCACAAGCCTGATTGGAGGTAGGTGGTCACCCCGGGGTACTTCAAGCAGAGCTCACCAACATGTAGGCACTTACCCCTGAGGAAGTCGCAGGTCTGCGACGGAATGCGTGGGGTGCCTCCAGCCACGAGTAACACTATGACCGAAGCTTCCCACTTTTTGATTTTGTGACCTTCTTTTTGATTTGAGGACCTAGGATGTTGTTTGAACCCTTGGGTTACTCTATCACTTGCCAGTTATTTATCCTTCTACTGTTGAGTACCTCAGTGAACTAGGGAGCCATGTTGATTGATGTAGGGACTACTGCAGAAGTCTTCCTATCTTCTACCTTCCATTATTCTAGTTGTCCAGGACTGTCTTGTATGGGTTATTGTGACTTTGTGGGAACTGGCTCATGGCTGAGTGTGGACCGATACTCATGGCTGAGTGTGGACCGATATGTACTGCTTTGGTCCACTCATTGTTTCTTTATGTGTGTTTCTACACTTTTAATTGGCGTTTGTTTAAAGAAATATTTTGAATTAATAAAAGAAATGTACTTTATGCCTATACATACTAACTTTTTCTTCTTTGTTACATATTATATTTAGTGTGTGGGCTACTTTGTGACCATTGGGTTACTACACACCTCTCCACTTATTAAGTGTAAAGTCTAGCACAAGGCTGTGCTAAAGCCAGCCACTCAGGTACCAGGGGAACCCAACAGCCCCCCACATCATGAGGGCAAGCCTCTGGGGGAGTATGTTGCACTTACTCATACTTCCAGGCTATGTGACTGTGTTAATTATCTTATATTTGTTATCCATGGCCTAATTTCTTCTAAAGTCAATCATACTAATGAGCCATTTTCCATTCCCAATGTGTGAGATTAACACTACCAGAAGGAGAGGGGAAGTGCCGAGAGAGCAGGGGGGAGGGGAGACTGTGTAACAACTTGCAAATCTGCACCAAAGAGGGGCTCTGGTTATTCCCCTTAGAGCCCTTTGTGTTCATTAGCATAATTTTTAATTGTTGATTTTAGAGGGAAGGATGCCACGGATAACATATCTAAGAAGATTACCACATTCACAGTCAAATTATCTGTCAGGATTTTTGAGTAAGTGTCCTTGGTTTATCATGCTAAATTTTGATGCTAGATTTCCTTTAACCCGTTAACCAGAGTTAATAACTCAGTCTGTAGTATAAGTGAACCACCCATTTTCTGTGATATGAGAGAGAGAGTAATAATTTTCAGGCTTAGACTGAGCATGAAAATATTATTGTTTTTTTATGATGAAGGGCCCAAAGAACAAAAGAAATACTAATATAATGCAGTTGTTTTTTATTAAGCTTACGTGGCAGCAATTCATGCACACCTCCTGAAATGGTATTAACTGGGTATCAATTTTATGATTATTATTGCAAATTATGTGGAGTGAAAATCTTTAATACTAATAATCATTAACCAAATACTAGAAACTCCCTTGAGATCTTATAAACACTGTAGAAGCACATATGATCCTCCACTGGCTGGGGAATTTGTATCAAGCAGCAATGACTTGCTTTTCTTTAGATGTAATGTTTTGCACTTTTTCATTTTTACGCCCTCATTTTTGACCTTAACAGAATGGTTAACAGAAAATGGTATAAAAGTGATAACTTATCCTGAACGTCTCTGCTGATACACCATTCCCTAATTCCTCTCTTTTTCAATTGAAATTGAAAGTGAGGTAAATAAGTATTTGATTTCAGGACAATTTTGTTATTCTTCCCACCTACAAAAGACGGAGAGGTCTGTAATCATTATTGAAGGTAGACTTCAACTGTCAGAGACAGAATGTAAAATAAATCCAGAAAATCACATTGTAATCTAATTAATCTGCATTTTAATGCATGAAATAAGTAATTGATATCATAGAAGAGCATTGAAGAAGTTTGCACACACTTTTTGGCCCATTCCTCCATACAGATCATCTCCAGATCTTTCAGGTTTCAAGGATGTTGCTGTGCAAACATTGAATTTCAGATCCCTTTAAAGGAAACCTACCACTGCTCACTTTATGAAATTATGCAAGCACACCACCCTGTAGGCTATTTAATTCTGATGCAGGCAGATACTTTGGTTAGGCACTGCGATCTTTAGTTTAGCTAAAAAAAACTATTAAAACATGTGTAAATTGACCCTCCTGCACTACCCCTAAATCATCAGCCGTCTGTCTTCTGATTGTTAAATATTCACGCCTCCATCTTTCTACCCACCCTCCGTCAGGTGCCGAGAGCCATGAAGTCAACAAGCTCTAGGCACCTATCGCTGGCTGGTAATCTTTGAGACTTTATTCTAAGCTGACTTCAGGTCATTGACCAAGTTTTCCAGTGTAGTTCTGGGATGATTCCTGACCTTTCTCAGAATCATCCTCACACCATGAGGTAAGATCTCGCATGGAGCCCCAGACTGAGGAAGATTGACAGTCATCTATTGTTTGCCCGAGCTGCTTGCCCATTGTCCCATAGCCCATCCAAGCCTTGTGCAGGTCTACAATTTTGTTCCTGGTGTCCCTCGACATCTTATTGGTCTTTGTGGAGAGGCTGGAGTGTGATTGATTTTGTGTGTCGACAGGTGTCTTTTATACAGGAAGCAAGTTTAAACAGGTACAATTGAGTGCAGACTAGTAGGAACTTCTTAAAGAAAAACTAACAGTATAGAGGGAGCCATAATTTTTACTTATTGGCAGTAGAGGATCAAATGCTTATTTCATGCAATAACATGCTAATTAATTATTTAGAAATTATACAATGGGATTATCTGGACTTTTCTTTTTATATTCTGTTTCTCACAGTTTAAGTGTACCTATAACAAAAATGACAGACCTCTCTGTTGTTTGTAGGTGGGAAAACTTGCAAAATTGGCCAGTGATCAAATACTTATTCCCCCCACTATACATAGTATAGATGAAAGTCTACTGAAGTAATGGTACCCAACTATAATTAGACACAACCCCTTTGCAATTTGGTGAAGTAGTGTTCTCAACTCCAAAGTAGGTTGAGTTGTTATCAAACATGAGGGCAGGAAATTGGTCACAGAGAGGAAGAAGTATGTGTGTGTGTGCGTGTGTGTGTGTGTGTGGGGGGGGCTTAATGGTAGTGCAGAACTTTAAATAGATGTATATTTGTAAATTATCTAATACACTGACCACCACACTTGCACATACATAAAAAAACATGAGGTGAAATCCCTTTAAAGTCCATCAGAAAAACACGTTGCAAAAAACTGCTGAGCTGCAGTTCTTGAGTCAGGTTACTACACACAAAATGGAGCTTTTCTTCCTGCCCCATTCTTTGTGTTGATTCTGGCAAAGGCTGCTGAAACAAGTACCTATGTGGGTACCCACCTATCAGATATTGATGACCATCCTATAGGTCACTAGTAATACTAATCAAAGCAACTCCTACAGTTCTACAGATATTGTGCCACAAACCAGACTACAAAGAGTGGGGCCCATACAACAATGGGAAAAATAGATTCTTCAAGGCTTTTCACAATGAATGGGACATGGCTTGGAATATCCATGATATGAAATTCAAATGTTCAGAGATATGGCTTTAAGATTGCTCAGTCATTAAAAAAAGATCTGAGTTTTAATGACTTTTTGGAACTAGAATCCATGGATAAATGTTAATCTTTGCCTTGTTTCTTCAGGTTTAATGGTGCCATAAAAAGATAGGAGTAAATTATGGGAATCCTTTCATCTTTCTCTCAGAGGTTCCACATCTTTCGCTAACAGAAATGTTCTTTCTATCTATCGTCAGGTAATTTACCTTTTCTCAAGGGCTTCAGGGTTATATAAGAATTTGTAGTGTAACTAAGTTCTCCTCTTTTATTAATTCCAGTTGCTGTAACATTTCTTTCTTTTATAATTCAAAGCACCTTTCCTTTGAGACATTAAAGTCCCAGGGGAAAATTTTAACTTTCATTTGCTAAGTACTTCCATTGAAAAATCCACGCAAGACCCTGTTACCTCAGAGGTTACACAAAATACCATATTTGTTTGCCTCTTAATGATGAGAAGAGAGCTTTATGAAATGGAAAATATAATTAAAACCCCAACATTGTATAGTTGAGGCTTTTAATTAAAATTAAGTTAGAGCCTTTGCTAAATTATTCCAAAAAAGATTAATTATTTACATATTTTTGAGACTGTAAATTGTGTTCTCTACTGTTCTAATGAGAAATGAAACACATGACGGTTTACAGATATTTAGCTTAGTTTATATTGTCTGAAGTGTTTATTATTTAATAATGTAACCTGCTTAACAATATCTGAGAGCAAATGGTACTGACATCTTCAATAGAAGTGTTTTTGAAGGAATTTCCACAGAAAAAAATTGGTGACACCGCACCAAAATATATTTCCAAAAAGGAAAGTTTTACATTTTACAATGAATATAGGAAATACATCCCAAAGGCAACAGATTGCTACCATCATTTGCTAGAAGAAATTGCAACTGTGACCATATGATGGCTCCCAGTTTACTAACCAGAGGTGGAAATCATTTTGGCCCCTGAAAGTTTAGCAGAATGACTAGAAATTTCCCCTTTTATCCCCCCCCCCCCAGGGAACAAGGTCCCAGTCACCCTATTTGGAGCCAACTTTTTTCAGTAATGTGGGTCAACCATCAAAAGTTTTGGATAAACATTTTGGATGTTTTGGGGAAATCTTAAGTAGTGCAATTCATGCCAGTTTGATTTACTGCGGTTTTATTTTAATATGCCTTTAACAGTGTACCTATCCTATTACCAGAAATCAATAGTTTAAATAGCGCTGTTTCTGGACATTTTGTGAATTGTGATCTTCATTTCCTACCAGTTCTCATCTCTGCAGTTTTTATCTCTAGTTTTGCAGTAGCCTCTGAATACATGTATCAAACTCTTGGCATTCATGAGACTTTTTGATGCTTGTGCTCATTTGTGGCTTTTTTGCTCCTAAAATAGTCTCCTTTCAAAGTCGGCCATTATCTAGTTTCCTGAAGTAACCCCGAGTTATCACCCAAATCCAGATGTGAAAGTTGCAAAACTAAGGCTAATCTAAGGCTGCTAAGACCTAACGCCACGTGTATCAATAAGGAAAAAATGCTAAGATACATCTGACCAGCAGAAAGGCCAAGAAATGTCCCAAAAAATAGACGGACAAAGCCAGACTTATGAGACAGTTGTTTTTGGAGACCAGGCTGCTTTTACTCATCCCTTACTCTCTTTGTAGTATTTCTATGTAATCTCATAACTCAGTTAACAACTGTGTTATTGCTAGCAAACTGGATTTCAGCATTGATATCTAAGGGAAAATTATATAAGTAGTGAAGAAAATAACAGGCAAAGTAAGTGCCACAGATGAAGCCACTACTTTAGGTCAACCTTGTCATTTCACACTGCAAATGGATACCGCAGAGTGTTCTACTTGCCAACAGATATAAATCTTATATTCTAGAGCTTTCAAAAGGTTAGAAAAACATGACGGTCTTTTAACAGAGAAGGCTGTTTCGTCAAAGTAAGATGTCAAAGCTGTCCATGGGATGTCAAGGCTGTCTCATTATGTAAACTACAGACATTAAAACCACAAGAATTGCTGGAATACTAGATGACGCAGCTCTAGACAATGCAAGCTCTCAAATTGTTCTTACCGACCCTGAGAAGTAACATGTGAAGTTCGGGAAGAATCATGTTATTAACTTGCTGGCAATTACAATAACATCTGCTCCATTTTTAAACACAACTCAAGTCCTGTTGTTGGCTTTTGGTATTCACTCTTATTATCTGATTTCCATTTCCTTTCCAGAACCCATTCTGCTTCTCCCGTATCTTAAGTCTCATTGTTTACTTCATGCTTTGTAGGTTGTACAATTCATTAGCTAACCATTCTCTTGACTCAAATATTAACCAACTGACTAGATTTCTTGTGGATTCTTTGACCTACATAGTTATCTTCTAGACAGGGCATTAACATCTTTGCTGTAAGGATTCCGATGCTCCTTATCCATTATGCATTAACACAAATGTAGCAGATAACAATAGTTGCTGCGGTTTGCAAAAAGAAAAATCAATATAATCAAGAAATAAAGGAAAGATAGGAGAGGGTAAATTATTAAAATAGAATCCTATAGTCTAGACCCTAAAGAGTTTCCTTGTGGAATAACCACCAATATTTTAGTACAGGTTTACTAAAGGCACCAATCTGCTGTGATGAGGTAACAGCTATAAGATGGTCTTATTTCCTATTAAATGTCACCTGAATTAAAAATGACAGCTAGACATTGCACTGGGAGAAAGTGAAACCACTATACTCCTAATAGAATTCAATATAAATTTAAATATAAACAGTAGCCTACAGCTGGTGACTGTACTTTCAGACTGAAGTGCAAAATAAAGTGCAAATCACTTATAATGTTTAGAGTACAAATCTAGATACCCACCTGCGCTGGCAAAAAACTATAAATATAGCAGCAATAGTATTTGTACTGTTCTGAAGGGGTTGGTTGTATTAGTGGTAATGTGTAGACATCAATACTAAATGGGCTAGATCTAACTGAAACCTTTCCTCTAGTTTTACCTGGCCTGTATTACAAGTACCACTCCAGAGAGTGTGCATAGGTGGTGCAATGTATATAATCAGCTAGACAGATCTAAAGATTTGACACAGATGGTGCCCCCACAGTATCCACTCAATAGTGCTAAGTCTCCTCCATTGCTAGAGGTACCATGGGGTTGGCATGTACAAATATCACCCTTGAAGGTAATGATGTGCACCATTTTAACAGTGAACACTTACTTGCTCCATTAATCTGGAACAGAGAAAAAAATAGCATCTAAGAAACTGATCTGGTGCTTGTTTAGTCCTCCACGTGTATCCATTCATCTTGGGATGGAACACAGAAGAGAAGGAGAAAGACATATCAAGATGTCCACAAAACAAATAGTTTTTTTGTGGCCAACTAATTAGTTCTAGCAATATCCAGATGTCCTGCTAGTACAGGACAGTGTATTCCTTTAAACACACAGAGACAAAAAGTTTGGAGGTGGACAACAATTCTCCAAAAGGAATATTACTGGAAGCTAAATCCTGAGCATTAGCAAGGTCATGCATTAGGTGGTGGCAAGGTCATGACTAATGTTGGTGATCATAACCTCCGTAGATGAAAATGTTTCAGGAACCACCCTGGTGGAAAACTGCAGGAGAGGGTAGCAGCCTTAACCTTTTTATTATCAGGGCAATAAGTAATGATGAAATTAAAGTGAATAAAGAATAATGGTCAACGAGCCTGCCTAGGACAAAGTCTTGTAGCACTATTCAAATGCACCAATACTAATTGGTTATGGCCAAGAGTTTAAAGGCCTTCAGATTGGTGGGCCATTTCTAGGTTTAAATAGCCGTGACTTTAAGTCAAAAAGATTCAGCAGTGAAGACATATCCAAGGAAGGATCTCTTGGACCCCAAACACTTAGACAATTTAGCAAAAAAATGATTATGGCATAGTCTAAACAGTACATTCCTGCCATGTTGTATATGATGTGGACCAATTTATCCAAATAAAATAAGGATATCATTAAGTAAACATCCATGGTCCTCAGCAGCTTATGTTCCTGTTCAAATACAGCAGGGGGAGAGGCATATTGTTTAGAAAATAACATAGAAGATGGAATGCAATCAATCTTGGCCTTGCATCTATCCCGAAGCTAGCAGTCAATACGGACATAGTCTACTCTAGGGAACTCAGATCAGGATGACCTACCCAGACATCTTTAACTGAGACAAAAAACTTTGTTCAAAAAGACCCTTTAGGGAGGGTTTGAATCAGTTAAGAGTCACACTAGATTTTGGAACTCCATAAAATACTCCTTAGCCGAGCATTTACCTTACTGGATGGGTGGAGCTGGCTCAGCACAGATGGATACCAATGATTGGAAAAATGTATCCACCGATGTCCATTCCCCTGCACCTGGAGAAAGTTTAAAGGCCCAGGATGGTGGATCCCTCACAACAGGGAGATAACACCATCTACCACCTATGCCAGAGAAACATACTACTTTATCCTAAAGTACACAAAACTTGATTCCCACAATGTTCCAAACATTTTAACATTTTATGGTGTCCAAAGAAATGATCCGGGAGCAACATCTTCATCGTATGTCCCTAAGGGGAAAAAGGCTGTTAAGCAAGACTGTTGAGTACTGGACTGAAGGAACTTTCCCCTAATTTTGCCCAATTGACATCAGCCTTGTAAGGTTTTTTTGCCTTGCCTATGGATCAACACTTAAGGATTTATAGGTTGGACTTGATGGACCCAAGATGGACACAGGGATCAGGGAGAAATATTCTCTAGGAAGTTCTCTAAGTTCTACATGAGAGACATATAGTCCGTCTATACACAAATATGTACAGACTTGTCAATAAAACAGAAGTGATTGGGATGAAACTGGAAACGATCCACCCAGAGGAGATTTCCTCCCATCTACATCTCATTTCCTCTGAAATGGATCATTGTCTCAGAGTAAAACCTTTGGTTGTAATATGAGAGTCTGTCACTATTTTTTGCTTCCTGTGGTTATGGCAACATGAATCTAGTAACAAGTTCTCTTTCATTTTGTAATTCATGTAAGAAAGTAAGAGACATCAGACTAGCATATTTGACAGCAGTCATATTGGTGGCAGATGTTAAAAATAATTAGAAGCTGGTTATTATAGTGTGATAGACTACTAGTGTCTAGGTAGTATCATTGGGCGTGCAAGGGGCAGCATTTTCAAGTTTCACCTCAGGCACCAAAAAGGGTAGAGTCGAACCTGTCTACCACTGCACCCTTAATCAGTTTTTGTGTTGCTGTTTTCCACTCATTGCATTCCAAAAGCCAGTATGATTCTATTTTTATTTTTTGAGATGTATTTGGACGTGTATCTACTGACTAAATTTCATAGTAGTACTATTTAATTTTCAAATGTAGGGAAAGGGAAAAAAACACAGTGGGGGAAATTTTGCTATTTTTCCCATCTACAAAGAATGGAGAGTTCTGTAATTTTTATTGTAGGTTACTTCAACTGTGAGAGACAGAATGTAAAAAAATTCCAGAAAATCACATTGTATGATTTTTATAAAATGAATTAGCTTTTTATTGCATGAAATAAGTATTTGATCCCCTTAAAACAAGCAAGAATTCTGGCTCTCTGAGAGTAGTTAGTTTTTCTTTAAGAAGCTCTTGCTACTCTGCACTCATTAACTGTATGTATTGCACCTATTACAACATGTTTCATGTATAAAAGACACCTGTCCACACACAAAATCAATCACACTCCAGCCTCTCCACCATGGCCAAGACCAAAGAGCTATCTAAGAACACCAGGGTTTGGATCAGCTACAGGGCATTAGTCAAGCAGCTGGGTGAATCACACTTCTACTTTATTTTTTGGCTCATAACTATCTTGGAGTTAATAACTTTATGTATTTTTGTTATAGTTTATTATCTTTAAAAACATTACAATCTTTCGGAAATGTCTTCATTCCATCATATTCACACATCCATTAGCTACACCCCTGCAGATGCAAAGGGTTAAGTAGGTGTTGCAAAAGTGTCCATCTCCATGTCAGAAGCTGTAACATGGGAAACTTAGTAATTGCAGCCTGAAGCTACTGCCTGGTAAGGCAACAGTTAATTGTGAAATCTGTAGTTGTCCAATGATCTGTCTGCTATGGAAGCTGGAAGGTGATTGGAGAGGTACTACCACCTGATCAGGGGGAGTATAAAAACCCCTGCTGGGTAATAGCACATGAGCTTTTCTGATGCCAGTGCTGCCACAGATATCAATCCCAGGAACTTCCAGTGCCTCAGGCCTATTCCCTAGCACACAAGGTGAGTCTGGAGACTCAAGCCCCGAGCTGCAGCTTCCACAACTTGGACACAGTTCTACCTTAACCAGCTCAGCCTGCATCTACTATCAGGCTGTATGCACCCTTCCTGCGGACCACTCTCCATGACCACTCCAGTATCAAAGAATTTGCTGTTTAACCGATTTTGGGCAGTTGCCTGCTGTTCAATAAAGAACTGGATACGGCTGCTTACCACCATGGGCTCCCCATTCATTACCCAGGGACTATTCCTACAGATACCTCAGCGGTTGCCCCAGTGAGAAACCAATTCATCAGCCTCTCCCTCCTTATTTCATGCACACACCACCTGCTGGAGACTAGCCAGGCTGTAGGACAGCCCTCCGGTCCTCATACCAAGCACTGCAAAATCAGCGTGCCCTAGGCCGTGCACTAGCCAGCCACTCCAGTATTCCGGGCCCTGGCTGCCTCCAGGCCCCAAGAAAAGGATAGGCCCTGGTGGGGGCACATTACTTTTGTATAACATTATGTGTAAATATGAAAGTTTCAGTGTACATACTCCCATAAGGCCTAGTTCACATCATTGTAACATTTTCAGATATTTGCATAACTTATTGTGAGCCAAAAACAGAACAGGTGTAACACACATAACAGATGTGAAGGTAAATTTAACAAATGTGTCCAAAAAAGTACCTAGAGAGTTTCTAGTGTCCATCAGATGGCAGTAAAGAGTAGCAGAAGGCAGCTCAGACATCTCTCAGTAGACCTGTATTATTGCTGGATAATCATACAGAAGTGAAAGGCTAGACTTGTAAGCACTCGATTCTTTAGTCTGATACGTCTTTCTCTTGAAACATTGAGCCAGTCAGACACACAGTGAATCAGTGACTTGAACAAAATACTGTGCATTCCCTGACTGGGCTGAGCAGATAGCCAATCTTTATATGTGCAGCGCTGTATCACAGACGTAATGATTAGAAGTTTGATGTAGAACAATTGTGATTTGTAGACAGCAGCAGGCCTGGGCGTCGCTGTCTTGCCTTACGATACAGTCTTAGTTTTGACTCTTAGATGACACAGAATGATGACATTTATATTAATAGCCGTCATGGTGCATTTGCAGGTACTGAGCGAAGCATCAGTCATGCAGGATATGAAATGTAATCCTCACTCACACAGCCAGACTTCATAGCTTCAGCGGATGCATAAAAATGAGATGAATGGAACCTGCCGACATGCAGTATTTCTGTGTTTTACCGTCACTTCCCGGGTCTGCAGTCATGAACAAGTGGGACACTATTCTGGAAACAAAAAAGGTTTAGTTTCCGAAAAACCTTTTTTGTAAAAGATAATTAAAGATTTAAAATTCACTGTAAAACAACATGATGAAATCCTATTTATTGTGAGACAGTTGTTAAAATCAAAACCGTAGAGCAAGGTAGAAGATCAGGCAGATCTCTGGAGACGTCAGCTCCCTGCTCCACTGCTCTCCATCTCACAGGCTACGTTCACACATGGGGTAAAGGTATGTACTTTGAAACTGAACACAACAGTTGCAGAGAGATTTGCCTAAATGTTTTAATATTGTGTTAATTTGTGTCTTGTTAACACAATTTTAGCACAAGCGTTAAAGCAAACCTGTCACAAGGAATTGTGAATGCAAATAAAATAATAATGTATTAAGTTTATGTGAACACAATTATTGCCTTGTGCTGGCTGTCTTAGGTCATTGACCTCTGACAAGAATAGACATTGTACAGCTCTGTGAATGACAGCTGTAGCTGGACTCTGCAAGACTTCCCCCATCACTAAAGACTATTTTTATATTTAGTTACACATTCTAGCTTTATCATCAGCTTTATGTAAAGGACATATATGGCATCATGCGTTCTCTTATGTCATCAGTCACATGTCTATGTAGATTGTGAGGGGCAGTCCCAGGATTTCACTATATATAATAAAGTTTATTTGAATGCTCTGGGGGAGGGAAGGTGGATGGAGCACTAAGCAACAACGTGTCACCTGTGTCTCTGTCCCTACTCCCTACCCCCACCATCTCCCATGGGGGGATGACTCTGTTCTCTCTGTATGTCTGTCAGTCTGTCTGTCTCACTCTCACACCCATAGATAACTTGCTGTAAGCCGCTGCAGCGACATTAGCAGTACAGAGGAGCAGACAGGTATCGTAGTCAGGAGGAAGACGGAGGTCGTAGCACAGAAGATCAGCATCAGTTTTGAAGAAGCAGGCAGGTATCATAGTCAGGAGGAATCCAGTGGTCATTGCACAATAAAGAAGTCAGTCGCAGGAGAGAAGGAGACAAGCTAGACTACAGGCTGGAAGCACAATAATCTTGCAAGGAAGTGTAATTCAGGCTGAGTTTAAATAGGAAGTCCAATCAAGGAAGGGGTGGAGCAAAGCTAGGGAAACAGGAACCAAGAACTGGAAGATCAAGAACTAGGCCAAGGATAAGCTCAGTTGGTAGAGCTGCAGCCTGGGACAGCTGAGTCCGCTGGTTCAAGTCCTGACAGCTTGTGCCCATTGCATCTGCATTCCAAAGTTAACACATGCAATCCATAACAAGCACCACATGTTTTTCATTGTTTACATGCAAAACATGTGATGCTTGTTACTAATCACATTAATTTCCTCTGAAACCCAGATGCAATTGACACAAGGCCCTCTTCATATTGGCAGGTTTCTTTCAGCTCTCACCTTGATTGAAGGAGTGGTTAATGATGTTTTAGTGCTGAGTCACACACAGCCCTTATCTGTCTCTCGTTCCCAACGTTCCAACAAGGGATTGTGTACAACTTCCTACCCATCCTTCCTACAGCCCCTGCAAGGTAAAATAATGAAAGCTGTATGTATCTATAGGGCAATAGTCCTTAATCATATATTTTAATTAAGTATTTATTTTGGGTGGGTTAATTTGAATGGCCGGTTAAGTGCTGAAACATGATGCAGAAGTCTGGGATAAGCTTTGCTGTTGTGATTTCATTTTTCAATATGGAAGAATGAAAGTTACAGTTTTATGGACCTTTTTTTTTTTTTTGCTGAATTAACTCTTTCTTATGTTTGTGCTACAGTTCCCACTTTATTTGTGCACAGGGTATCTTTGATCACAGGATTTTGTCTTCTTAGGTGAAACTTAGGGGAGGTGTTCAGGTCCTATTATTTCAGGCTAAATAATACAGCAAATAAGGTTGGCACTATAAGCTAGTCGTTTTAATGCTTTCATTATTAGGTCATGTAAAACTGTCTTTTATGCAGCACTATTTGTTTGTATAGTACAAATGAAGAGGTATTGGTTGATAAGTATTATTTATAGTGGAGAGACCACACACTTCACTCCTGTTTTAATATTCATATAAATATGGCCATTTTATCAGTTGACAAAACACATTAAAGACTGTAAGTAACTCAGTAAGCCAATTTTGGCAGTAAAATATTCACAGTCAGATTTAATCAATGGCTCAGTAGTTATTCAGATTTAAATGTAATAAATTTACTAAAGCACAATGTTATTTCCCCTCTTCCAATGCAAATAAAAATTACATTTATGAATCATCATGTCCAGAATGCCCCAACTACTTTATGTAAATGTAATATAAAAATATTCAATTGACTTAGATTACAAAATGAGCCAAGGAGCACTTTGTACATCAACAGTTATGGTTTCCATGGACAAAAAAGTTCCTGCACTTTTTTTTACCTAAAGATAGAAACATATGAAGATCTTGATGGGGAGCAACAGTCTAGATGCTAAACTGCAGATCTTGGTGCCTGTAAATGTTGAGGATCCACAAGCTACATTATTAGAAATCTAACAGGTATAACAGTATCTGATACAAATGTTTCCCAGCTTTCCTTTTCTCTTGTTTGTCATAATGCGAACAGCTTTTCAAGACAATAACATTTCAGTTTATTATATTACAACATCATAGCCAACATGCGTCTACTGTGCTACAATCCAAAGGTGGCATTTTCAGGGTTTTTGTTAAGACAGGTTGAGACAATGAGGGGATTTATCATTGGGTTTTGTTGTCTATGTTTGGCACTGTTTTGGCTCAGTTGTGGTACAAATGCGGTTTTGTGACTTTCCATTGCGCCTGCTTTCACCAAATTCATTATTTGCTTAGACTAGTATTTACAATACTGAACTAAATTAATGAATTGCGATTTGGCACAAATTTATGTTAAAGTGCATGTTTTGGTGCAAAATGAGTCCATTCACACCCTGGCAAGTAAATAGGACAAAAATCGCAACCAAATCTATCAAGACCAATTGCTCCTTAGAGGGACATTTTGCGGGAAAAAAAAAACAATATTATGAAACAAGCTAAATAAAAAAACTAATACAACAGCATACATAAGGGGCATTTATCTTTTTTCTAAAATTTGCTAAAATTTGCAGCATCTTTAGCGCAAAAAACTCCAGACAAAACCATATTTAAAGGGGTTTTCCCATTAAAGAAAATGTTCATATGTCAATTCCTTAATGATGTTCCACAATAAAGATCATTTTAAACCCTTTACTTTACAATTTTACTCAGTGTTATTGCTGTTTCAGCTCCTATAACTGAGTAATGGTCAAAATTCGAGTGTGTGGGCGGGGACTGTCTAAGCAGACACATTATGATCCCTCTACTGCTATGAGACTCTGTGTGCTGACAATGTGGTTAGAGTATCAGGGTCCAGGTTTATATATACATTAATTTAACATCTGACCATTGTACTAGTACCTGACACATAGAAAGAGAGATGAGACAGATGAGAGATGATGAGATCTGTGAGATGCATCTAACACACAATGACACTCTCAAGCTCTTGCTGCATGTCAGCTACACACACACACTATCAGATCTGATGTGCCTACCTCCCCCTCCCTGGATAAAGAACTTAACTGCCTGTAGCTTCTACTTCTCCTCACCCTGCTCCTGTTGTTTGACAGCATGACATAAGCGTGTGAGAGCTCCTGGAATGCAGGAGGGAAGGAGATAGAGGCAGGGAGCAGAGTTAGAGAGAATTTTGCAGCTTTGCGAGGTCAAATAGAAAAGAAAATTGGCTGCCGGCCCTAAAGTCAGAAGATACAGGGCTGGAAACCAGGGGCAACTGAAACTGAAATAGAGACAGGTTGGAATTAGATTTGTGAAATGCAGTATTTTTGTTAATAACAGGGAATTAGAGAATGTGTTATTTTGTTATCCTGAATACATTTAAGAAATTTGTCTTCATGGGAATTCCCCTTCAATGGTGGACTCATCTGCAGATCATAAAATCATGCAAACAAACCAGGGGAACTACCCATATCTTTTCAATGGGACCTCAAAGCAAACCCTATGTCAGGTTCCAATGGCCTATGCAGTGTTGATTTTGAATCGTTTCAGTACTTTCCATGAGTTTAGCTAATTACCTGGCTCATTACCAGCAGAATTTAGTGGGGAGGAGCAGCTGCAAATTTGTGTGCCTGTGTCTCCTCGTGCATTCTTCCTCTCCTCTATAACATTCATCTACCTCCCTTGCCTGCTTAATGCACATGACAGGAAGTGGCGAGGGGTGCATGAGTTTGGGGGAGAGGAGACTGACTCAGGCACCTACAGGCTACTGCAGCTGCCCCCTCCTGTGAGGCACACCACATAATGCTGGCAGGGATTCAGGTAATGTGAATTAAACTTAAGAACTAAAATGATTCAGAATGCTGTCAAAGGCATTTTTAAAATTGGCATAGCATAGGTTATAGTAACCTGTCGCAAGCTAAAAATTTAATTCTTGGTTACAGGTTCGCGTTGAATACACTATATGGAAAAATACTAAGAAACCTACACATTACATCCTTACAGTATTATGTCCAGGGCCAGAGAATGGGGATGGGTCCAGGTGTGAGCAACCTGCGTTCACACCACTTTGCCCTTAAAGGGAGCCCCACCATTTCAGACGTTTGCATGTTGCCCCGATAGCCCAATACATGTGCAGTTTTGCCTTTTCTGAACCAGCTGTGAAAACAGAAGCTGATACAGAGAACTGAGTTGTAGCCAATAGACTTGTGTCTATGGCAGAGCAAGATAACAAGAACAATGGGATGTCAGCGTCCTACTGCAGGCAGCACAGGGACATCCCTCACTATGATGTCTGCTCCAGATTTCTGACTCCTGGAAGAGGGTGAGGTCACCATGCATAGGTGTATCTATCTATCTATCTATCTATCTATCTATCTAAAGTTTCAAAAACTGGCAGCACTCCGGATTGGTGTCAAAAAGGTGACGGGGTGTCTTTTATTCCATGTGCAACGTTTCAGCCCTATCTATCTATCTATCTATCTATCTATAATATATATATATATATATATGTATATATATACAGGGTCGGACTGGGGTACCTGGGGCCCACCAGTGTAATTGATTTTGGTGGTCCACCTACTACTACATAAAAATTTTCTGGGATAAGGGAATTTCCAATCACTCAAGGGGCAGGGAAATAAAGGATAAACTAATCCCTTTCTCCCTCCCTCTCTGCTAGTGCTCTGCTCTTGGTTTGTGTATAGGGGCTGCAGTGGTGACGTTATCTCAGGGCATTAATGTTAGGGATAGTATAAGAGTTACCCCTTGGTTTCCTGGGCTTTCTACTGCTGACTTGGCTGTGGTTTGTTAGGGATGTAAGTGTTCGCACTGCACAATAACCTTCCAATAAGGAAATGCTGAAAACCTTTACAAGAACTGATGACATTAACCCCACACCCTGCGGTCCCCGCACCACATAAACAAGTCACCCCTGTCTCTCTGACCCTATAGATATAACAGTACATAAGCTGAGAGCTATCTCACACTAAAAGGTTACTCAGTGAATATAATAGTGTTCTGACAAAGGAAGAAGTCAGATCTAGTACCTTCCAGGTGTCATGTCTTCTCCTTCGCATCCAGAATCACAGTAAAATCTGGTGGCAGAATTTTTGGCAGATGTGTTCAGCTCTGTGAAGCAGATCCCCCTCACTGCGCCCCTAAAAATACCACACTTACTTACAGTATAATGTCATCTGGATAAAACAAAGTCCCACACCGTACTTCTAAAGAATCTATGCCCCCAGTATATCAAAAATTACATTGTTACCCCCGAGTATATTACTTTACCACAGTTCGTGAATAAATAATACTGTTCCATTAAAAAATATGTATGGTCCATAATTTATGGTTACCCTGTGAATTATTTTAATGAATTTATTTATCTATTTAATGTCCTTCTAATGATTTTTGTACATGTGATATATATAACAATGAGCAAAGGAACACAGAAAGGCAGATGCATATAGGTGAAAAAATATCAAATTTTATTAAAGAATATGTGGATCTAAAAACAGTTAAAAAACCCTATACAAGAGGGTAACAAAACAGACATACTCGCCAGCATAACGAAATTCATTGTGTAATACTGGAAACATAAGTATGAAAATAATACATATGTATGCAAATACAGTAACTATTAGGTGAAGCAAAATATACAGAAAGGAGGGACACTCAAATAAACAGTAGGAGCCTCATAAAGATAGAGCAATCACAGTCGTGTCCAAAATGTAAACAATATAATCAAAGAGAAATAGTATTACCGTACAAAAAGTGTAGAGCTGGGGAGAGCAGGGATGCCCCACCTTATCGCCCGGTACACGGGCTTCCCCTGACGAAGCCCGTGTACCGGGCGATACGCGTGGGGCCCCATGTAGTATACAGCCAACCAGCCCCCTGTAGTATACAGCCAGCCCCCTGTAGTATATAGCCTGCCCCATGTAGTATATAGCCTGCCTGCCCCCTGTAGTATATAGCCTTCCAGCTCCCTGTAGTGTATAGCCTGCTAGCCACCTGTAGTATATAGCCTTCCAGCCCCCTGTAGTATTTAGCCTGCCAGCCCCCTGTAGTATACAGCCTGCCACCCCCCTTGCAGTATACAGCCTGCCAACCCCCCTATAGACATTGACCCCCCATATTCATTACCACCCCCCAAACACATTACCACCCCCCATACACATTACCAACTCCCCACCCCCCATAAACAATACTAACCCCCCACACACAATACCCCCCCCCAAACAATACCAATGTGCTGCCTGTCTTGACCTCCTGCCTGTCCCCAACCAAGAGTTTGCCTTACAATTCGGTACAAAGTCACACCTGTGAAACAACGTGGTGGTACCCCAGCTTACATCATCGTCCACGGTGGTACAGAGGATCCACTACTACTGATCCTGACATCTAAACACCATATGATTTTCAAAGGCATAATATGTATGTTAATTAAGGGGCATATTTCTTAAGGTCATGTGACCTATGTGTATCACCATACACCCATATGATACTTGTACACTGCTCGAAAAAGGCTCATGTAGAGCCAAAACGTCACACTTGCACTTCATGGAATAAAGAATCCACTTTTCCACTGTGATAATATGTGATAATATTATCACTGTACAGTTTTTGGGTTTTTTGTGTTGTTTCATTATGAGTCATGAGTTGCCATTTGGCCCAAGCACATGGCTGAATAGGCACATTGCTTACAACCAGCCATGGAGAGGGGCTGGGCAGTGAGTCTCCAAACCCTAGGGCAGCGATGGCAAACCTTTTAGAGACAGAGTGCCCAAACTACAATTAAGACCCACTTATTTATCGCAAAGTGCCAACATAGAAATTTAATTTGTGATTTATACTCCCTGCTCTGTCACAGCTTTCATTCATATCAGCCCCCTGAGGACACCAATAAAGCAGAAAATCATTGTAGCTTCCCTCCAGGGTCCCATAAACAGGAAGAATTGTCAGGGCTGGAGCATGAGCTACAATGATAATCCAAACCTGTCCATACCTTCCCACTCCTCCAGTAGTCCCAGGTAGCGCTGTCACTTTAATATAGCTCTGTTGACAGCAAGTCATGGGGTATCTGGGACTGCTGGAAGATACCTGGAGTCCTCTCTGGTGATGGCCTGGGTGCCCACAGAAAGGGCTCCCAGTAACACCTCTGGCACCAGTGCCATAGATTCGCCACCACTGCCCTAGGGAGTCTCTTTTAGAAATATGCTCTTCACTAAGTGGGAAAATTGGCACCTTGGGCCTGCTTGTGCTGAAAGACTGTGTGGTATTTCCCCCCTTCCCCCCAATTCAAACAAAGGAAATATCATAGCTGTCCATAACTGGGGCATAATTCACAATTATGGGTCCTGAGTTACACGGGACAGCTATGGGATCTAGATACGCTCCTGGAGCAAAAACCGGAAGCCTAGCTACATGGGAAATCAGCCAATAGCAAAACACCCCTAATATTGGGCTTAGACACCCCGGGTGTGGTATGGGGTGAATGGTAATATAGTATTCGGTTGATTGGAAGCAATGGCACAATTGTGCCATCTTCCAATAAAAAGTTATGGAGTTTTAATAAAACCCCAGACCCAGAAAGTACCTCCCTGATGGGAGGGGGATAGAAAAACTCCCCCTCTCAGTGACTTCACAGCCATGGGTGGGGGTCAAAAATCCCCTGGGTTTAAATTAGTGAAGGGGCCACATGGCTTTGGTTCAGTTCTGAGGACTCTATACATTCGGAGACTGGATCACTCTCTATGCCCTGTCCTTGGGCCAAGGAACTTCTACCTATTTCCATAGCAAGAGTTTTTTTGTTTCCTTTCCCTAACTGTTTGTAAGTATCGTATGTGTATTGTTTTCAACTATTTTTATCTGACAATTCTGAAGGGAATTACAGTACCAATCAGGTCAATTTTAATATAGTATAAGTAGTGAGTACATGTTCTGTATAAATCATCAGTGTACATTGTCTGTGTGGTTGAGGTGCCTATGGCCTTCTTTGCGTAAGTAACTTGTGGGTGGTGGCAGTGAGTGGACTTTGGACATGGTGCCAAGATTGGGTCGAGTAAATTTAGTGTTAGGCCGCCATTTTGTGGAAGTGAGTGAAGCTTAAGGGCTGAATTCTGAGGCTCCATGGAGTAGGTACACCCCGTGTGTGAACTCTGGTGAGTGGGGTTCGTGACAAGTGCTGTTTTTCCTTTGGATACCTAAAAAAAAGAAACTGAAGCCTGGTTCTTTTCAACATGCACCCACCATCTTGCATAAGTGTTTGTGCTACTTGGACTTTTTTTTATATAGAAACACATATATATTGTGTATTACTGGGGGGCCATTTATACATATTTATGTATATATGTATTACTGAGAGCTGTGTATATATTCCTGGCAGGCTGTTTTTATGTATTAATGGGGGGTTGTATGTATGTATTCCCGGGGGGGCTGTATATATGTATTATTAGCAATATTAACTTTTTTGAAAAAAATTGTGACGAGGGTCCCCAAAAGTTTATGCCCAAGGGGACTCTACCACTCTTAAGCCAGCCCTGATTCTTTACTATATATAGCACAAAGGAATGTTTTGGTGATTAATATGAAGTAAAAAAAAACACATATTTAAAAGTTCTGCAGTCTAATATCAACAGAGCCTCTCGTAGACAATGCTGTTTAAGTTGTTTTATAGCAGTATTCCCATTCATCCAGTCAGCTGATACATTGTAATAAAAATATTAAACCTTTCCACTGCACAAAGTGCTACGAAAATAAAACACACACGGCAGAACAGGATGAAAGGTATTTTTATGCAACACGGATTCACAGCATGCAACGTCCTAGATTTATCAAGTGGGGGTGAAAGCTCTCCAGTGAGAATACAACTCCAAATCCTGTTATATGACAATGCATTAGCAAGCAGTGACATTTTTAGGTAGTTTGATAAATCAGACTTCTATAGTTTAAGGTTATGGCAGACGCTGCATCCACAATAGGCTCGGCCATTAAAGGGGAAGTTTGAACTAAAACGAGCAAAGCCTATAGGATACACAGGTGAGTCTCTGACATTTAGGAAACGATGGAGGGATGGCTCCCTGAAGCTGTGAACTTTTTGTCTGCGGAATGGCAATAAATATGAGTTAAGAGCTTTAATAACATGTTCCTGTGTAGCTTGGCTTCCAGAGATGGCTAGCTATTGCAGTACATTAATAGAGCCCTGTGCCCCAATGTACATCCAGAATAGTAAATTACAGGACTTATACAAAAAAGTATTCGGAAACATTGACATTGTTTAGCATCTTGTACTTGGTTCTTGTGTCAGTTATAGTGACTATTGATCCACTTCAAGCCCTGACAACCAGATCCGCTTCTATTAGGACAATATGGAAGGAAAGCATCTTGCTGACCTCTTGGACTCTGAGCTGTTACAATGCTTCAGCAAGCAGATGTCGTCTGGGAGCTCAGAAAATATGATTTTAGAAGGATATCTCATTTTCCCCAGATTTTGTGTATCACATTATTTCAATTATTTTCTCACTATAAATGATGTTTTATCATAGTGATCATAGTGATCTGTCAAAGTGACTTTTACACGGCATAGTTCCGGCTGAGATTGGCCCTGAGAAGCTCCTCTCTTTACAGATGTGCATGGAACTATGAACCTGTAGACTGCTATTATCACGGGTTATGGGCACAGAATTAGGCCCCATGCAAATGAACATATATGGTGTTCGTATGCCAGCTGTCCGAACAACAGCTAACATACGGCCACCATAGAAGTGCTTTGTGCACGGTAAGGTGAACACATACGTGTCATCGTACTGTGGTGTCCCCAGAAAACAGATACAGATGCTCCCCCTTCTCCAGCCAGGGGTATGCTATGCCCATGTCCCGGAGAGGGTTTAGCATACCTTTGTATGCATGGAACATTAGGGGTAGAGAGCTTAGCTTCAATAATTGATGGGTCACAACACCAAGGTTTCCTGACTCTAAGTTTAGAGGTATTGTTATTATTAGCCTAATAAGTTATACAGGATGCCAAACTGCACTAATAGCGGTTTGCCTGTGTATAGTGCACGGTGCACCAGATTCATGAATAACGGACACCAGAAATCAAGAATCTCAAGCTCCTTGAACTGGCTGGACAGAGTTGACTAACTTTTTCGTGGTGTGCTTGCAACATACTTCTGTCTGACTTTGCATGATAAATCTGGCGCACAGCCGTGCACTGGAACGTCTCGTAATGGGTGTTGCATGATGCCTTGTGCAGCTGTACCACAAAATGGTGACGCACGACGCGAAAGTGTCTCAGGCACTTCTTACATACCTGTGCAAGCAGTTTGCGCTAGAAAGAATGTGCACAGTCTGACAGAAAATTGTTGCAAGGGCCTTAGTAAATGTGCTCCATGGTGTTTATCTTGGCCTTGGGTGGCCTCTATATGTACAGTTTTTTTTGTTGCAGTATGTGGGGGATAAGAGCACTGTTTAGCAATATACTGAAATTTTGGTTCAGAATGTTGTATTGCCCAGTATGCATAACAATAATCCACTATATAGAGGAGTGGTGTTATACTTTTATATTGTCCAATAGGGTCCATTGTCCATTGTGAGGATGATATCTGCTAGTGAAGCTTAAAAAAAAAAAAAGAAAAAAGACAGCAACCAATGTATTTACCAAAAGCTGTTTGTTTGATGCACGCAGCCCAGGGTCCTAGTGTGCAGGATCCATAGTCCAAGACAAAAAAAAAGATAGAAGGCCGCAGCATCCAATATGATGAAAAAAGGTTAAACCTTTATTCACACAGGCATAGAAAAAACTGCAACGTTTCGATTCACCATGAATCATTGTCAAGCATACATAGAGTGTGCACATGCACATACTGTATATATACACCCATTTCTTAGTGACATCATTTCCTGTTACACAAACTTTTTTTCTTTTTATCACAAATTCATATATTTACCATTATATCAAAAGTGAAACAAATACATTGTGTGTAACACTTTATATCTACAGTGATACTATTACAAATAACCACTGCTAGTGGAGCCTAAAGACAGCGATATTATTCATCTTTTTCTTCTTTTTGATCATATAATTATAAGACTGTCCAACAACAATAACTCCTGCCAATTAGCTTTTGGAACCACCTCCAGTTCATATGCAAATGTAAGCAGGTCAAATCATTACATGCTCCCTTTGTGCAGCTAAGCCCTGTTCATGTGAATGAGGTTGAGCTTCTATGCTGCACAGCATCATGTAGGTATCATGGTTGTGATTGGTGGTCATTGAAGTGGCCACATTGCTCAACCAGATGCTCTATTTCTTTCAACAGCTGATCGTTGTCTCTTCAAACCACTGATCTATTATCGATCACCTCTCCTAAGGAAAGGTAATCAATAATTATATCCCTGATTATCCCTTTTGCCATTTTAGTCAATAAACTCTCTTGAAATAACTAGATAACAATCCACTCCCACATTCTCCTGCCAGAATGTAAAAACTGTCCAAATTATATAAAATTCTAACAATCATTAAACATGTGCGAGCAGATAAAATAAAACAACTCCTCTAGAAAATACAGTTGCTGACTGTTTTATTGCAAATGGCAAATAAAGACATATAAAAAAAATCAACTGCTGAACCGAGAACGGTGGTAGGAAAAGGTTTTCTTCAACTCAGCAGATTTATTGCAGCCAATGAATTGTTAAATCCCTCATAATAGATCATTTCATGATGCACCAGTCAGTTTTTTTTTTACCGCTCCTTCCGTTGATATATACTCATAACTTTTCGCTGACTAGGAAATACCATACACTTTTTACCCACATAAGGTATAGCTATATTGCCAACATCAAATATAAAAATCAAATGGACAACCCTGTCATGTTTTATTCCATTATAGCAACTTATGTATTTGTTTTATATCTACCCAACTTCTTCAGAAATGTTTTATTTATGTGCAAAAATTAAGATTTGTTCAGGGGATGTTGTTTAAAAGGAAAATATCCCCTTTTTACCTTCTTTGAGCATTTGCATTACAATATAATTGTGTGTTTTAACTTACCTGGCTTCTTGACAAAATCATCTGTTTAATTCCAGCGGTTGGCATTGGTGTGCATGCATTTCAAAAAACAACATGACTTGCCTGTGGTGCTAACTCTTCAGCTCTCAGCCCCCACCTTTGTGCTCCTTCAAAGAAACAGATTTCACGGCTGTTGAGCTGATATCAGTGGGGAGCACAAAGGTGGGGACTAAGAGCTGAGGAGTGAGCATCACAGACAAGCCACATATTGTTTTTTAAGGGTACACCAGGGTGTACTATAATGTCCTGGAGCTTCAAGGGGTATATGGTGAGGGCTGACACCAGCCTTTTTACTGCTGCGGTTAGTGCAGGAACCCGACCACAGCACCTAACTTATTCCAAGGGCACCGCCTTCTTGGAGCACGAAAGCCACCCCCAGTAACATCATTGGAGGGCGGTGATTGGTTGCCATGGCAGCCTAGAGTCTCATTGAGACCCGTAGGCTTGCCATGTATAATGATCTCTAATAGCCAGCAGATGGCAGGCTATTACAGATCAGCAGTAATATTGCTAAATACTGCAATACAGTAGTATTAGCAATCAGACCCTACTGGGTTAAAAGGACCCTGGAGGATCTGAAATAATGGTAAAAAAATAAATAAATAAAAAAAGTAAAAGCTTAAATCACCCCCATTCCCTAGATCACATGTAACAGTAAATAAACAGAAAATATCATAAACATGCTGCATACCAAAATGCCTCTTCTATCAAAATATTAATAAGATTATTCCCAGTTGTGAAACGGAAAAGAGCGCCCAAATATCTGAATCACCACTTTTTCCCCATTTTCCCATCCATGCATATTTGAATAAAAAATAATCAAATGGACATATAGGTCCCAAATTGATATACCGTATATATGTGTATAATGCTAAAATAAATAAACAAATAATACTCACCCTCCGGTGTCCGTGATGTTCATCGCGGCTCCCGATCCCTGTCGCAGCTCCCGGCGGCTCCCCGTGTCTCCTCTTCTGTATTCTATCTTCTCTAGCCGGCAGAGTCGCGTCCATGAGATCTGCCGGCCGTCGCACACTGTGATGCAGCACTGTCACCGCTGATGACGTCATCAGTGGCGACAGCGTCGCACCACAGTGTCGGACGGTCGGCGCGATCTCCCGGCCAGAGAAGATAGAAGAGTGAAGAAGCCGCGATGGGGATCGGAAGCCGTCGGGAGCCGGGAGGAACATCGGGGACACTGGAGGGTGAGTATTAAGTTTATTTTTTTATCTGTATGCTACATGGGGGAAGGCTGTGTACTGATGGGGGCAGGCTGTATACTGATGGGGGAAGGCTGTATACCGATGGGGGCTGGCTGTATACCGATGGGGGCAGGCTGTATACAATGGAGGAGGCTGTATACTGATGGGGGCAGTGCGTATACTGATGGGGCAGGCTGTATGCTACACGGGGGCTGGCTGTATAGTTGGGGCAGGCTGTATACTGTAAGGGGGAGGCAGTATGCTGATGGGGGCAGGCTGTATGTGATGGGGGGCTGTATACTGATGGGGGAGGCTGTATACTAAGGGGGCAGTGCTGTATACTGATGGGGGCAGTGCTGTATACTGATTGGGGCAGGCTGCATGCTACACGGGGGCAGGCTGTATACTGATGGGGGCAGACTGTATACTGCAAGGGGGCAGGCTGTATATTGATGGGGGCAGTGCTGTATACTACTGGGGCAGGCTGTATTACTACTGGGGACAGGCTGTATACTATTGGGGGACAGGCTGTATAACATGGGGGCAGGCTGTATGCTACATGCGGGCAGGCTGTATGCTACGTGGGGCTGGCTGATGCTACTGGGCTGGCGTATGATACAGGGGGCTGGCTGGCTGTATACTACACCTCGGCTATACTCGAGTCAATATGTTTTCAGTTTTTGTCGGTAAAATTAGGGGTCTCAGCTTATACTCGGGGACGGCTTATACTCGAGTATATACAGTAAATTACAAGCCAGTACATACAGCAAAAATATCACCCTATGTAGGTCCATACTATACCAATGGGGGCATTCTGTATACCGATGGGGGCAGGCTGTATACCGATGGGGGCAGGCTGTATATGATGGGGGAAGGCTGTATAGATGGGGGGTGGATACCGATGGAGGCAGGCTGTATACTGATGGGGGCAGTGCTGTATACTGAGGGGGCAGGCTGTATGCTACACGGGGGCAGTGCGTATACTGATGGGGGCAGGCTGTATACCGATGCGGGCAGGCTGTATACTGATGGGGGAGTGCTGTATACTGATGTAGGCAGGCTGCATGCTACACGGGGGCAGGCTGTATACTGATGGGGGCAGGCTGTATACTGCAAGGGGGCAGGCTGTATACTGATGGGGGTAGGCTGTATACTACTGGGACAGGCTGTATACTACTGGGGGCAGGCTGTATACTACTGGGAACAGGCTGTATACTACTGGGGGCAGGCTGTATACTACATGGGGGCAGGATACCTCTCCGTACAAGGGGAAATGATAGGACATGTCCTATGTTTTCACATACGCAGGCCATGCATCTCTATGGAGAAGGGAGGGATAACCCCTCCTCCTCCATTGCCCAAGATGGAGAGAGTCCTCTGGTTTAAATTGTTTATTCCAAAACTGTAAAGCGGAATGCCCTTCTTCAAGTACATATGGAAAAGTTATATAAAGGTTTTCCCAGGAGCAGAGAGAAAGAGGCTCTCTCAGGGGGGGTATTGCCCATACCCTCCTTCTCTATACATATCCCTCAGATATTTTCCCAAGATGGTGGGCATACAAGTGAATTAGCCTAAAGCTGTAGCTGTTTCCCTGTCTTCCCTGCATGTACTAGACCAAACAATGAAAAAAATACCCACTCAATTAAGGTGTACTTTTTGGGCTGCTTTCAAAAGCATTCAGTTGCTTCTCCTAGGTGTGGTGTGTGTAAACATGACATCTTTAAAAAAGTCTCAGACTCAGGCCGATTCCACACTTGCAAGTGTGATGCGATGATTTGATCACACCCGCAATGCGTGCTGCCGGGTCTCCCGCCTGAATGCTGCCAAAACGGGACTGCTCCTGTTTGCAGCGTTCAGGAGACCCAGGCAGCATGCGTTGGAGTGTGATGCGAGTATGACTATGTTATAGGAGACTAGTGTGATTACAGCCCATTTGTTAAAAAGGCTGGAATTCAGAAGAATAACAAAGTGAAAGTAAATTTCTCAGGAAGAGAGGCTTCCTGCAGCTCTGTCTATACAATGGGGCAGGAGTTATGGATCCACGCAATACGCACACAACGCGACAACATGTGATGTAATGCATCACTTGCATCACTAAATGGCAGTGTAGAGGGGAAAGATCAGTTGTGCCTTCTGTCTTAAAGAGACACTGATACAGTTAATCAGGAAGACTTAATACTAGGGAGTGACTTGAGTCCAACTTCTGCCCTGATGTCTGCCAATCACTTTTTTTTGGTAAATTTGACCCCAGGACCAAGAAAAGACTTTACAACAATATCTACCATCAAGATCCTTCTATGGAATTTTTGGGGGAATTAAAAAAATTGTATGTGAGTATTGAAAGTTGATAAACATGGAAATATGTTATTAGTTTTCCTTACTAGATTTTTACTTATTCTGATGTTCTCATAATACTGTGAATTCCAAACATATGCTATGTTCTTGTGTCAGGTAACGTCTGATATTCCAAGACTTTGGCTTATTTTCAGAATTTTGATAAGAATTTATTATTTTTATAAATCCTCAGTTGTAATGATGGCAGCTCCACTCCATGACTGACACGGGGACTACTGTACTTTATGTCCTCCACCCATCTGGATATGCATGGAAATTACAATAGAACAGATGGTACCTGCCGGTAGCTGGCCACATGGGGAGATGAACATACCTGGAATAGGAAGAAATTAATAAATAAGTGTTCTTTTATTCCTTGCAGGAATAGTTATATGCGTTCAGACGATACACTCTCATGTTAAATAAGTTTGATGGGACCAAATAATTGTAGACAACTTGTAGGGGAGGCTACAAAATAAAAACTAGATAAAAATGTAGCTCCCATTTTGCCTCCTTCCAGCACTGCTCCTCTGGCACACTTGAGGCTGTGGCAGCTGCTTTGGTGATGTCAACAGAGACTCACTAGCCTAAGCTGAACAACTTAAAGGTGGTGATTGGCTACAGCGGTCACATGCTGTCATGACCACTGCCGGATATGTGCAAAAATGGAGACTGAAAGTAACAGGAGCTGTGGCACTAGAAAGGATGAAGTGGTTTAATCCCAGAGAACCCCTTAGTGATTCAGAAGTTAAAAAAAGTATTGATATTATAGGCAAAAAGTAAGCAAACAACACTACAGAGTGCAGCTCCTAAATTGTGCTAGGGTAGCATCAGGTTTATCCCAATTTAAGGAAATATCATTGTAGAATATGACTTTTTCTAATGGTAAACTATATCTTAGCAAGCTATTTTGTAACTTTAAATATTCATTTAAATATTTAAGTATATAAGTTGATTATAGCAAAACGGAAACCTCACGTGGCTTCTGCAACCATTGATTTGGGCTAAGGAATACAGTTAGATTTGGTCTACATGACTTTTCCCCTAAAGACCCATGCAGTATTTGATAAACATGAATAACGAAGTCCAGAGAAGTATATTTTGCCATCATGCGCTATTGAGAATGAGACCTTACAATGCCAAATGCGCCAACCTATACTGCCAACGTGAAGCATTCAGCACAAAAAAGTAGACTTTAAATACTATGATGAATTATGATATTATGAAAATAAACATAGGAGAGGAAAGTAAAAAGCTATTTGCAAGTTGTGTATTTTACTTTCTGATTAAGTAATTTACAAGTAGAAATTCTTTAATGAATAATCACCTACATATATATTTTCTGTAAAGCGGCTTTTAGATATTCAGTTTGAGTTTTTGGTATAGAATCCCATATTCAGAATGACCTTATAGTAAAAGAAACTTCTCTGCTTTTGCAGTGGACTTCCTCCTGGTACCTGTATAGTCTTGGGGATGAAAAGCTCATTGACTGGATATATTTAAACAAAGTAATTAGGTCACTATCTAAGGCATTTTTAATGTACAAAACTAATTTATCAAACTTCTATTTATAAAATAACCTCTCTATTATCTTAATTCATTCATTAGGGTTTTAACCAAAGACTTGTCCTTTACTCTGTCTTGTTTATAGAGGGACCCAAAACTGAAATGTGACCTCTACAACAATTTGCTTTTACACAATGTATATCTTTTATACATCAATATGAAATTGGGTGCTGATTTTTATATAATA
The DNA here is from genome assembly GCA_019512145.1 of Engystomops pustulosus. NCBI lineage: Eukaryota > Metazoa > Chordata > Amphibia > Anura > Leptodactylidae > Engystomops > Engystomops pustulosus. The sequence goes on from CM033647.1 coordinate 97,151,352, forward strand.
TTCTTCCCTCAAGCTCAATTTTGTAGGGAATGTATTAAAGGGGTTATCCGGGTTTTAAAAATTACTGAGGGCAGGGCTGGGGAGGGCTATTCAAAAATAATAAACAGGTTCTTACCTCGTCCGTCTTCTCTGTGCGCTGGTTTCATTATTAGGGCGCACAGGGAGCTTCTGGACGTCCGGAAGCTCCCATCTGACACCATCTCCCAGCGCTTACAACGCTGAGAGATAGGGACGTATGGGAGGAGCCGGCCACATCGTGGACTGAAAGCTCCGTGTTCGCGGCTTCTGTGCCCCTGTAAACAAACAGGGAAACGGATCGGAGGGACCGTGGTGCGGGAAATCGGCAGCGCCAGAGGAGGTAAGTAAGTGTTTATTATGTTTAACAAGCCCACCCCAGCCCGGCCCCTGATAACCCGGATAACCCCTTTTTTTACAGTTTTTTACGATGGAGGTAAAAGTCTAGTATTATCCATTGAAGGAAATATACCAACAAAATTAAACATGGATAAACCAGGGACGCTTACGCATAGAAACAGGTAATCTTCTTACATGTGTTATCCATGGGCTCCTTTTAAAGTTATGTTGATGAGAGAAAGCTCTGGGGGTGTGCCAGAGCCAAACCATGCGGAAATTCACCAGGCTGTATACGTAAGCAAGGAGTACTACCCTTTTTTACGCATACCTATAGTAACCAATAAAAGATCAGAGCTCATATTAATAACTGTGGCAAAACGGAACCAATCACAGCTCAGCTTTGGAATTGCAAAAACAGCAGCAAACATGTATATGGTGGTTGATAGTACTTTTGAAAAGGGCAGGGTTAAAATTTCGGCTCAAACCTAGTTTATGACAGAGCGACTATGCAAAATTTGGTCATGTAAATGCAACGTGCAGATCCCTTTAGCGAAACATACGTACATGCAAACATACATGCACACACATGCAGTCAGCTTTATATATTGGATATCTGCAGGATGCTTGTACTTATCATCCAGCATCATGACACTCTTACTGTATATATTTGTGTAAAGCCGAGTTTTTTTAGCACAAAAGTGTGTGAAAAACCTGACCTCGGCTTATACACGAGTCAATTTTAAAAAAATGTAATACTCAACCTCTGGTGCCCGGATTCCTGGCAGCGGCTCCGATCCCGGGGCGGCTCCTCAGAACCCCATGTTAAGCACATTTAAAAAATAAACTTAATACTCACCTTCCGGCGATACTCACCCCCGATCTTCGGCGCCGGCTCCCGATCCTCGGCGGCGGCTTCTGTATACCACTTGGGGCTGGCTGTATACCACATGGGGCTGGCTGTATACCACATGGGGCTGGCAGGATACCACTTGAAGCTGGCTGTATACTACTGTGGGCTGGCTTTATACCCATGGGCGGCTGTATACTATTGGGGCTGGCTGTATACTTCACCCTCGTCTTATACTCGAGTCAATAGGTTTTCCCAGTTTTTGGTGCTAAAATTAGGGGTCTCGAATATATATATATATATATATAATATAATATATATATATACATATATTATAATATATTGACACATTTTAAACCTGATATCCTACTTTGCCATTCTCTCTTTCATAGCAGGAGATTATCACTGGCTGCATGCCAGTTTCCTGGTGTAGAAGCAGTGAATTAATCACACATTTCTGCTCAATTTTGGCCGCCTTACCCGAATTGATGTATCTGGCCAGACGCAAGGGGGCGTGGCTGCTATCATACGCTGGCGCTCCTGCATTGTTATCATTTGCTGGTGGAGGAGTGCCGGCGTATGATTTATTTTACCCAAAGAGAGTATTAGAAAATTTTCTTATGTGTTTTGCTCATATTAATCCTTTATTGAATTAATGTATTTAAGTAATACTTAAAGTCACGTAATTTGCAATAGAAATTTGAGGAAATAAATTAATAAAAAGTATTAATGAGTGCTATATGAAATTTGGTTTCTGGTGTTGTGTTCAGTGTTAGTAATATACCACTTCTGAAATCCAAACACATTCTATGAGCTTGGTGATACTTTTTCTTTTAATCACATTGTTGAGGATAACTAATAGATGTGCTTGTAATGTACATCAAAATGTTTGTCAGCTGAGTTTGTTATTCCGATCATTGGATTTGCATTTGAGATGTAAAACATAAGATGTGGGGATGAGTAGATTTATGAAAGCAAAAGTTGCTTCAAAAACAACGAAGAAAAAATTATGATTTCATGTATATTACAAATAATGAGCCTTGACTGTAACAACTTCTGATTTGTTGCCCAAAGTCAGGATTACGTATTTCCGGACATAAGGCGCACATAAAAAGCCTTGGATTTCTTGGAAATCCAAAGTGCGCCCTAGTCCGTGGCCCCTATGTATGGCGCAGGGCAGCGGACCATACTTACATAGGTCCCGTACCGGAGGCCGGAGACAGCAGATCTCCAGCGGGAACTGCAGACCACGCGCATGAAAAAACTTCTGCCGCGTCGGTCTGCAGTTCCCGCTGGAGATCTGATGTCTCCGGTAGCGGGGACATATGTAAGTATGGTCTGCTGCCCTCCTCACCTCCCCTCACCTTCCTCGACACCTCCCCGCGTGACGCATCTCGTCGGGTCTCGTCTCGGCGTCGCGCTCTTCTCTGGGTCTCGCTCCGCCCCCGGTCCTCGCCAAGCCCCCGGACCTGCGCCTTATAGTCCGATGCGCCTATATATGGAATTATTATATATATAGGCGCATCGGACTGAGTGCCATTTATCCGGTGCGCCTAATGGCCCGGAAAAAATATGAGTAGTATTTTATTATTACTTAATTTATCCATAGTGCATAAGCCAGTACTTTGAATTGATGATTCTAAAATAGTTGTTGGTTTTCACTTAAAAGAAGAATACCTCATATAACTGGTGATAATGGCCAAAAAAATCACATTTAAAGTGTGAATGCAGAGTGACAGGTTGCCATTAGGAGGCCATTTTATGACATCTGTAGATAGCTCACTGCAGGACTTGGGTTATTTCTATCCGCACCACTAACAGGGAATAGAGGGACAGCACACATTTCAACACTGCACTCCATTAATTTTAGGTACAACGGGGTACAACGACACCATCTTGTGATCCTTGGGTTCCCACCACTGGGAACCCCCACCGATCACAAGTTATTTCCTATAATTTGATACCCCTTTTTGTGGAAGCATATCAAATAATGCAGAACATCTTATACAAAAAGCACCATCATGCAATTTGGTCCTAAAATTCTATTCTGACATAATCTATGTCTTTTTTTAAACATAAGCATAAGGTATGCCAAGTCAATTGGACCTGATGAGTCAGATTCTAGAATAAAGAGGATGAAACCTTTGGACTCTTACCATCCACGAAATATTTTTTCATATTATAAGTGAAGACATGTGGTAATTTTACAGCTTGACTGAAGCCGTTCCACCAGTTCTGAAATGAAAATAATAAATTCACGGTCTGTCTATCTCCAATCCTGCCTCGTTTGGCTAAAGATATCTTATATTTATCCCACATGTGCACATGAGATTCATAATTCTAAGCAAGATTAAATTCTACAGTGTGTCACCAGGAGTAGAATATATTATAGAAGAGGATAAGTAAAAGCAAAAGGAACTTCCTATCAATAATTCTGAGCCTACAAGATTGGTTGGAATTCATTTTTGTAACATCGTTTCAAATATGGCTTCTATGATTAAAATTTTCCACGAGATATGAATAATGTCTCACTACAATATGCAATAAGGTCTTCTCCCTTTTAAAACCTATAGGAAATATATATTGATTTCTGGTAGAAAATGACAACTAAGAAAAAGTTAAAATTTATGTTTTCGATTATGTGTAGAACCACCTGGCAACATGGAGCATGGGGGAGAGAGAGATAAGGAACGTACCTGCAGGGTGTCTGTAGCCGTATGGCACTGGGACCAGAAATGACCTTAGTGCATACAGTAGCAGTACACAATGACAACACTGCTGGTACATTACTATTCCCACATCTGTGACCACTGATTTGCTGCAGTTACAATATCACTAAAACGTCCTATAAAGGAATGAATAGTATAGTCCAGTGAGGAAACCTTTAGAGGAGTGCCCAAATCTACAACCAACATCCACTTATTTACCGTGATGCCCACATGACATTTTAAGCAGTAATTATAGCTACCTGTTCTTCCACATCTTTCATACGTATTGGCCCCGAAGCCACCAATACATTGAAAGACGATGGGCAAAATCATACTCTCATATAGCTTCTCTCCAGTGTCTATCTCTGTACAGGAAGAATGGTGGTTTAGCAGGAGGACCACCAAAGACATTGCAGTTCAGTCCACATCTTCTAATTTTACATGCAGTTTCCAAACAGCCAATGAAGTGTTGCTTTTAAGTAAGCGTGAGAGCACATCTCTTAAGTTGCCTGGGACAGCCGGATTAAATGGTGGATTTGGTCCTGTTTGGTGAACTCTGTCCGAGTGCCCACAAAATTGCTTGAGTGCCACTTCTGGCACCCGTGCCATAGGTTCGCCACCATGTATAGTCCCCATAATTCAACAAAATATCCTAATCATATAGAAGTGATACTACATATGCATTCCAATTAAACTTTGGGTTTTAGGGTCAATTGAATATGCTATTTCTGAACATTTTCTTAGCCCCTCAGTCTCACACTATGTTTAAAGCATTTATCATCTTGTACATTGGCATTCCATAGGTACATTTAGAAAAATATTAAACAGTAGCTTCCTAATTACTGATCACCATACACTATGCAACAGGTCATTGCAGTCTGAACCAGTAAACATGAGAGAGGGGGTCTATCACATGGGCACCCATGGCTCTGTGCGCTGGGCTCACATTCTTGTTGCTATAGAATTGTGAATAATGTCAATAGTGGAAAAAATGTTGGTTAAATCTCTTGAATAGCAGACAAACCATATAATCGTATGTATGAATGCTAAAAATATGGTTGTGAGGAAAGGATTTACACACAGTTAAGGTAAGTTTATGACAAAAGTCCACTTGCCAGGTTCAACAGTGTTTTTCTGTCCCTTCATGGAGACTGAGAAAGTCTTCCTCTCTCTGTCATAGGTTGAGGGGGGAAATAATTTTCTTATACCTGCTGGGGGGGGGGGTGCCTTGGTTGACTCCTGTCCTTCCTGTTCAGCCTGTTAAACTGAGTGAGCAAAATAAAGGGTGCAACTCAGTTTAAGCGCGACTGGTGATGTTGGGTGCATCAGATTACTAAAGGCCATGTGCTGGTTTCAAAATTCTGGACTACTCTGCATATTAGTGAGGAAAACTGCTCAAATGCAGTTTGGCCTTACTAAGGATGAATCTAGACTAATCATTTTGACGGACTTGGTGATGAGGGTCCATCAAACCCTTCAGAATCAGGAGGAATCCAGATCTGAACATGAGTATGAGGAACCCTGACAAAATAGTAATTTTTTTTCTTTAGAAGCATGGAAGGTGATCATTATCACCACTCGTTTAACCATGAACGTTTGGGTGGTCTACAAAGACAAAATTCTGAATATTCTCAGGATAACAAAATAACAATAATCAATAACAAAAATATGGTATTTCACAGATATAATTCTAACCTTTATCTATCAATCTTGGTGTATAGATGTGTTTATCCTTTGATTGACATAAACCTATGACTATGGTCAGGCAGATTCCTCTAGCATGAACAGCTTCTTTTGTACTGCAGAGGAGGGGCAGGAGGCAGAAAGCACTATAGACAGAGGCACTTCCTGTCTAGCAGGTACAGAGGAGGACAGAAGGATATCTATAGACAGAGAGGCTATTGCTGGACATTTTAGGGTGAAGGAAGGCCACTGCTAGACATTTTATTAGTGAAGGGGGGCACTGCACGGATATGTGATTAGTGAGGGGAGGCTGCCTGAGGGTATGTTATTAGGGAAAGGAGGCCTCTGCTGGACATTTTATTAGTGAAGGGAGCCGCTGCTGGCACTGGTATTGGTGTAGGAAGGCCATGTAGACATGTTTATTAGTGATGGGAGGCCCACTGCTGGACATGTTATTAGTGAGGGTAGGCCGCTGTGGAAATTTTATTAGCCAGGAGAGGCCACTGCTGAACATGGTATAAGTGAAGGGAGCCAGTCCTGGATATTTTTATTAGTGAAGTGAGTCACTGCTGGACATGTTATTAGTAAAGGGAGGCAGCTCGAGGGCATTTGATTACTGAAGTTAGGCACTGCTGGACATTTGTCAGGAGGAAGGTTGAGCTGGCAAGGCTGCCAATAGAAATTTGGAGCCCCTAGCTGGAAAATTTTTGTGCCCCTCACCAGCGTCCGTTCCCACATGGGTACATAACATGTTTATACACATTTTTTTCCATTATCAAGCGTGACAAGCTAGACTCTTTTGACAGGACCCAACTTTTCTGACCCACTCTTAAATGATGATGCCCCTTTAGTGAAATGTCCCCCAGATGCTCCCCTTAATAAAATGTCACCCCAGTTCTCCTTTATTGAAATATCCACCCAGATGTCCACTTTACAAACCTCCTAATCATTAATTAATGGGGAGTTAGTGGAATTTTGTGATCTCTCATGCCTGTCTTTGATTGGAAAATCAGGAGCCCTTGAACACAGTCCCACTAGACCCCTATGATGGCGGCCTGGCTCCACATGCCACTCACATATAGATAGCCCTTGCACATGCACACTCACTATATAGAGGTCCCTGCTTAGACCCTCTAGGGTACATTAACCCTAGATGGTCTGATCGCTCCTGCCATATACTGCAATACTACTGTATCGCAGTATATGGCATTTCTGCTCACTATACATTACAATGAGCCACAGGCTCATTGTAACGGATACGCAGAAGCCATGTATCCTCGGGTCAACCGAAGACCCGAGGCTACCATGGCAACCGATCGCCGCCCCCCGATGACGTTCGGGGGAGCGGCGATCGGAAGCCGGCGGAAAAGAAAAGGTTAACACCCGCGATCGGTGCAAGCACCGACCGCGGTTGGCTCCCCGTGTCTCCTCTTCTGTATTCTATCTTCTCTAGCCGGCAGAGTCGCGTCCATGAGATCTGCGGCCGTCGCACATGTGATGCAGCACTGTCACCGTGATGACTCATCAGTGGCGACAGCGTCGCACCACAGTGTGGACGGTCGGGCGATTCCCGGCCAGAGAAGATAGAAGAGTGAAGAAGCCGCGATGGGGATCGGAAGCCGTCGGGGCAGGGAGGAACATCGGGGACAATGGAGGGTGAGTATTAAGTTTTTTTTTTATCTGTATGCTACATGGGGGAAGGCTGTGTACTGATGGGGGCGGACTGTGTACTGATGGGGGAAGGCTGTATACCGATGGGGGTGGCTGTATACCGATGGGGGCAGGCTGTTACCAATGGAGGCAGGCTGTATACTGATGGGGGCAGTGCTGTATACTGATGGGGCAGGATGTATGCTACAGGGGGGCCATGCTGTATACTGTTGGGGCAGGCTGTATACTGTAAGGGGGCAGGTGTATGTGATGGGGGCAGGTGTATGTGATGGGGTAGGCTGTATACTGATGGGGGAGGCTTATACTATGGGGGCAGTGCTGTATTACTGATGGGGGCAGGCTGTATACTGATGGGGGCAGGCTGTATACTGATGGGGGCAGACTGTATACTGCAAGGGGGCAGGCTGTATATTGATGGGGGCAGTGCTGTATACTACTGGGGCAGGCTGTATACTACTGGGGACAGGCTGTATACTATTGGGGGCAGGCTGTATACTACATGGGGGCAGGCTGTATGCTACATGCGGGCAGGCTGTATGCTACGTGGGGCTGGCTGTATGCTACGTGGGGCTGGCTGTATGCTACATGGGGGCTGGCTGGCTGTATACTACACCCTCGGCTTATACTCGAGTCAATATGTTTTCCCAGTTTTCTGTGGTAAAATTAGGGGTCTCAGCTTATACTCGGGACGGCTTATACTCGAGTATATACGGTAAATTACTAAGCCAGTACATACAGCAAAAAATATCACCTTATGTAGGTCCATACTATACCAATGGGGGCATTCTGTATACCGATGGGGGCAGGCTGTATACCGATGGGGGCAGGCTGTATACTGATGGGGGCAGGCTGTATACCGATGGGGGCAGGCTGTATACCGATGGAGGCAGGCTGTATACTGATGGGGGCAGTGCTGTATACTGATGGGGGCAGGCTGTATGCTACACGGGGGCAGTGCTGTATACTGATGGGGGCAGGCTGTATACCGATGCGGGCAGGCTGTATACTGATGGGGGCAGTGCTGTATACTGATGTAGGCAGGCTGCATGCTACACGGGGGCAGGCTGTATACTGATGGGGGCAGGCTGTATACTGCAAGGGGGCAGGCTGTATACTGATGGGGGTAGGCTGTATACTACTTGGGACAGGCTGTATACTACTGGGGGCAGGCTGTATACTACTGGGAACAGGCTGTATACTACTGGGGGCAGGCTGTATACTACATGGGGGCAGGATACCTCTCCGTACAAGGGGAAATGATAGGACATGTCCTATGTTTTCACATACGCACGGCCATGCATCTCTATGGAGAAGGGAGGGATAACCCCTCCTCCTCTCCATTGCCCAAGATGGAGAGAGTCCTCTGGTTTAAATTGTTTATTCCAAAACTGTAAAGCGGAATGCCCTTCTTCAAGTACATATGGAAAAAGTTATATAAAGGTTTTCCCAGGAGCAGAGAGAAAGAGGCTCTCTCAGGGGGGGTATTGCCCATACCCTCCTTCTCTATACATATCCCTCGGATATTTTCCCAAGATGGTGGGCATACAAGTGAATTCAGCCTAAAGCTGTAGCTGTTTCCATGTCTTCCCTGCATGTACCTAGACCAACAATGAAAAAAATACCCACTCAATAATAAGGGGTACATTTTGGGCTGCTTGCAAAAGCATTCAGTTGCTTCTCCTATGTGTGTGTGTGTGTAAACACTGACATCTTTAAAAAAGTCTCAGACTCAGGCCGATTCCACACTTGCAAGTGTGATGCGATGAATTTGCATCACACCCGCAATGCGTGCTGCCCGGGTCTCCCGGCCTGAATGCTGCAAACCGGGACTGCTCCTGTTTGCAGCGTTCAGGAGACCCAGGCAGCATGCGTTGCGAGTGTGATGCGAGTAATGCTATGTTATAGGAGACTAGTGTGATTTACAGCCCATTTTGTTAAAAAGGCTGGAATTCAGAAGAATTAACAAAGTGAAAGTAAATTTCTCAGGAAGAGAGGCTTCCTGCAGCTCTGTCTATACAATGGGGCAGGAGTTATGGATCCTACGCAATACTGCACACAACGCGACAACATGTGATGTAATTGCATCACTTGCATCACTAAATGGCAGTGTGTAGAGGGGAAAGATCAGTTGTGCCGCTGTCTTAAAGAGACACTGATACAGTTAATCAGGAAGATTTAATACTAGGGCAGTGACTTGAGTCCAACTTCTGCCCCTGATGTCTGCAATCACTTTTTTTTGGTAAATTTGACCCCAGGACCAATGAAAAGACTTTACAACAATATCTACCATCAAGATCCTTCTATGGAATTTTTGGGGGAATTAAAAAAATTGTATGTGAGTATTGAAAGTGTGATAAACATGGAAATATGTTATTAGTTTTCCTTACTAGATTTTTACTTATTCTGATGTTCTCATAATACTTGTGAATTCCAAACATATGCTATGTTCTGTGTCAGGTAACGTCTGATATTCCAAGACTTATGGCTTATTTTCAGAATTTTGATAAGAATTTTATATTTTTATAAATCCTCAGTTGTAATGATGGCAGCTCCACTCCCCATGACTGCACAGGGGACTACTGTACTTTATGTCCTCCACCACATCTGGATATGCATGGAAATTACAATAGAACAGATGGTACCTGCCGGTAGCTGGCCACATGGGGAGATGAACATTACCTGGAATAGGAAGAAATTACTAAATAATGTGTTCTTTTATTCCTTGCAGGAATAGTTATATGCAGTTCAGACGATACACTCTCAATGTTAAATAAGTTTGATGGGACCAAATCATTTGTAGACAACTTGTAGGGGAGGCTACAAAATAAAAACTAGATAAAAATGTAGCTCCCATTTTGCCTCCTTTCCAGCACTGCTCCTCCTGGCACACTTGAGGCTGTGGCAGCTGCTTTGGTGATGTCAACAGAGACTCACTAGCCTAAGCTGAACAACTTAAAGGCTGGTGATTGGCTACAGCGGTCACATGCTGTCATGACCACTGCCGGATATGTGCAAAAATGGAGACTGAAAGTAACAGGAGCTGTGGCACTAGAAAGGATGAAGTGGTTTAATCCCAGAGAACCCCTTTAAGTGATTCAGAAGTTAAAAAAAGTATTGATTATTATAGGCAAAAGTAAGCAAACAACACTACAGAGTGCAGCTCCTAACTTGTGCTAGGGTAGCATCAGGTTTATCCCAATTTAAGGAAATATCATTGTAGAATATGACTTCTTTCTAATGGTAAACTATATCTTAACAAGCTATTTTGTAACTTTAAATATTTCATTTAAATATTTTAAGTATATAAGTTGATTATAGCAAAACTGGAAACCTCCACGTGGCTTCTGCAACCATTGATTTCTGGCTAAGGAATACAGTTAGATTTGGTCTACATGACTTTTCCCCTAAAGACCCGTGCAGTATTTTGATAACATGAATAGCGAAGTCCAGAGAAGTATTTTTGCCATCATGCGCTATTGAGAATGAGACCTTACAATGCCAAATGCTGCCAACCTATACTGCCAACCTGAAGCATTCAGCACAAAAAACGTAGACTTTAAATATTATTATGAATTATGATTATTATGAAAATAAACATAGGAGAGGAAAGTAAAAAGCTATTTGTAAGTTGTGTATTTTACTTTCTGATTAAGTAATTTACGAGTAGAAATTCTTTAATGAATAATCACCTACATATATTTTTTTTTCAAAAATCAACATTTTCTGTAAAGCAGCTTTTAGATATTCAGTTTGAGTTTTTGGTATAGAATCCCATATTCAGAATGACCTTATAGTAAAAGAACTTTCTCTGCTTTTGCAGTGGACCTCCTCCTGGAACCTGTATAGTCTTGGGTATGAAAAGCTCATTGACTTGGATATATTTAAACAAAGTAATTAGGTCACTTCTAAGGCATTTTTAATGTACAAAACTAATTTATCAAACCTCTGTATATAAATATAACCTCTCTATTCTCTTAATTCATTCATTAGGGTTTTAACCAAAGACCTTGTCCTTTACTCTGTCCTTGTTCTATAGAGGGACCCAAAACTGAAATGTGACCTCTACAATAATTTGCTTTTACACAATGTATATCTTTTATACATCAATATGAAATTCAGTTTTGTAGCAGCCATCTCGCATTGGGTGCTGATTTTTTATATAATATTCTTCCCTCAAGTTCAATTTTGTAGGGAATGTATTTAAGGGGTTATCCGGGTTTTAAAAATTACTGAGGGCAGGGCTGGGGAGGGCTATTCAAAAATAATAAGCAGGTTCTTACCTCGTCCGTCTTCTCTTTGCACTGGTTTCATTATTAGGGCGCACAGGGAGCTTCTGGACAGCCGGAAGCTCCCATCTGACACCATCTCCCAGCGCTTACAACGTTCAGAAATAGGGACGGATGGGAGGAGCCGGCCACATCGTGGACCGAAAGCTCCGTGTGCGTGGCTTCTGTGCCCCTGTGCCCCTGTAAACAAACAGGGAAACGGATCGGAGGGACTGTGGTGCGGGACATCGGCAGTGCCAGAGGAGGTAAGTACGTGTTTATTATGTTTAACTAGCCCAACCCAGGCCGGCCCTCAGTAATTTTTAAAACTCGGATAACCTCTTTAATGTTTTTTTAAGATAGATTAGTTTTTTATGATGGAGGTAAAATAATCCATTGAAGGAAATATACCAACAAAATTAAACATGGATAAACCAGGGACGCTTACGCATAGAAACAGGTAATCTTCTTACATGTGTTATCCATGGGCTCCTTTTAAAGTTATGTTGATGAGAGAAAGGCTCTGGGGGTGTTGCCAGAGCCACACCATGCTGGAAATTCACCAGGCTGTTACAGTAAGCAAGGAGTACTACCCTTTTTATACGCATTACCTATAGTAACCAATAAAAGATCAGAGCTCATATTAATAACCTGTGGCAAAACGGCAACCAATCACAGCTCAGCTTTGGAATTGCAAAAACAGCAGCAAACAATGTATATGGTGGTTGATAAGTGTACTTTTGAAAAGGGCAGGGTTAAAATTTCGGCTCAAAACCTAGTTTATGACAGAGCGACTATGCAAAATTTGGTCATTGTAAATGCAACGGTGCAGATCCCTTTAGCGAACATACGTACATGCAAACATACATGCACACACATGCAGTCAGCTTTATATATTGGATATCTGCATGAATGCTTGTACTTATCATCCAGCATCATGACACTCTTACTGTATATATTTGTGTATAAGCCGAGTTTTTTTAGCACAAAAAGTGTGCTGAAAAACCTGACCTCGGCTTATACACGAGTCAATTTTAAAAAAATGTAATACTCACCCTCTGGTGCCCGGATTCCTGGCAGCGGCTCCCGATCCCCGGCGGCGGCTCCAGAACCCCATGTTAAGCACATTTAAAAAATAAACTTAATACTCACCTTCCGGGGGGCAGGCTGTATACTACATGGGGGCAGGATACCTCTCCGTACAAGGGGAAATGATAGGACATGTCCTATGTTTTCACATACGCAAGGCATGCATCTCTATGGAGAAGGGAGGGATAACCCCTCCTCCTTCCATTGCCAAGATGGAGAGAGTCCTCTGGTTTAAATTGTTTATTCCAAAACTGTAAAGCGGAATGCCCTTCTTCAAGTACATATGGAAAAGTTATATAAAGGTTTTCCCAGGAGCAGAGAGAAAGAGGCTCTCTCAGGGGGGGTATTGCCCATACCCTCCTTCTCTATACATATCCCTCAGATATTTTCCCAAGATGGTGGGCATACAAGTGAATTAGCCTAAAGCTGTAGCTGTTTCCTGTCTTCCCCTGCATGTACCTAGACCAAACAATGAAAAAAATCCCACTCAATAATAAGGTGTACTTTTTGGGCTGCTTTCAAAAGCATTCAGTTGCTTCTCCTAGGTGTGGTGTGTGTTAAACATGACATCTTTAAAAAAGTCTCAGACTCAGGCCGATTCCACACTTGCAAGTGTGATGCGATGATTTGACTCACACCCGCAATGCGTGCTGCCGGGTCTCCCGCCTGAATGCTGCCAAAACGGGACTGCTCCTGTTTGCAGCGTTCAGGAGACCCAGGCAGCATGCGTTGGAGTGTGATGCGAGTAATGCTATGTTATAGGAGACTAGTGTGATTACAGCCCATTTTGTAAAAAGGCTGGAATTCAGAAGAATAACAAAGTGAAAGTAAATTTCTCAGGAAGAGAGGCTTCCTGCAGCTCTGTCTATACAATGGGGCAGGAGTTATGGATCCACGCAATACTGCACACAACGCGACAACATGTGATGTAATTGCATCACTTGCATCACTAAATGGCATGTGTAGAGGGGAAAGATCAGTTGTGCCTTCTGTCTTAAAGAGACACTGATACAGTTAATCAGGAAGACTTAATCTAGGGCAGTGACTTGAGTCCAACTTCTGCCCTGAGTCTGCAATCACTTTTTTTTGGTAAATTTGACCCCAGGACCAATGGAAAAGACTTTACAACAATATCTACCATCAAGATCCTTCTATGGAATTTTGGGGGAATTAAAAAAATTGTATGTGAGTATTGAAAGTGTGGATAAACATGGAAATATGTTATTAGTTTTCCTTACTAGATTTTTACTTATTCTGATGTTCTCATAATACTGTGAATTCCAAACATATGCTATGTTCTTGTGTCAGGTAACGTCTGATATTCCAAGACTTATGGCTTATTTTCAGAATTTTGATAAGAATTTATTATTTTTATAAATCCTCAGTGTAATGATGGCAGCTCCACTCCATGACTGCACAGGGACTACTGTACTTTATGTCCTCCACCACATCTGGATATGCATGGAAATTACAATAGAACAGATGGTACCTGCCGGTAGCTGGCCACATGGGGAGATGAACATACCTGGAATAGGAAGAAATTAATAAATAATGTGTTCTTTTATTCCTTGCAGGAATAGTTATATGCCGTTCAGACGATACACTCTCATGTTAAATAAGTTTGATGGGACCAAATAATTTGTAGACAACTTGTAGGGGAGGCTACAAAATAAAAACTAGATAAAAATGTAGCTCCCATTTTGCTCCTTCCAGCACTGCTCCTCTGGCACACTGAGGCTGTGGCAGCGCTTTGGTGATGTCAACAGAGACTCACTAGCCAAGCTGAACAACTTAAAGGTGGTGATTGGCCTGTATACCACATGGGGCTGGCTGTATACCACATGGGGCTGGCTGTATACCACTTGAAGCTGGCTGTATACTACTGTGGGCTGGCTTTATACCACATTGGGCTGGCTGTATAATACTTGGGGCTGGCTGTATACCCCTCGGCTTATACTCAAGTCAATAGGTTTTCCAGTTTTTTGGTGCTAAAATTAGGGGTCTCGAATATATATATATATATATATATATATATATATATATATATATATATTATATTTGACACATTTTAAAACTGCATATCCTACTTTGCCATTCTCTCTTTCATAGCAGGAGATTTATCACTGCTGCTATGCCAGTTTCCTGGTGTAGAAGCAGTGAATTAATCACACATTTCTGCTCAATTTTTGGCCGCCTTACCCGAATTGATGTATCTGGCCAGACGCAAGGGGGCGTGGCTGCTATCATACGCCGGCGCTCCTGCACCGTTATCATTTGCTGGTGGAGGAGTGCCGGCGTATGATTTATTTTACCGTTTGAATCACTCAGTGACCTTCACATGTTGAGAGGGATTCAATTTATTAGGTTGCAAGACAGTTTTTATAGGTTCTTGAGACAAAGGAGCCTATTGACCATACCCACATTCCATTAGCCTCAAGAGGATGTAATGAAAGATGTCTGTGTACGCGGGGGGAAGGTGGGAAATGGTACATAGGAGTCTTTTCTATCAATAGAGCCAAAAATCTGTATAGATACATGATAGAAGAAAGATTCAAAAATGGATTAGATTCCTCAACACGCCGAAGTCCGCCGAGGTGCCCCGGAGTTCATCGTCTTATCGTGGTGCATGTGAGACCAATGTTTTTTTTCAAGCAGCGTTTTCCGAATCGTAGGGTTACCGTTCGGTCATGCCCCCGATTTCCGTCGCATGAAATGCCAGCGCGATGCACGCCTACAAACGATAGCGATGCGCCAAAATCCGGGACACGAATCGGGCCCTAGTAAATGACCCACAATGTTGACAAATGTTTTAATATTGTGTTAATTTGTGTCTTGTTAACACATTTAAGCCACAAGCGTTAAAGCAACCTGTCACAAGGAAATACCATTTTTAATCCTGAGGTCAGGTTCACATAGGCCTATGTCTGCTGATTTTAAAAACTATCTTTGTCAGCTTCTACATACTTCAGTAGTGTATATATCTTATTTCACATTACATGGCCCTGCCGCAAATGTGGTTGAGTATGGGAGGGGTAGCTGCAGTCGTGTGTCTCCTCATGCATTCTTCCTTTCTCCTCATCCCCCTCCTACCCTGTCTGTTCAAAGGAGAAGGACACAGGAAGACAGCTGCAGCTGGCCCTCCCCTTATATATAATGGGAATAGAGTTTTATAAAGCAATGAAATGATTTAGAATCCAGAAAGAGCATTTTTCAAAATCAAAAGCATAGGCGATTGGAACCTGTATCCAGCTAAACGTTACATAACTGGTGACAGATTCTGTAATTGTGTAATATTGTGGTTTATAATTTAACAGCACACGTAATTAGGCAAAGCCTCTCTTCAGCTGTTGTATGCGTTTCAAATGCATTGTTAATGCCACACATGAATGCAGCCAGATGTGTCCTTTGATAATCTGCAGCAGCACAGGTGGGTCTTATGAAAATTGCAGGCAGCTCAGGTGGGTTTTATGAGGATACTGCCAGCCAGCCTCAGGTGGGTCCCTCAAAAAAATGAACAGCAGCAAGCCTCCATTCAATAAAATTGGCCCGAGCAGACACTTCTTAAATACCTGTGCAAACTGTTTTAGCCATGAAGAACCGGGAAACAGCCGACAAAAAAATGCAGCATACGACCCTGAGTAATTGAGCATCATTATCGTTCTCCATCACAGAGCCGGCATACTGTGGCCGGCAGGATGCAGCCTCTTCCATTGCCCTGCCCTGTAGTGTTTGCATTGCTCCACACCCAACAATATTACTCCCCCAGTGCTCCTCCTCAACACCCAGCAGACAACTCGTCACTCAAAACAACCCACAAAAACCCACTAACAACCACAACGTTCCCCCTCCCCAATCACACCAACCATTTGACATGTCTATTACAGTCACACTGAACGTGTCTCTCCATGTGATTTTTCAAAAATACTTTTATTGAGTCCTCCTAAGCTGACACGCTAACCAGGCCCTCCTCAGGAAGAGACACATTGTGATTCTTGAATAGAATTCCTGAGGGCAAACTGTAAGGTGCAGTCACACATTCTATTAAAAGTAATGAGGTTTGAAATGCAATTGCAATCCAGAAAATGGGGACGTGGCTGTGTAGCGATCTGGGTCTGGTTTTGGAGTCTAAGTGTGGAACTTACTGAGTTATTGTAGGCAGGAATCGTAGTCGGTGAAGCAGGGTCAGCACACAGGATAAGCTTAGCAGTACAGAGGAGCAGACAGGTATGTAGTCAGGGGCAGACGGAGGTCGTAGCCAGAAGATCAGCGTCAAGTTTGAGAGAGCAGGCGGGTATCATAGTCAGGAGGAATCCGGTGGTCCATTGCACAATAAAGAAGTCAGTCGCAGGAGAGAGGAGACAAGCTAGACTACAGGCTGGAAGCACAATAAAATCTTGCAAGGAAGTGTATTCAGGCTGATTAAATAGGAAGTCATAAGGAAGGGGTGGAGCAAAGCTAGGGAAACAGAAAACAAGAACTGGAATCAATAACTAGGCCCAGATAAGACTCAGTTGTAGAGACATGCCAGCCGGAACAGCTGAGTCCGCTGGTTCAAGTCCTGACCGCTTGTGCCATTGCATCTTGCATCCAAGTTAACACATGCAATCCATAACAAGCTGTCATTGTTAATGGCAAAACATGTGATGCTTGTTACTGATCACAGTAATTTCCTCTGAAAACCCAGATGCAATTGACACAAGCCCTCTTCATATCGGCAGGTTTTTCTTTCAGCTTCACATTGATTGAAGGAGTGTAATGATGTTTAGTGTGAGTTCACAACAGCCCCTTCTTGTCTTCGTTACCAACGTTCCAACAAGGGATTGTGTACAACTTCAAGAAACATAAGGACAGAAAGACAACATAAAAACAAATAAAACACCATCTCAACACAAAACCAAAAAACCTAAACAAACTAACACCACCCAAAAAAAATATACACCCAACCCAAAAAACCAAAAAACCAAACCACAAAACACAACACCACAACCCACCCCCCACACCCCCCCCCCCCCCCCCCACCCCACCCCCCTTTCCCCACGGCAAGGTAAAATAAAGAAAGGGGCAATGGTCCTGTAATCATATATTTTAATTAAGTATTTATTTGGGGGGTTAATTTGAATGGCGGTTAAGTGATGAAACTGAGGCAGAAGTCTGGGATAAGCTTTTGCTGTTGTGATTTCATTTGTCAATATGGAAGAATGAAAGTTACAGTTTTATGGCTTTTTTTTTTTGCTGAATTAACTCTTTTCGATGTGTTTATGCTACAGTTTCCCACTTTCTTGTGCCCCCAAAAGGGTATCTTTGATCACAGGATTTTGCTCTTAGGTGAAACTTAGGGAGGTGTTAAGGTCCAATATTCAGGTAAAATAATAACAGCAAATAAGGTTGGCCTAAAAGTAGTGTTTAATGCTTTCATGATTAGTCATGTCAAAACTGTATTTATGCAGCACTATTTGTTTGTATAGTACAAATGAAGAGGTATTGGTTGTATAAAGTATATTATAGTGAGAGACCACCCACACTTAAATCCTTCTATATAGTCATATAAATATGGCCATTATCAGTGACAAAACACATTAAAGGACGGTAAGTAACCAGTAAGCCAATTTTGGCAGGTAAAAGATTTCACAGTCAGATTTAATCATGGCCTTCAGTAGTTATTCCAGATTTAAATGTAATAAATTACTAAAGCACAATGTTATTTACCCTCTTCCAATGCCCAAATAAAAAATTACAATATGTAATCATCATGTCCAGAATGCCCCATACTTTATGTAAATGAATATAAAAATATTCAATTGACTTAGATACAAAATGGAGCCAAGGAGCACTTTTGTACCTTCAACAGTTAGGGTTGTCCATGGACAAAAAAGTTACTGCCTTTTTTTACAAAGATAGAAAACACATGGAGATCTTGATGGGGAGTAGAGATGATGCGGAACATGTCTACGAGCTTGATGCTCGGTAGAGCATTAGGTACTCGAGACGGCTCGTTGCTCGGACGAGTATTTCCCTGCTCGAGATCGAGATTTATTAAAAAAACACAGGAAGAACAATGAAGAATAGAATAAAACAGTGAACACAGGATCATTTAAGATAAAAAACACAGTGCAGAAACACAGTGCAGATAGATTACAGATTGGTTTTTTTTTTTTTAGGCACACTGTTACTTGTCGGGAGATACGCGCGGAACGGTGCGCCAAAATAGCATGTGAAGAACAAATATATTGTGAAGAAAACACATTGCAGAGTATTTTAAAACATCTGCAATGTTTTCTTCACAAAATATATATGTCTTCACCAGGCTATTTTGTTCGCGCCGTTAAGAGAGATCTCCCGACAAGTAAGAAGATGTTGCCGAACATCTGTAATATATTGGCAATGTGTTCGGCACTGTGTTTGATCTTAAATGATCCTGTGGTAACTGGGTTAATGTGTTCAATGTTTTTATCTATTCTTCACTGTTCTTTACATATGCTAAATTGTCAGGGAATAAGATAAGACGCGGAAAAGTAAGAATCAGATAGAAGATGTGGCAAATTATCAGAAGACATTCTTTTAAATTAAATAAAAAAGTGTATTAAAGAAAAACATGGTGACTGTTGAAAAATGATCGGGTATAAAGGGAAGGAAATGGGGAGAGTGAAGAGAAAGGAAAGAGTAGGTGGAAGGGGGGGGGGCGTTTTTTTTCTCTTGTCTTTTTCCTTGGTTATGTATGTTTCAGAGCATTGGAAATGTTCGGCCGAGTAACGAGCACCCGAGCATTTTAGGGCTCGCTAATCTATAATGGGGAGCAAAACAGTCTAGATGCTAAACTGCAGATCTGGTGACTGTAAATGTTGAGGATCCACAGCTACATTATTAGGAAATCTAACAGGATAACAGTATATGATACAAATGTTTCCCAGAGTTTCCTTCTCTTGTTGTCATAATGCGAACAGCTTTCAAGAAATAAAATTTCAGTTTATTATTATTACAACGTCCTAGCCAACATGGGTAGCTGTGTACAATCCAAAGGTGGCATTTTCAGGGTTTTTGTTAAGGACAGGTGAGACAATGCGGGGATTATCTTGGGTTTTTGTCATGTTTGGCACGGTTTTGGAACATAGTGTGGTACAAATGAGGTTTTGTGACTTTCCATTGCGCATGCTTTCACCAAATTCATTATTTGCTTACACTAGTATGTACAATATGAGATAAATTAATGACTTGCGATTTGGCACAAATTTATGTTAAGTGCATTTTGGTGCAAAATTGTGACGTTCCCCATTCACACCCTGGTAAATAAATAGGACAAAAATCGCAACCAAATTATCAAGACCAATTGTCTTAGAGTGGACATTTGCGGAAAAAAAAACAATAGTATGAAACAACTAAATAAATTAAATTTTTTCTTCCTGCTTTTTCTGTCTTTTTTGAGAAAGTTTGGCACATGCCAATTTTTTGGGCCTTTTTGGGGCATTTAAATGTTTTTCACCAGTAAGACACATTTATTTTTTTTTTTCTTTTTTTTTTGTTTTCCCCCCAAAAAATGGCCAAAAATGTCGCAAATGACACTTATCCATTAAAATTTTCTAAAATTTGCAGCAAATCTTTAGCGCAAAAAAAACTCCAAACAAAACCATACTAAAGGGGTTTTCCCATTAAAGAACATGTTTCAATGTCCATTCCATAATGTGTTTTTTTTCTTCCACAATCAAGATCCATTTAAACCCTTTACCTCAGTGTTATTCTGCGAAGCTGCCTATAATGAGTAATGGTCGTATAACATTTAAGGTGTGGGCGGGGGGGATGTCTAAGCAGACACATTATGGCCATCTACTGATATGAGACTCTGTGTGCTGAAATGTGGTTAGGAGTTCGGTCCAGGTTATATGACATTAATTAACATATGATCATTGTAACTAGTACAGGACACATAGGAAAGAAGAGCGACAGATGAGAGATGAGAGAATGCATATCTGTGAGATGCATCTAACAAAACAATGAATCTCCAGCTCTTGCTGCATGTCAGGCTACAACACACAACACTATCAGATCTGATGTGCCTCCTCCCCGCCCTGGATAAAGAACTTAACTTCCTGTAGCTTCTTACGTCTCCTCACCCTGCTCCTGTGGTTTGGACAGCAGACATAGCGTGTGCGAGCTCCTGGACTGCAGGAGGGAAAGGAGATAGAGGACAGGGAGCAGGGTAGAGAGAATTTTGAGCTTTGAGAGGTCAAATAGAAAAGAAAATTGGCTTGCCGGCCTAAAGTCAGGAAGTACAGGGTGGAAAACCAGGGGAACTGAAACTGAAATAGAGACAGGTGAATTAGATTTGTTGAAATGCAGATTTTTTGTTAATAACAGGGGAATAGAGAATGTGTTATTTTGTTTATCCTGAATACATTTACGAAAATTTGTCTTCATGGGGGGAATTCCCCTTCAATGGTGGACTCATAGGCAGATCATAAAATTCATGCAAAACAAAACCAGGGGAATAACCCATATCTTTTCAAGGGGACCTCACAAGCAAAAACCCTAGTCAGGTTCCAAGGCCTATGCAGTGTTTGATTTTGAATCGGTTCAGTACTCCATGAGTTTAGTAATTACCTGGTCAGTACCGCAGAATTTAGTGGGGAGGAGCAGCAGCTCAAATTTGTGGCCTGTGTCTCCTCGTGCATCTTCCTCTCCCTCTAGAACATTCATCTACATCCCTTGACTGCTTTAAGCACTGACAGGAAGTGGCGAGGGGTGCATGAGTTTGGGGGAGAGGAGACTTGACTCGGCACCTACAGGACACTGAGCTGCCCCCCTCCTGATGATGGCACACCACATCATGGCTGGCAGGATTCAGGTAAGTGAATTAAAACTTCAAGAACTAAAATGATTCAGAATGCGTCAAAGGCATTTTTAAAATGGCATAGGCATAGGTTATAGTAACTGTCGCAGCATAAAAATTTTATTCTTGGTTTACAGTTCGCGTTGAATTACACTATATGGAAAATACTAAGAACCTAACATACATCCTTACCAGTATTATGTCCAGGGCCGGAATGGGGATGGGTCCGGTTGTGATCACCTGCGTTCCCACCCTTGCCCTTTAACGGGAGCCCCACCATTTCAGATCGTTTGATGTTGCCCGATAGCCCACTAATGTGCAGTTTTGCCTTTTCTGAATCCAGTGTGAAAACAGAAGTGATACAGAGAACTGAGTTGTAGCCAAAGACTTGTGCTATGGCAGAGCAAGATACAAGCACAATGGGATGTCAGCGTCCTATGCAGGCAAGGCACAGGGGACATCCTCACGATGATGTCTGCTCCAGATTCTGACTCCTGGAAGAGGTTGAGGTCACCATGCAATAGGTGATCTAAATCTATCTATTATCATCTTATTATCTAAAGTTGCAAAAACTGGCAGCACTGCCGGATTGGTGTCAAAAAGGTGACGGGGTGGCTTTTATTCAGTGCAAGTTCAGGCCCTATCTATCTTATCGATCTATATATCTATAATATATATATATATTATATATGTATATATATACAGGGTCGGGACTGGGGTACCTGGGGCCCACCAGTGTATTGATTTGGTGGTACACCTACTATACATAAAAATTTTCTGGGATAAGGGAATTTCAATCACTCAAGGGTCAGGGGAAATAAAGGATAAAATAATCCCTTTCTCCCGTCCCTCTCTGCTAGTGCTCTGCTCTGGGTGGGTGTATAGGGCTGCGTGGTGACGTTATCTCAGGGCATAATGTTAGGGATAGTATAAGAGTTACCCCTTGGTTTCCTGGGCTTTCTATGCGACTGGTTGGGTTTGTTAGGGATGTAAGTGTTCGCACTGAACAATAACCTCCAATAAGGAAATGCTGAAAACCTTTACACGAACTGAGGACATTAACCCCACACCCTGCGGTCCAGCACCACATAAAAAAGTCACCCTGTATCTCGACCCTATAGATATAAACAGTCCATAAGCTGAAGAGCTATCAAACTAAAAGGTACTCAGTGAATATAATAGGTTCTGAAAAGGAAGAAAGTCAGATCTAGCTACCTTCCAGGGTCATGTTTCTCCTCGCATCCAGAAATCACAGTAAAATCTGTGGACAGAATTTTGGCAGATGTGTTCAGCTTGTGAAGCAGATCCCCCCACTGCGCCCCCTAAAAATACCCACACTTACTTACAGTATAATGTCAGATGGATAAAACAAAGTCCACACCGTACTTCTAAAGAAATCTATGCCCCCGTATATCAAAAATTACATTGGTACCCCAGTATATAAAACTTTACACAGTCCGTGAATAAATAATACGTTCCATTAAAAAATATGTATGCGGCCATAATTTATGGTTACCCTGTGAATTATTTTAATGCATTATTTATCTATTAAGGTCCCTTCTAATGATTTTTGTACATTTTCCCATACCGAAAAAATGTGATATATATAAAACAATGATGCAGAATCAATTCTTTTATACAAAATCTACTAATAGGTTTTTGTACATGTCCCAATATTATTATACATTATACAACTTTCTATTTAGCATTTACACATAGTATATGCACATTATTTAATCTATTATTAGCGTAGTAGCCAGACCCTAGTAGAATACAGCCAGCCCCCAGTTAGTATACGCTGCAGCTCCCTCTAGTTACAGCCAGCCAGCCCCATGTAGTATAAGCAGCCAGCCCCCTGTAGAATATAGCCAGCCCTCTGTAGTATATGCCGCCCCCTGTTTATATATAGCCTGCCTGACCTGAGACTTATAGCATGCAAAGCCTCCCTGTAGATACAGCCTGCCGGTCCCTGTAGAATACACACTCCCTGCCCCATGTAGTATACAGCCAACCAGCCCTCTGTAGTATACAGCAGCCCCCGTCGATATAGCCTTCCAGCTCCCGTAGTGTATAAGCTGAAGCCAACTGTAGTATATGCCTTCCAGCCCCCTGTATATTTAGCCTGCCAGCCCCTGTCGTATACAGCCTGCCACCCCCCTTGCAGTATACAGACTGCAACCCCCTATAACATTGACCCCCCATATTCATACACCCCCCAACACATTACCACCCCCAATAAACATTAACAAACTCCCCAACCCCCATAAACAATAATAAAACCCCCCACACACATACCCCCCCACAAACAATACAATGTGCTGCCGTCTTGACCCTCCTGCCTGTACCCAACCAAGAGTTTGCCACAATTTCGGTACAAAGTCACCCTGTGAAACAACGTGGTGGACCCCAGCGTACATCATGTCCACGGTGGTACAGAGGATCCCAACTACACTGATCATGACAATAACAAAGGCATAATAGGTATGCATATATGCATATATGTATGTTAATTAAGGGGCATATTTCTTAACAGGTCATGTGACCTATGTGTATCACCATACACCCATATGATACTTGTACACTGCTCGAAAAAGGCTCATGTAGAGACAAAAACGTCACACTTGACCACGTCATGGATAAAGAATCCACTTTCCACTGTGAATAATATGGATAATATTATCCCAAGGTACAGTTTTTGGGTTTTTTGTGTTGTGTCATTATGCGTCATGAGATGCATTGGCCAGGCACAAGGCTGAAGGGAACATTGCTTACAACCAAGACAGGGGAGGGGATGATGGCAGTGGCTCCAAACCCTAGGGCTGCGATGGCAAACCTTTAGAGACAGAGTGCCCAAACTACATTAAGACCCACTTATTTATTGCACAGTGCAACATAGAGATTTAATTTGTTGATTTATAACCCTGCTATGTCACGCTTTTCATCATTACCAGCCCCTGAGGACCACCAATAAAGCAGAAAATCTGGAGCGTCCTCCGGGTCCCAGAAACAGGAAGAATTGTCAGGGCTGGAGAATGGAGTTACAATGATAATCCAAATCTGTCCATACTTTCCCACTCCTCCAGTAGTCCAGGTAGCGCTGCACTTTAATATAGCTCTGTGAGCAGACAAAGTCATGGGGTATCTGGGACTGCTGGAGAGACCTGGAGTCCTCTCTGGTGATGGAATGGGTGCCCACAGAAAGGGGTACCAGTGCCACCTCTGGCAACAGTGCCATAGGTCGCCAACACTGCCATAGGGAGTATCTTTTAGGAACTATGCCATCTTCACTTAGTGGGAAAATGGACACCTTGGGCCAGCTTGTGCAAAGACTGTGTGGTATTCCCCCCCACCCAATTTCAAAAAAGGAAATATCATAGCTGTCCATTAACTGGGGCATAATTCACAAAAAAAAAAAAAAAAAATTTGGGTCCGGTTACACGGGACAGATGGGATCTAGATACGCTCCTGGAGCCAAAAACCGGAAGCTAGCTGACATGGGGAATCAGCCAATAGCAAAACACCCCTAATAATTGGGCTTAGACACCCGGGTGTGGTATGGGTGAATGGAATATAGTATTTCGGTTGATTGGAAGCAAGGCACAATTGTGCCATCTTCCAATAAAAGTTATGGAGTTTTAATAAAAACCCTAGACCCAGAAAGTACCTGATTGATCAGAGGGGAATAGAAAAACTCCCCCTCTCAGGGATTCACAGCCATGGGTGGGGGTCAAAAATCCCCTGGTTTAAATAGTGAGGGGCCACATGGCTTGGTTCAGTTCTGCGGACTCGATAATTAGAGACTGAAATCGCTCTGTATGCCCTGTCTTGGCCAAGGAACTTCTACCTATTCATAGAAGAGTTTTTGTTTTCTTTCCCTAATTTGAAGTATCGATGTGTAAGTTTTAACTATTTTTATCTGAACAATTCTGAAGGGAATTACAGTGACCAATCAATCAGGTACAATTTTAAGATAGTATAAGTAGTGAGTACAATGTTATGTATAAATCATCAGTGTACTTTTTGTGTGGTTGAGGTGCCATGGCTTCTTTGCGTAAAGTAACTTGTGGGTGGTGGCAGTGAGTGGACTTGGACATGTGTCAAGATTGGGTCGAGTTAAATTTAGTGTTAGGCGCCATTTTGTGGAAGTGAGTGAAGTTAAGGGCTAAATTGTGAGGCTCCATGGAGTAGGTAACCCCGTGTGTGAACTCTGGTGAGTGGGTTCGTGACAAGTGCTGTTTTCCATTTTGGATACCTAAAAAAAGAAACTGAAGCCTGGTCTTTTAACATGCACCCACCATCTTGGATAAGTGTTTGCTGCTGACTGGACTTTTGTATATAAAAACACATATATATTATGTATTAGATGTATTACTGTATATATGTATTACTGAGAGCTGTGTATATATTCCTGGCGCAGGATGTTTTATGTATTAATGGGCGTTGTATGTATGTATCCCGGGGGGGCTGGTATATAATGATATTAGCAATATTAAATTTTTGAAAAAAAAAAAATTGTGACGAGGGTCCCCAAAAGTTTATGCCCAAGGGGACTCTACCATCTTAAGCCAGCCCTGATTCTTTACTATATAGCACAAAGGAAGTTTGGGATTATATGAAGTAAAAAAAAAACACATATTTAAAAGTTCTGCAGTCTAATACAACAGAGTCCTCCGTAGACAATGCTGTTTAAGTTGTTTTATAGCAGTATTCCCATCATCCAGTCAGCTTATAATTGTAATAAAAATATTAAACCTTTCCACTGCACAAAGTGCTACGGAAAATTCAAACCCACACGGCAGAACAAGATTGAAAGGTATTTTATGAACACGGATTACAGCATGCAACGTCCTAGATTATCAAGTGGGGGTGGAAAGCCTTCTCAGTGAGAATCAACTCCAATCCTGTTATATGGACAAGCATAGCAAGCAGTGACATTTTTAGTAGTTGGATAAAATCAGACTTCTATAGTTTAAGGTTATGGGCAAGACGCTTCATTCTCACAATAGGCTCGGCCATTAAAGGGGAAGTTTGAACTAAAACGAGCAAAGCCTATAGGAACAAGGTGAGGCTCTGACATTTAGGAAACGATGGAGGGTGGCTCCGGGAAGCTGTGAACTTTTTCTGCGGAATGGCAATAAATATGAGTTACGAGCTTAATAACATTTCCTGTGTTAGTTTGGCTTCCAGAGATGGCTAGCTATTGCAGTAAATAATAGAGCCCGTGCCCCAAGTACATCCAGAATAGTAAATTACAGGAATTATACAAAAAAAGTATTCGGAAACATTGGTGTATTGCTTGTACTTGGTTCTTGTGTAAGTATAGTGACTATTGATCACTTCAAGCCCTGACAACCAGATCGCTTCTATTAGGACAATATGGAAAGAAAGCATCTTGCTGACCTCTTGGACTCCGGAGCTGTTACACTGCTTCAGCAAGCAGCTGTCGTCTGGGAGCTCAGAAAAATATGATTTGGAAGGGTATGCTCATTTTCCCCAGATTTTGGTTTACAACATTATTTCAATTATTTCTCACTAGAAATTGATGTTTCTCTAATAGTGATCATAGTGATCTGTCAAAGTGACTTTTACACCGCCATAGGTCGGCTGAGATTGGCCCTGAGAAGCTCCTCTCTTTACAGAGTGCAGGCGAACTATGAACCTGTAGACTGCTATTATCACGGGTGGAGTTATGGAACAGGAATTAGCCCCATGCAAAATGAAAATATGGTGTTCGTATGCCAGCTGTCCGACACAATAACATACGGCACCATAGAAGTGCTTTGTGCACGGAAGGTGAAAAAACGTGTCATCGTTACTGTTGTTGTCCCCAGCAAACAGATACAGATGCTCCCCCTTCTCCAGCCAGGGGTATGCTATGCCCAGTCCCGGAGAGGTTGAGCATACCTTCGTATGCATGGAACATAGGGTAGAGAGCTTAGCGGCAATAATGATGGGTCACACCACCAAGGTTTCCTGACTCCAAGTTTAGAGGTATTGTTTATTATTAGCTAATAAGTTATACAGGGTGCCAAACTGCACTAATAGCGGTGTGCCTGTGTATAGTGAGGTGCCCAGATTCATGAATAACAGACACCAGAAATCATGATTCTCAGCTCCTTGAACTGGTGGACAGAGTTGACTAACTTTGTTGTGGGTGCTTGCACCATACTTCGTCTGACTTGCATGATAAATCTGGCCCAAAGCCGTGCACTGGAACGTCTCGAATGGGTGTTGCATGATGCCTTGTGCAAGCGGTACCACAAAATGGTGAAGCAAGAGCGAAAGGGTATCAGGCACTTCTACATAAATACCTGTGCAGCAGTTTGAAGCTAGAAAGAATGGGCAGTCAATCTGGCTTTTTTTTTTTGCAGAATATGTTGCAAGGCCGTTAGTAAAGTGTCCCATGGGTTTTTCTTGGCATGGTGGCCTATTCATATGATACGTTGTTTTTGTTGCAGGACATGGGGGATAGAGCATGTTTAGCATATACTGCAATATTTGTCAGAATGTTGTATTGCCCAGTATGCATAACAAAATCTACTATATAGAGGAGTGGTGTTATACTTATATTGTCCAATAGGGTCCATTGGTCCATTGGAGGATGGTATTGCTAGTGAAGCTTAAAAAAAAGAAAAAACAGCAATCAATGTACCAAAAGCTGTTTGTTTGATGCACGAGCCCAGGGTCTCGGTGCAGGATCCATAGCAAGACAAAAAAAAGAGAGAAGGCCACAGCACCATATGAATGAAAAAAAGGTTAACGCTTATTCACACAGGGATAGAAAAAACTGCAACGTGTCGATCACCAGGAATCATTCAAGCAGACATAGAGTGGCAATGCACATACTGTATATATACACCATTTTTATGACAGCATTCCTGTATACAAACTTGTTTTCTTTTATAACAAATTCCTATATTTACATTATATCAAAGTGAAACAAAGCATTGTGTGTAACACTTTATATCTACAGTGATAACAATAGAGACAAATAACCACTGCTAGGGAGCCTAAAGACAGCGATATTATTCATTTTTTCTTCTTTTGATTCATATAATTATAAGACTGTCCAACAACAAAACTCCTGCCAATTAGCTTTGGAACCACCTCCAGGTATATTGCAAATGAAGCAGGTCACATCAGTACATGCTCCCTTTGATTGCCGCAAGCCCTGTTCATGTGGAAGGAGGTTGAGATTCTATGCTGCCACAGGATCATGTAGTATCATGGTTGTGATTGGTGGTCATTGAAGTGGCCACATTTGCTCAACCAGATGCTCTATTTCTTTCAACAGCTGATCGTGTTCTTCAAAAACCACTGATCTATAGCGATCACCTCTCCTAAGGAAAGTAATCAATAATTATATCCTGATTATCCTTTTGACCATTTAGTCAATAAAAACTCTCTTGAACTAACTAAGATACAATACACTCCCAATCTCCTGCCAGGAATGTAAAAACTGTCCAAATATATAAAATTATAACAATCATTAAACTGTGCGAGCAGATTAAAATCAAACAAAACTCCTCTAGAAAATACATGATGACTGTTTTATGCAAATGGCAAATAAAGACATATAAAAAAATCAAAACTGCGAACCGAGAACGGTGGTAGGAAAGGGTTTTCTTCAACTCAGCAGATTATGCAGCCAATGAATGTTAAATCCCTCATAAAGATCATTGAATGATGCACCAGTCAGTTTTTTACCGCCTCCGTGACAGTGATATATACTCATATCTTTTCGCATGAATAGGAAATACCCATACACTTTTACCCACATAAGGTATAGCTAATTGCCAACCATCAAATACCAATCAAACGGACAACCCTGTCATGTTATATTCCATTAAGCAACTATGGATTTGTTTTATATCACCAACTTCTTCAGAAATGTTTTACTATGTGCAAAAATGAAGATGTGTTCAGGGATGGGGTGTTTAAAAGGAAAATATCCCTTTTTCCCTTCTTTGAGCATTGCATTACAATATAATTTGTGTTTTAACTTACCTGGCGTCTGACAAATCTCGTTTAATTCCAGCGGGTGGCATGGTGTGCATGCATTTCAAAAAACAACATGGACTGCCAAATAGGGTGCTAACTCTTCAGCTCTCAGCCCCACCTGAGGAGTGGAGCTCACAGACAAGCCAAATATTGTTTTAAGTGTACACCAGGGTGTCCTATAAGTCTGGGCTCGAGGGGTATATGGAGAGGGCTGACACCAGCGTTTTCCCCGCGGTTGGTGGCAGGAACCCACCACAGCACCTAACGTATTCCAAGGGCACCGCGTTTGGAGCACGAAAGCCACCCCCAGGATGGGTCATTGGAGGGCGGGGATTGGTAGCCATGCAGCCTAGAGTCTCATTGAAACCAGTAGGCTGCCATGCATAATGATCTCAATAGCCAGCAGAGGCAGGCTATTAAAGATCAGCAGTAATATTGCTAAATACTGCAATACATTAGTATAGCAATCAGACCCTACTGGGTAAAAGGACCCTGGAGGGTCTTTTTCAAATAATGGTAAAAAAATAAAAAATCAAAAAAAAAAAAGCGAAATCACCCCAGTCCCTAGATCACAATAAACAGAAATAAAACAGGAAATATCATAAACATGTAGTTATTGCTGCATACCAAATCTCGTCTATCAAAATATTAATAAGATTATTCCCCAGTTGTGAAACGGAAAGAGCGCACAAATATCTGAATCACCACTTTTTTCCTCATTTTCCCATCCTGCATATTTGAATAAAAAATACATCAATGGACATACAGGTCCCAAATTGAATACCGTATATATGTGATAATGCAAATTAAATAAACAAATAATACTTCACCCTCCGGTGTCGTGATGTCATGCGGACTCCGATCCCTGTCGCAGCTCCCGGCGCTCCCCGTGTCTCCTCTTATGTATCTATCTTCTCTAGCGGCAGAGTCGCGTCCATGGATCTGCCGGGCCGCGCACGGTGATGCAGCACTGTCACACTGATGACGTCATCAGTGGCGACAGCGTCGCACACGTGGCGGACGGTCGGCGCGATCTCCGGCCAGAGAAGATTAGAAGAGTGAGAAGCCGCGATGGGGATCGGAAGCCGCGGGAGCAGGGAGGAAACATCGGGACACGGAGGGTGAGTATTAAGTTTATTTTTTTATTGATGCTACAGTGGGAAGGTGTGTACTGATGGGGGCAGGCTGTATACTGATGGGGGAAGGATGTATACGATGGGGGCTGGCTGTATAACGATGGGGGCAGGATGTATACAATGGAGGAAGGCTGTATACTGCTGGGGGCAGCTGCGTGATACTGAGGGGCAGGATGTATGTACACGGGGGCGGCTGTATACGTTGGGGCAGGTGTATACTTGTAAGGGGGAAGGCAGTATGCTGATGGGGGCAGGCTGTATGCTGATGGGGCCGGCTGTAACTGATGGGGGAGGCTGTATACTAAGGGGGCAGTGTGTTACTGATGGGGCAGTGCTGTATAATGATGGGGCAGGCTGCATGCTACACGGGGGCAGGCTGTTATGATGGGGGCTAGACTGTATAGCGCAAGGGGGCAGGACTGTATATTGATGGGGGCAGTTGCTGTATACTCTGGGGAAGGATGTATTACTACTGGGGACAGCTGTAGACATTGGGGGACAGGCTGTATAACCTGGGGGCAGGCTGTATGATACATGCGGGCAGTCTGTATGCTACGTGGGGCTGGCTGGATGCTACGTGGCTGGCGTATGATACAGGGGGGCTGGCTTGGCTGTAGACTACACCTCGGCTACTACTCGAGTCAATATGTTTTTTTTCAAAGTTTTATGGGGGGTTGTTCCGGCGGTAAAATTAGGGGTCTCAGCTATACTCGGGGGACGGCTTATACTCGAGTATACATTGTAAATTACAAGCCAGTACATACAGCAAAAATATCACCCTATGTAGGTCCCATACTATACCAATGGGGGCATTCTGTATACCGATGGGGGCAGGTGTAACCGATGGGGGCAGGCTGTATAATGATGGGGTGAAGGTGGATAAAGATGGGGAAGGATGGATACAGATGGGGCAGGGCTGTATACTGAAGGGGGCAAGTGCTGTATAATGAGGGGGGCGGCTGTATGCTACCCGGGGGCAGTGCGTATAAATGTGGGGGCAGGCTGTATACGATGCGGCAGGCTGTATACTGATGGGGGAAGTGCGTATACTGATGTAGGCAGGATGCTATGCACACGGGGGCAGGCTGTATACTGATGGGGGCAGGCTGTATACTGCAAAGGCGAAACGCGACACGGGCACAATGTATACTGATGGGGGTAGGCTGTATACTACTGGGACAGGCTGTATACTACTGGGGGCAGGCTGTATATACGGGAACAGGCTGTATACTACTGGGGGCAGGCTGATACTACATGGGGGCAGGATACCTCTCCGTTACAAGGGGAAATGATAGGACATGTCCTTATGTTTCACATACGCAAGGCAATGCATCTCTATGGAGAAGGGAGGGATAACCCCTCCTCCTTCCATGCCAAAGATGGAGAGAGTCCTCTGGTTTAAATTGTTATTCAAAACTTGTAAAGCGGAATGCCCTTCTTCAAGACATATGGACAAAGGTATATAAAGGTTTTCCAGGAGCAGAGAGAAAGAGGCTCTCTCAGGGGGGGTATTGCCCATACCCTCCTTCTCTATACATATCCCTCAGATATTTTCCCAAGATGGTGGGCATACAAGTGAATTAAGCTAAAGCTGTAGCGTTTCCCTGTCTTCCCCTGCATGTACTAGACCAAACAATGAAAAAAATCCCCACTCAATTAAGGTGTACTTTTTGGGCTGCTTTCAAAAGCTTCAGTGCTGCTCTAGGTGTGGTGTGTGTTAAACAATGACATCTTTAAAAAAAGTCTCAGACTCAGCGATTCCACACTTGCAAGTGTGATGCGATGATTTGACTCACACCCGCAATGCGTGCTGCCGGGTCTCCCGCCTGAATGCTGCCAAAACGGGACTGCTCCTGTTGCAGCGTCAGGATGGCGACCCAGGCAGCATGCGTTGAGAGTGTGATGGAGTATGCTATGTTATAGGAGACTAGTGTGATACAGCCCATTTGTGTAAAAAGCTGGAATTCAGAAGAACTACACAAAGTGAAAAGTAAATTTCTCAGGAAGAGAGGCTTCTGCAGCTCTGTCTATTACAATGGGGCAGGAGTATGGATCCGACGCAATACGCACACAACGGACAACATGTGATGGTAATGCCATCACTTGCATCACTAAATTGGGCAGTGTAGAGGGGCAAAGATCAGTTGTGCCTCTGTCTTAAAAGAGGACCACTGATACAGGTTAATCAGGAAGACTTAATTCCTAGGGAGTGCTTGAGTCCAACTTCTGCCCTGAGTCTGCCAATCACTTTTTTTTGGTAATTTGACCCCAGGACCAAGGAAAAGACTTTACAACAATATCTACCATCAAGATCCCTTCTATGGAATGTTTGGGGGATTAAAAAAATTGTATGTGAGTATTGAAAGTTGGATAAACATGGAAATATGTATTCAGTTTTCCTACTAATTTTTACTTATCTGATGTTCTCAATAATACTGTGAATTCCAAACATATGCTATGTTCTTGTGTCAGGTAACTCTGATATCCCAATACTTCTGCTTATTTTAGAATTTTGATAAGAATTTATTATTTTTATAAATCCCAGTTAATGATGGCAGCTCCACTCCAATGACTGAACGGGGATACTGTACTTTATGTCCTCCACCCAAATTGGATATGCATGGAAATTACAATAGAACAGATGGTACCTGCCGGTAGCTGGCCACATGGGGAGATGAACAGTACCTGGAATAGGAAGAAATTAATAAATAAGTGTCTTTTATTCTTGCAGGAATAGTTCAATATGCCGTCAGACGATACACTCTCAGGTTAAATAAGTTTGATGGGACCAAATAATTGTAGACAACTTGTAGGGGAGGCTACAAAATAAAAACTAGATAAAAATGTAGCTCCCATTTGCATCTTCCAGCACTGCTCCTCATGGCCCACACTGAGCTGTGGCAGCTGCTTTGGTGATGTCAACAGAGACTCACTAGCCGAAGTGAACACTTAAAGGATGGTGATTGGCTACAGCGGTCACATGCGTCATGGACCACTGCCGGAATTTATGGTGGGCAAAAATGGAGACTGAAAGTAACAGGAGCTGTGGCACTAGAAAGGAGAAGTGGTTTAATCCCAGAGAACCCCTTAGTTTGATTCGAAGTTAAAAAAAGATTGTTCTGATAGGCAAAAAGTAGCAAACAAAACTACAGAGTGCAGCTCTAAATTGTTTTTTTTTTCTGCTAGGGTAGCATCAGGTTATCCCATTTAAGGAAATATCATTGTAGGAATATGACTTATTTCTAATGGTAAAATATCTAGCAAGCTATTTTGTAACTTTAAATATGTCAATTTAAAATTTGAAGTATATAAGTTGATTATAGCAAAACGGAAACCTCCGTGGCTTCTGCAACCATTGATTTCGGGCTAAGGAATTACAGTTAGATTTGGTCTACATGATTTTCCTAAAAGACCCATGCGTATTTTGATAAACATGAATAACGAAGTCCAGAGAAGAATTTTGCCATCATGCGCTATTGAGAATGAGACCTTAACAATGCAAATGCAGCGCCAACCGGATACTGCCAACGTGAAGCATCAGCACAAAAAAGTAGACTGTAAAATAACTAGATGAATTATGAGTATTATGAAAAATAAACTAGGAGAGGAAAGTAAAAGCTATTTGCCAAGTGTGTATTTTACTTTCTGATTAAGTCATTCTACAAGTAGAAATTCTTTAATGAATAATCACCACATATATATTTTTATGTAAAGCGGCTTTGAGATTATTCAGTTTGAGTTTTTGGTATAGAATCCCATATCAGAATGACTATAGAAAAGAAAACTTCTCTGCTTTGCAGTGGGGAAACTTTTTTCCTCCTGGTACCTGTATAGTCTTGGGGATGAAAAGCTTCATTGACTGGATATATTTAAAACAAAGTAATTAGGTCAATCTAAGGCATTTTTAATGTACAAAAAACTAATTATCAAACTTCTATTTTATAAAATAACCTCTCTATTATCTTAATTCATTCAGTTAGGGTTTAACCAAGACTTGTCCTTTACTCGTCATTGTTTATAGGGGACCAAACTGAATGTGACCTATATTTTTTTTTCTTTTTTTTTTTTTTTTTTGCAACATTGCTTACACAATGTATATCTTTTATACATAATAGGAAATTGGGTGCTGATTGTAATAATATTCTTCCTCAAGCTCAATTTTGTAGGGAATGTATTAAAGGGTTTCGGGTTTTAAAAAAATACTGAGGGCAGGGCTGGGGAGGGGCTTTCAAAAATAATAAACAGGTTTCTTACTCGTCCGTCTCTCTGTGCGCTGGTTTCATTATTAGGGAGCACAGGGAGCTTCTGGACGTCCGGAAGCTCCCATCTGACACCATCTCCCAGAGCTTACAACGCGAGGATAGGGACGTATGGGAGGAGCCGGCCAATCGTGCTGAAAGTCCGTGTTCGCGGCTTCGTGCCCCTGTATAAACAAACAGGGAAAAGGACTCGGAGGGACCGTGGTGCGGGGACAACGGCAGCGCAGAGGAGGGAAGTAAGTGTTTATATGTTAACACAGCCCACCCCAGCCCGGCCCCTGAGACCCGGATAACCCCTTTTTTACAGTTTTTTACGATGGAGGGAAAAGTCTAGGATATCCATTGAGGAAATTACAACAAAATTAACATGGATAAACCAGGGACGCTTACGCATAGAACCAGGTAATCTTCTTACATGGTATCCATGGGCTCCTTTAAAGTTATGTTGATGAGCAGAAAGCTCTGGGGGTGTGCCAAGCCAAACCAGGCGGAATTCACCAGGCTGATACCGTAAGCAAGAGTACTACCCTTTTTTACGACATACCTATAGAACCAATAAAAGATCAGAGCTCATATTAATAACTGTGGCAAAACCGGAAACCAATCACAGCTCAGCTTTGGAATTGCCAAAAACAGCAGCAAACATGTATATGGTGGTTGATAGTGACTTTTGAAAAGGGCAGGTTAAAATTTCGCTCAAACCTGTTTATGACAGAGCGACTATGCAAATTTAGGTATGTAAATGCAACTGCAGATCCCTTTAGCGAAACATCGTACATGCAAAATACAGCAACACACATGCAGCAGCTTTATATATTGGATATCTGCAGGACTGCTTGTACTTATCATCCAGCATTCATGACACTCTTACTGTATATATTTGTGTAAAGCGAGTTTTTTTAGCACAAAAGTGTGTGAAAAACCTGACCTCAGGCTTATACACGAGTCAATTTTAAAAAAAGGTAATACTCAACCTCTGGTGCCCGGATTCCTGGCAGCGGCTCACGATCCCGGAGGCGGCCCTCAGACCCCATGTTAAGCACATTTAAAAAAAATAAACTGAATACTCACCTTCCGGAGAACTCACCCGATCTTCGCGCCGGCTACCGATCCTCGGCGGCGGTCTGTATACCACTTGGGGCTGGGCGGATACCACATGGGGCTGGCTGTATACCACATGGGGCTGGCAGGATACCACTTGAAGCTGGCGTCTACTACGTGGCTGGCTTTATACCACATGGGCGGCTGTACTACTAATTGGGGCTGGCTGTATAATTCACCTAGTCTTATACTCGAGTCAATAGGTTTTCCCAGTTTTTGTGCTAAAATTAGGGGGTTCGCCATATATATATATATATATATAGATATAGATATATATATATACATGATATTATAATATATTGACACATTTTAAACCTGAAATCCTACTTTGCCATTCTCTCTTTCATAGCAGGAGATTACCTGGCTGCATGCCAGTTTTCCTGGTGTAGAAGCAGTGAATTAATCACACATTTCTGCTCAATTTTTGGCCGCCTTACCCGAAATTGATGTATTGGCCAGAGGCAAGGGGGCGTGGTGCTATCATACGCTGCGCTCCTGCATTGTATCATTTGCCGTGGAGGGTGCCGGGCGTATGATATATTTTACCAAAGAGAGTATTAGAAAATTTCTTATGTGTTTTGCTCATATTCATCCTTTGATTGAATTAGGTATTTAAAGTGAATATTAAAGTCAGTAATTTGCAATAGAAATTTGAGGAAATAAATAATAAAAAGTATTAATGAGTCTATATGAAATTTGGTTTTAGGTGTTGTGTTCGTGTTAGTAATATACCACTTCTTGAATCCAAACCACATTCTATGGCTTGGTGATACTTTTTCTTTTTAATCAATTGTTGAGGAATAACTAATAGATGTGCTTGTAATGTACATCAAAATGTTTGGTCAGATGAGGTTATTCCGATATTGCGATTTGCATTTTGAGATGTTAAAACATAAGATGTGGGAGATGAGTAGATTTATGAAAGCAAAAGTGCTTCAAAAACAACAGAAGAAAAAATTATGATTTCATGTATATTACAAATAATGAGCTTGACTGTAAAACTTCTGATTTGTTGCCAAAGTCAGGATTACAGTATTTCCGGACATAAGGCGGCACATAAAAAAGCCTTGGATTTCATTGGAAATCAAAGTGCGCCGGCTAGTCCTGAGCCCCTATGTATGGCGCAGGGCCAGCGGGACCATACTTACAAGGTCCCGATACGGAGGCCAGGAGACAGCAGATCTCAGCGGGAACTGCAGACCACGCGCATGAAAAAACTTCTGCCGCGTCGGTCTGCAGTTCCCGCTGGAGATCTGAGTCTCCGGTAGCGGGGACATATGTAAGTAGGTCTGATGCCCTCCTCACCTCCCCCACCTCCTCGACACCTCCCCGCGTAGACGCACTCGTCGGGTCTCGTCTCGGCGTCGCGCTCTTTCTCTAGGGTCTCGCTCCGCCCCCGGTCCTCAGCCAAAGCCCCCGGACCTGCGCCTTATAGTCCGATGCGCCTATATATGGGAATTATTATATATATAGGCGCATCGACTGATGTGCATTTATCCGGTGCGCTAATGGCCCGCCGAAAAAATATGGTAGTATTTTATTTACTTAATTTATCATAGTGCATAAGCCAGTACTTTGAATTGATGATTCTAGAAATAGTTGGTGGTTTTCACTAAAAGAAGAATCCTCATATAACTGGTGATAATGGCCAAAAAACACTCACCATTTAAAGATGTGAAGCAGAGGACAGGTTTGCATTAGGAGGCCATATTTATGACACTCCTGTAGATAGCTCACTGCAGGATTGGGTTATTTCTATCCGCACCAACTAACAGGGAATAGAGTGGACAGCACACATTTCAAACTTTGCACTCCATTAATTTTAGGTACAACGGGGTACCAACAGACACCATTCTTGTGATCCTTGGGGTTCCCACCACTGGGAACCCCCACGAATCACAACGTATTTTCCTATAATTTGATACCCCTTTATTGCTGGAAGCATTCAAATAATGCAGAACATCTTATACAAAAAGACCATCATGCCCAATTTGGTCCTAAAATTCTATTCTGAATAATCTTGTCTTTTTTTAAACATAAGCAAAGGTATCCATAGTCAATGTGGACCTGATGAGTCAGATTCTAGAATAAAGAGGATGAAACCTTTGGACTCTTACCATCACAAATATTTTTTCATATTATAAGTGAAGACATGGTGGTAATTTCAGCTTGACTGAAGCCGTATCACCAGTTCTGAAATGAAAATAATAAATTCCCGGGTCTGTCTTTCTCCAATCTGCCTCGTTGGCTAAAGATATCTATATGTATCCCACAGGCACATGAGATTTCATAATTTAAGGCCAAGATTAAATTCTACAGTGTGTCACCAGGAGTTAGAATATATTATAGAAGAGGATAAGTAAAAGCAAAAGGAACTTCATCAATAATTCTGAGCCTACAAGATTGGTGGAATCATTTTTGTAAACATCGATTTCAAATATGGCTTCTATGATTAAAATTTTCCACGAGATAGAATAATGTCTCACTCAATATGCAATACCAGGTCTTCTCCCTTTTAAACCTATAGGAAATATATATTGATTTCTGGTAGAAAATGACAACTAGAAAAAGTTAAAACTTCTATGTTTTCGTATTATGTGTAGAACCACCTGGACATTGGAGGCATGGGGGAGAGAGAGATAAGGACGTACACTGCAGGGTGTCTGTAGCCCGTATGGACTGGGGACCCAGAATGACCTTAGTGCATACAGTAGCAGTAACAAATGACAACACTGCGGTACATTACTATTCCCAATCTGTGCCACTGATTTGCTGCAGTTACAATATCACTAAAACGTCCTATAAATGAATGAACTAGTATAGTCCAGTGAGCGAAACCTTTTAGAGGAGGCCCAAATCTACAACCAACATTCCACTTATTTACCGTGAATTGCCCACATGACATTTAAGCAGTAATTATAGCTACCTGTTCTTCCACATCTTTCAAGCGTATTGGCCGCCGGAAGCCACCAATACATTTGAAAGACATGGGCAAAAATCATACTCTCATTATAGCTTCTTCCAGTGTCTATCTCTGTACAGGAAGAATGGTGGTTTAGCAGGAGGACCACCAAAGACATGCAGTTCAGTCCACATCTTCTAATTTTACATGCAGTTTCCAACAGCCAATGAAGTGTTGCTTTAAGTAAGCGGAGAGCAGCATCTCTTAAGTTGCTGGGACAAGCCCCGGGATTAAATGGTGGATTTGGTCACTGTTTGGTGAACTCTGTCCGAGTGCCCACAAAATTTGCTTGAGTGCCACTTCTGGCACCGTGCCATAGGATTCGCCACCATGGTATAGTTCCCCATAATTCAACAAAATATCCTAATCATATAGAGTGATACTACATATGACATCCAATTAACTTTGGGTTTAGGGTCAATGAATATGACTATTTCTGAACATTTCTTAGCCCTCAGTCTCACACTATGTTTAAGCATTTATCATATTGTACAATTGGCATTCCATAGGATACATTTAGAAAAATATTCAAATCAGTAGATTCCTAATTACTGATCACCATACACTATGCAACAGGTCATTGCAGTCTGAACCGAAGTAAACATGAGAGAGGGGGTCTATTCACAGGGCACCCATGGCTCTGTGGGGTGGGGGGGGGGGGGGGGGGCGGGGGGGGCGGGTGGGGGGGGGGGGGGCCTCACATCTTGTTGCTATGAGAATTGTGAATAATGTCAATAGTGGAAAAAAATGTTGGTTAAATTCTTGAATAGCAGACAAACCATATAATCGTATGTATGAAGCTAAAAATATGGTGTGAGGAAAGGATTTTACACACAGTTTAAGGTAAGTTTATG
Source organism: Engystomops pustulosus (assembly GCA_019512145.1). NCBI lineage: Eukaryota > Metazoa > Chordata > Amphibia > Anura > Leptodactylidae > Engystomops > Engystomops pustulosus. The sequence continues at coordinate 97,191,103 of CM033647.1, forward strand.
ACAAAAGTCCACCTCTGCCAGGTTCAACAGTGTTTTTCCTGTCCCTTCATGGAGACTGAGAAAGTCTTCCTCTTCTCTGTCATGGGTTTGAGGGGGTACATAATTATTCTTATACCTGCTGGGGGGGGGGGTCCTTGGTTGACTCCTATCCTTCCTGTTCACGCCTGTTAAACTGAGTGCAGCAAAATAAAGGGTGCACTCAGTTTGAGCGCGACTGGTACATGTTGGGTACGCCAGATTACTAAAGGCCAAGTGCCGGTCTTCAATAATCTGGCATACTCTGCATATTAGTGAGGAAAACTGCATCAAATGCAGTTTGCCTCACTAATGATGTATCTAGACTAATCATTTCTGACTCGGACTCTGATGATGAGGGTCCATCAAAACCCTTCGGACATCAGGAGGATCCAGATCTGAACATGGAGTATGAGGAACCTGACAAAATAGTAATTTTTTTCTTTAGAAGGCATGGAAGGGGTCATTATCACCACTCGTTTAACCATGAAACGTTTGGTGGTCTACAAGTTTGAATCACTCAGTGACCTTCACATGTTGAGAGGGATTCAATTTATTAGGTTGCAAGACAGTTTTTATAGGTTCTTGAGACAAAGGAGCCTATTGACCATACCCACATTCCATTAGCCTCAAGAGGATGTAATGAAAGATGTCTGTGTACGCGGGGGGAAGGTGGGAAATGGTACATAGGAGTCTTTTCTATCAATAGAGCCAAAAATCTGTATAGATACATGATAGAAGAAAGATTCAAAAATGGATTAGATTCCTCAACACGCCGAAGTCCGCCGAGGTGCCCCGGAGTTCATCGTCTTATCGTGGTGCATGTGAGACCAATGTTTTTTTTCAAGCAGCGTTTTCCGAATCGTAGGGTTACCGTTCGGTCATGCCCCCGATTTCCGTCGCATGAAATGCCAGCGCGATGCACGCCTACAAACGATAGCGATGCGCCAAAATCCGGGACACGAATCGGGCCCTAGTAAATGACCCACAATGTTGACAAATGTTTTAATATTGTGTTAATTTGTGTCTTGTTAACACATTTAAGCCACAAGCGTTAAAGCAACCTGTCACAAGGAAATACCATTTTTAATCCTGAGGTCAGGTTCACATAGGCCTATGTCTGCTGATTTTAAAAACTATCTTTGTCAGCTTCTACATACTTCAGTAGTGTATATATCTTATTTCACATTACATGGCCCTGCCGCAAATGTGGTTGAGTATGGGAGGGGTAGCTGCAGTCGTGTGTCTCCTCATGCATTCTTCCTTTCTCCTCATCCCCCTCCTACCCTGTCTGTTCAAAGGAGAAGGACACAGGAAGACAGCTGCAGCTGGCCCTCCCCTTATATATAATGGGAATAGAGTTTTATAAAGCAATGAAATGATTTAGAATCCAGAAAGAGCATTTTTCAAAATCAAAAGCATAGGCGATTGGAACCTGTATCCAGCTAAACGTTACATAACTGGTGACAGATTCTGTAATTGTGTAATATTGTGGTTTATAATTTAACAGCACACGTAATTAGGCAAAGCCTCTCTTCAGCTGTTGTATGCGTTTCAAATGCATTGTTAATGCCACACATGAATGCAGCCAGATGTGTCCTTTGATAATCTGCAGCAGCACAGGTGGGTCTTATGAAAATTGCAGGCAGCTCAGGTGGGTTTTATGAGGATACTGCCAGCCAGCCTCAGGTGGGTCCCTCAAAAAAATGAACAGCAGCAAGCCTCCATTCAATAAAATTGGCCCGAGCAGACACTTCTTAAATACCTGTGCAAACTGTTTTAGCCATGAAGAACCGGGAAACAGCCGACAAAAAAATGCAGCATACGACCCTGAGTAATTGAGCATCATTATCGTTCTCCATCACAGAGCCGGCATACTGTGGCCGGCAGGATGCAGCCTCTTCCATTGCCCTGCCCTGTAGTGTTTGCATTGCTCCACACCCAACAATATTACTCCCCCAGTGCTCCTCCTCAACACCCAGCAGACAACTCGTCACTCAAAACAACCCACAAAAACCCACTAACAACCACAACGTTCCCCCTCCCCAATCACACCAACCATTTGACATGTCTATTACAGTCACACTGAACGTGTCTCTCCATGTGATTTTTCAAAAATACTTTTATTGAGTCCTCCTAAGCTGACACGCTAACCAGGCCCTCCTCAGGAAGAGACACATTGTGATTCTTGAATAGAATTCCTGAGGGCAAACTGTAAGGTGCAGTCACACATTCTATTAAAAGTAATGAGGTTTGAAATGCAATTGCAATCCAGAAAATGGGGACGTGGCTGTGTAGCGATCTGGGTCTGGTTTTGGAGTCTAAGTGTGGAACTTACTGAGTTATTGTAGGCAGGAATCGTAGTCGGTGAAGCAGGGTCAGCACACAGGATAAGCTTAGCAGTACAGAGGAGCAGACAGGTATGTAGTCAGGGGCAGACGGAGGTCGTAGCCAGAAGATCAGCGTCAAGTTTGAGAGAGCAGGCGGGTATCATAGTCAGGAGGAATCCGGTGGTCCATTGCACAATAAAGAAGTCAGTCGCAGGAGAGAGGAGACAAGCTAGACTACAGGCTGGAAGCACAATAAAATCTTGCAAGGAAGTGTATTCAGGCTGATTAAATAGGAAGTCATAAGGAAGGGGTGGAGCAAAGCTAGGGAAACAGAAAACAAGAACTGGAATCAATAACTAGGCCCAGATAAGACTCAGTTGTAGAGACATGCCAGCCGGAACAGCTGAGTCCGCTGGTTCAAGTCCTGACCGCTTGTGCCATTGCATCTTGCATCCAAGTTAACACATGCAATCCATAACAAGCTGTCATTGTTAATGGCAAAACATGTGATGCTTGTTACTGATCACAGTAATTTCCTCTGAAAACCCAGATGCAATTGACACAAGCCCTCTTCATATCGGCAGGTTTTTCTTTCAGCTTCACATTGATTGAAGGAGTGTAATGATGTTTAGTGTGAGTTCACAACAGCCCCTTCTTGTCTTCGTTACCAACGTTCCAACAAGGGATTGTGTACAACTTCAAGAAACATAAGGACAGAAAGACAACATAAAAACAAATAAAACACCATCTCAACACAAAACCAAAAAACCTAAACAAACTAACACCACCCAAAAAAAATATACACCCAACCCAAAAAACCAAAAAACCAAACCACAAAACACAACACCACAACCCACCCCCCACACCCCCCCCCCCCCCCCCCACCCCACCCCCCTTTCCCCACGGCAAGGTAAAATAAAGAAAGGGGCAATGGTCCTGTAATCATATATTTTAATTAAGTATTTATTTGGGGGGTTAATTTGAATGGCGGTTAAGTGATGAAACTGAGGCAGAAGTCTGGGATAAGCTTTTGCTGTTGTGATTTCATTTGTCAATATGGAAGAATGAAAGTTACAGTTTTATGGCTTTTTTTTTTTGCTGAATTAACTCTTTTCGATGTGTTTATGCTACAGTTTCCCACTTTCTTGTGCCCCCAAAAGGGTATCTTTGATCACAGGATTTTGCTCTTAGGTGAAACTTAGGGAGGTGTTAAGGTCCAATATTCAGGTAAAATAATAACAGCAAATAAGGTTGGCCTAAAAGTAGTGTTTAATGCTTTCATGATTAGTCATGTCAAAACTGTATTTATGCAGCACTATTTGTTTGTATAGTACAAATGAAGAGGTATTGGTTGTATAAAGTATATTATAGTGAGAGACCACCCACACTTAAATCCTTCTATATAGTCATATAAATATGGCCATTATCAGTGACAAAACACATTAAAGGACGGTAAGTAACCAGTAAGCCAATTTTGGCAGGTAAAAGATTTCACAGTCAGATTTAATCATGGCCTTCAGTAGTTATTCCAGATTTAAATGTAATAAATTACTAAAGCACAATGTTATTTACCCTCTTCCAATGCCCAAATAAAAAATTACAATATGTAATCATCATGTCCAGAATGCCCCATACTTTATGTAAATGAATATAAAAATATTCAATTGACTTAGATACAAAATGGAGCCAAGGAGCACTTTTGTACCTTCAACAGTTAGGGTTGTCCATGGACAAAAAAGTTACTGCCTTTTTTTACAAAGATAGAAAACACATGGAGATCTTGATGGGGAGTAGAGATGATGCGGAACATGTCTACGAGCTTGATGCTCGGTAGAGCATTAGGTACTCGAGACGGCTCGTTGCTCGGACGAGTATTTCCCTGCTCGAGATCGAGATTTATTAAAAAAACACAGGAAGAACAATGAAGAATAGAATAAAACAGTGAACACAGGATCATTTAAGATAAAAAACACAGTGCAGAAACACAGTGCAGATAGATTACAGATTGGTTTTTTTTTTTTTAGGCACACTGTTACTTGTCGGGAGATACGCGCGGAACGGTGCGCCAAAATAGCATGTGAAGAACAAATATATTGTGAAGAAAACACATTGCAGAGTATTTTAAAACATCTGCAATGTTTTCTTCACAAAATATATATGTCTTCACCAGGCTATTTTGTTCGCGCCGTTAAGAGAGATCTCCCGACAAGTAAGAAGATGTTGCCGAACATCTGTAATATATTGGCAATGTGTTCGGCACTGTGTTTGATCTTAAATGATCCTGTGGTAACTGGGTTAATGTGTTCAATGTTTTTATCTATTCTTCACTGTTCTTTACATATGCTAAATTGTCAGGGAATAAGATAAGACGCGGAAAAGTAAGAATCAGATAGAAGATGTGGCAAATTATCAGAAGACATTCTTTTAAATTAAATAAAAAAGTGTATTAAAGAAAAACATGGTGACTGTTGAAAAATGATCGGGTATAAAGGGAAGGAAATGGGGAGAGTGAAGAGAAAGGAAAGAGTAGGTGGAAGGGGGGGGGGCGTTTTTTTTCTCTTGTCTTTTTCCTTGGTTATGTATGTTTCAGAGCATTGGAAATGTTCGGCCGAGTAACGAGCACCCGAGCATTTTAGGGCTCGCTAATCTATAATGGGGAGCAAAACAGTCTAGATGCTAAACTGCAGATCTGGTGACTGTAAATGTTGAGGATCCACAGCTACATTATTAGGAAATCTAACAGGATAACAGTATATGATACAAATGTTTCCCAGAGTTTCCTTCTCTTGTTGTCATAATGCGAACAGCTTTCAAGAAATAAAATTTCAGTTTATTATTATTACAACGTCCTAGCCAACATGGGTAGCTGTGTACAATCCAAAGGTGGCATTTTCAGGGTTTTTGTTAAGGACAGGTGAGACAATGCGGGGATTATCTTGGGTTTTTGTCATGTTTGGCACGGTTTTGGAACATAGTGTGGTACAAATGAGGTTTTGTGACTTTCCATTGCGCATGCTTTCACCAAATTCATTATTTGCTTACACTAGTATGTACAATATGAGATAAATTAATGACTTGCGATTTGGCACAAATTTATGTTAAGTGCATTTTGGTGCAAAATTGTGACGTTCCCCATTCACACCCTGGTAAATAAATAGGACAAAAATCGCAACCAAATTATCAAGACCAATTGTCTTAGAGTGGACATTTGCGGAAAAAAAAACAATAGTATGAAACAACTAAATAAATTAAATTTTTTCTTCCTGCTTTTTCTGTCTTTTTTGAGAAAGTTTGGCACATGCCAATTTTTTGGGCCTTTTTGGGGCATTTAAATGTTTTTCACCAGTAAGACACATTTATTTTTTTTTTTCTTTTTTTTTTGTTTTCCCCCCAAAAAATGGCCAAAAATGTCGCAAATGACACTTATCCATTAAAATTTTCTAAAATTTGCAGCAAATCTTTAGCGCAAAAAAAACTCCAAACAAAACCATACTAAAGGGGTTTTCCCATTAAAGAACATGTTTCAATGTCCATTCCATAATGTGTTTTTTTTCTTCCACAATCAAGATCCATTTAAACCCTTTACCTCAGTGTTATTCTGCGAAGCTGCCTATAATGAGTAATGGTCGTATAACATTTAAGGTGTGGGCGGGGGGGATGTCTAAGCAGACACATTATGGCCATCTACTGATATGAGACTCTGTGTGCTGAAATGTGGTTAGGAGTTCGGTCCAGGTTATATGACATTAATTAACATATGATCATTGTAACTAGTACAGGACACATAGGAAAGAAGAGCGACAGATGAGAGATGAGAGAATGCATATCTGTGAGATGCATCTAACAAAACAATGAATCTCCAGCTCTTGCTGCATGTCAGGCTACAACACACAACACTATCAGATCTGATGTGCCTCCTCCCCGCCCTGGATAAAGAACTTAACTTCCTGTAGCTTCTTACGTCTCCTCACCCTGCTCCTGTGGTTTGGACAGCAGACATAGCGTGTGCGAGCTCCTGGACTGCAGGAGGGAAAGGAGATAGAGGACAGGGAGCAGGGTAGAGAGAATTTTGAGCTTTGAGAGGTCAAATAGAAAAGAAAATTGGCTTGCCGGCCTAAAGTCAGGAAGTACAGGGTGGAAAACCAGGGGAACTGAAACTGAAATAGAGACAGGTGAATTAGATTTGTTGAAATGCAGATTTTTTGTTAATAACAGGGGAATAGAGAATGTGTTATTTTGTTTATCCTGAATACATTTACGAAAATTTGTCTTCATGGGGGGAATTCCCCTTCAATGGTGGACTCATAGGCAGATCATAAAATTCATGCAAAACAAAACCAGGGGAATAACCCATATCTTTTCAAGGGGACCTCACAAGCAAAAACCCTAGTCAGGTTCCAAGGCCTATGCAGTGTTTGATTTTGAATCGGTTCAGTACTCCATGAGTTTAGTAATTACCTGGTCAGTACCGCAGAATTTAGTGGGGAGGAGCAGCAGCTCAAATTTGTGGCCTGTGTCTCCTCGTGCATCTTCCTCTCCCTCTAGAACATTCATCTACATCCCTTGACTGCTTTAAGCACTGACAGGAAGTGGCGAGGGGTGCATGAGTTTGGGGGAGAGGAGACTTGACTCGGCACCTACAGGACACTGAGCTGCCCCCCTCCTGATGATGGCACACCACATCATGGCTGGCAGGATTCAGGTAAGTGAATTAAAACTTCAAGAACTAAAATGATTCAGAATGCGTCAAAGGCATTTTTAAAATGGCATAGGCATAGGTTATAGTAACTGTCGCAGCATAAAAATTTTATTCTTGGTTTACAGTTCGCGTTGAATTACACTATATGGAAAATACTAAGAACCTAACATACATCCTTACCAGTATTATGTCCAGGGCCGGAATGGGGATGGGTCCGGTTGTGATCACCTGCGTTCCCACCCTTGCCCTTTAACGGGAGCCCCACCATTTCAGATCGTTTGATGTTGCCCGATAGCCCACTAATGTGCAGTTTTGCCTTTTCTGAATCCAGTGTGAAAACAGAAGTGATACAGAGAACTGAGTTGTAGCCAAAGACTTGTGCTATGGCAGAGCAAGATACAAGCACAATGGGATGTCAGCGTCCTATGCAGGCAAGGCACAGGGGACATCCTCACGATGATGTCTGCTCCAGATTCTGACTCCTGGAAGAGGTTGAGGTCACCATGCAATAGGTGATCTAAATCTATCTATTATCATCTTATTATCTAAAGTTGCAAAAACTGGCAGCACTGCCGGATTGGTGTCAAAAAGGTGACGGGGTGGCTTTTATTCAGTGCAAGTTCAGGCCCTATCTATCTTATCGATCTATATATCTATAATATATATATATATTATATATGTATATATATACAGGGTCGGGACTGGGGTACCTGGGGCCCACCAGTGTATTGATTTGGTGGTACACCTACTATACATAAAAATTTTCTGGGATAAGGGAATTTCAATCACTCAAGGGTCAGGGGAAATAAAGGATAAAATAATCCCTTTCTCCCGTCCCTCTCTGCTAGTGCTCTGCTCTGGGTGGGTGTATAGGGCTGCGTGGTGACGTTATCTCAGGGCATAATGTTAGGGATAGTATAAGAGTTACCCCTTGGTTTCCTGGGCTTTCTATGCGACTGGTTGGGTTTGTTAGGGATGTAAGTGTTCGCACTGAACAATAACCTCCAATAAGGAAATGCTGAAAACCTTTACACGAACTGAGGACATTAACCCCACACCCTGCGGTCCAGCACCACATAAAAAAGTCACCCTGTATCTCGACCCTATAGATATAAACAGTCCATAAGCTGAAGAGCTATCAAACTAAAAGGTACTCAGTGAATATAATAGGTTCTGAAAAGGAAGAAAGTCAGATCTAGCTACCTTCCAGGGTCATGTTTCTCCTCGCATCCAGAAATCACAGTAAAATCTGTGGACAGAATTTTGGCAGATGTGTTCAGCTTGTGAAGCAGATCCCCCCACTGCGCCCCCTAAAAATACCCACACTTACTTACAGTATAATGTCAGATGGATAAAACAAAGTCCACACCGTACTTCTAAAGAAATCTATGCCCCCGTATATCAAAAATTACATTGGTACCCCAGTATATAAAACTTTACACAGTCCGTGAATAAATAATACGTTCCATTAAAAAATATGTATGCGGCCATAATTTATGGTTACCCTGTGAATTATTTTAATGCATTATTTATCTATTAAGGTCCCTTCTAATGATTTTTGTACATTTTCCCATACCGAAAAAATGTGATATATATAAAACAATGATGCAGAATCAATTCTTTTATACAAAATCTACTAATAGGTTTTTGTACATGTCCCAATATTATTATACATTATACAACTTTCTATTTAGCATTTACACATAGTATATGCACATTATTTAATCTATTATTAGCGTAGTAGCCAGACCCTAGTAGAATACAGCCAGCCCCCAGTTAGTATACGCTGCAGCTCCCTCTAGTTACAGCCAGCCAGCCCCATGTAGTATAAGCAGCCAGCCCCCTGTAGAATATAGCCAGCCCTCTGTAGTATATGCCGCCCCCTGTTTATATATAGCCTGCCTGACCTGAGACTTATAGCATGCAAAGCCTCCCTGTAGATACAGCCTGCCGGTCCCTGTAGAATACACACTCCCTGCCCCATGTAGTATACAGCCAACCAGCCCTCTGTAGTATACAGCAGCCCCCGTCGATATAGCCTTCCAGCTCCCGTAGTGTATAAGCTGAAGCCAACTGTAGTATATGCCTTCCAGCCCCCTGTATATTTAGCCTGCCAGCCCCTGTCGTATACAGCCTGCCACCCCCCTTGCAGTATACAGACTGCAACCCCCTATAACATTGACCCCCCATATTCATACACCCCCCAACACATTACCACCCCCAATAAACATTAACAAACTCCCCAACCCCCATAAACAATAATAAAACCCCCCACACACATACCCCCCCACAAACAATACAATGTGCTGCCGTCTTGACCCTCCTGCCTGTACCCAACCAAGAGTTTGCCACAATTTCGGTACAAAGTCACCCTGTGAAACAACGTGGTGGACCCCAGCGTACATCATGTCCACGGTGGTACAGAGGATCCCAACTACACTGATCATGACAATAACAAAGGCATAATAGGTATGCATATATGCATATATGTATGTTAATTAAGGGGCATATTTCTTAACAGGTCATGTGACCTATGTGTATCACCATACACCCATATGATACTTGTACACTGCTCGAAAAAGGCTCATGTAGAGACAAAAACGTCACACTTGACCACGTCATGGATAAAGAATCCACTTTCCACTGTGAATAATATGGATAATATTATCCCAAGGTACAGTTTTTGGGTTTTTTGTGTTGTGTCATTATGCGTCATGAGATGCATTGGCCAGGCACAAGGCTGAAGGGAACATTGCTTACAACCAAGACAGGGGAGGGGATGATGGCAGTGGCTCCAAACCCTAGGGCTGCGATGGCAAACCTTTAGAGACAGAGTGCCCAAACTACATTAAGACCCACTTATTTATTGCACAGTGCAACATAGAGATTTAATTTGTTGATTTATAACCCTGCTATGTCACGCTTTTCATCATTACCAGCCCCTGAGGACCACCAATAAAGCAGAAAATCTGGAGCGTCCTCCGGGTCCCAGAAACAGGAAGAATTGTCAGGGCTGGAGAATGGAGTTACAATGATAATCCAAATCTGTCCATACTTTCCCACTCCTCCAGTAGTCCAGGTAGCGCTGCACTTTAATATAGCTCTGTGAGCAGACAAAGTCATGGGGTATCTGGGACTGCTGGAGAGACCTGGAGTCCTCTCTGGTGATGGAATGGGTGCCCACAGAAAGGGGTACCAGTGCCACCTCTGGCAACAGTGCCATAGGTCGCCAACACTGCCATAGGGAGTATCTTTTAGGAACTATGCCATCTTCACTTAGTGGGAAAATGGACACCTTGGGCCAGCTTGTGCAAAGACTGTGTGGTATTCCCCCCCACCCAATTTCAAAAAAGGAAATATCATAGCTGTCCATTAACTGGGGCATAATTCACAAAAAAAAAAAAAAAAAATTTGGGTCCGGTTACACGGGACAGATGGGATCTAGATACGCTCCTGGAGCCAAAAACCGGAAGCTAGCTGACATGGGGAATCAGCCAATAGCAAAACACCCCTAATAATTGGGCTTAGACACCCGGGTGTGGTATGGGTGAATGGAATATAGTATTTCGGTTGATTGGAAGCAAGGCACAATTGTGCCATCTTCCAATAAAAGTTATGGAGTTTTAATAAAAACCCTAGACCCAGAAAGTACCTGATTGATCAGAGGGGAATAGAAAAACTCCCCCTCTCAGGGATTCACAGCCATGGGTGGGGGTCAAAAATCCCCTGGTTTAAATAGTGAGGGGCCACATGGCTTGGTTCAGTTCTGCGGACTCGATAATTAGAGACTGAAATCGCTCTGTATGCCCTGTCTTGGCCAAGGAACTTCTACCTATTCATAGAAGAGTTTTTGTTTTCTTTCCCTAATTTGAAGTATCGATGTGTAAGTTTTAACTATTTTTATCTGAACAATTCTGAAGGGAATTACAGTGACCAATCAATCAGGTACAATTTTAAGATAGTATAAGTAGTGAGTACAATGTTATGTATAAATCATCAGTGTACTTTTTGTGTGGTTGAGGTGCCATGGCTTCTTTGCGTAAAGTAACTTGTGGGTGGTGGCAGTGAGTGGACTTGGACATGTGTCAAGATTGGGTCGAGTTAAATTTAGTGTTAGGCGCCATTTTGTGGAAGTGAGTGAAGTTAAGGGCTAAATTGTGAGGCTCCATGGAGTAGGTAACCCCGTGTGTGAACTCTGGTGAGTGGGTTCGTGACAAGTGCTGTTTTCCATTTTGGATACCTAAAAAAAGAAACTGAAGCCTGGTCTTTTAACATGCACCCACCATCTTGGATAAGTGTTTGCTGCTGACTGGACTTTTGTATATAAAAACACATATATATTATGTATTAGATGTATTACTGTATATATGTATTACTGAGAGCTGTGTATATATTCCTGGCGCAGGATGTTTTATGTATTAATGGGCGTTGTATGTATGTATCCCGGGGGGGCTGGTATATAATGATATTAGCAATATTAAATTTTTGAAAAAAAAAAAATTGTGACGAGGGTCCCCAAAAGTTTATGCCCAAGGGGACTCTACCATCTTAAGCCAGCCCTGATTCTTTACTATATAGCACAAAGGAAGTTTGGGATTATATGAAGTAAAAAAAAAACACATATTTAAAAGTTCTGCAGTCTAATACAACAGAGTCCTCCGTAGACAATGCTGTTTAAGTTGTTTTATAGCAGTATTCCCATCATCCAGTCAGCTTATAATTGTAATAAAAATATTAAACCTTTCCACTGCACAAAGTGCTACGGAAAATTCAAACCCACACGGCAGAACAAGATTGAAAGGTATTTTATGAACACGGATTACAGCATGCAACGTCCTAGATTATCAAGTGGGGGTGGAAAGCCTTCTCAGTGAGAATCAACTCCAATCCTGTTATATGGACAAGCATAGCAAGCAGTGACATTTTTAGTAGTTGGATAAAATCAGACTTCTATAGTTTAAGGTTATGGGCAAGACGCTTCATTCTCACAATAGGCTCGGCCATTAAAGGGGAAGTTTGAACTAAAACGAGCAAAGCCTATAGGAACAAGGTGAGGCTCTGACATTTAGGAAACGATGGAGGGTGGCTCCGGGAAGCTGTGAACTTTTTCTGCGGAATGGCAATAAATATGAGTTACGAGCTTAATAACATTTCCTGTGTTAGTTTGGCTTCCAGAGATGGCTAGCTATTGCAGTAAATAATAGAGCCCGTGCCCCAAGTACATCCAGAATAGTAAATTACAGGAATTATACAAAAAAAGTATTCGGAAACATTGGTGTATTGCTTGTACTTGGTTCTTGTGTAAGTATAGTGACTATTGATCACTTCAAGCCCTGACAACCAGATCGCTTCTATTAGGACAATATGGAAAGAAAGCATCTTGCTGACCTCTTGGACTCCGGAGCTGTTACACTGCTTCAGCAAGCAGCTGTCGTCTGGGAGCTCAGAAAAATATGATTTGGAAGGGTATGCTCATTTTCCCCAGATTTTGGTTTACAACATTATTTCAATTATTTCTCACTAGAAATTGATGTTTCTCTAATAGTGATCATAGTGATCTGTCAAAGTGACTTTTACACCGCCATAGGTCGGCTGAGATTGGCCCTGAGAAGCTCCTCTCTTTACAGAGTGCAGGCGAACTATGAACCTGTAGACTGCTATTATCACGGGTGGAGTTATGGAACAGGAATTAGCCCCATGCAAAATGAAAATATGGTGTTCGTATGCCAGCTGTCCGACACAATAACATACGGCACCATAGAAGTGCTTTGTGCACGGAAGGTGAAAAAACGTGTCATCGTTACTGTTGTTGTCCCCAGCAAACAGATACAGATGCTCCCCCTTCTCCAGCCAGGGGTATGCTATGCCCAGTCCCGGAGAGGTTGAGCATACCTTCGTATGCATGGAACATAGGGTAGAGAGCTTAGCGGCAATAATGATGGGTCACACCACCAAGGTTTCCTGACTCCAAGTTTAGAGGTATTGTTTATTATTAGCTAATAAGTTATACAGGGTGCCAAACTGCACTAATAGCGGTGTGCCTGTGTATAGTGAGGTGCCCAGATTCATGAATAACAGACACCAGAAATCATGATTCTCAGCTCCTTGAACTGGTGGACAGAGTTGACTAACTTTGTTGTGGGTGCTTGCACCATACTTCGTCTGACTTGCATGATAAATCTGGCCCAAAGCCGTGCACTGGAACGTCTCGAATGGGTGTTGCATGATGCCTTGTGCAAGCGGTACCACAAAATGGTGAAGCAAGAGCGAAAGGGTATCAGGCACTTCTACATAAATACCTGTGCAGCAGTTTGAAGCTAGAAAGAATGGGCAGTCAATCTGGCTTTTTTTTTTTGCAGAATATGTTGCAAGGCCGTTAGTAAAGTGTCCCATGGGTTTTTCTTGGCATGGTGGCCTATTCATATGATACGTTGTTTTTGTTGCAGGACATGGGGGATAGAGCATGTTTAGCATATACTGCAATATTTGTCAGAATGTTGTATTGCCCAGTATGCATAACAAAATCTACTATATAGAGGAGTGGTGTTATACTTATATTGTCCAATAGGGTCCATTGGTCCATTGGAGGATGGTATTGCTAGTGAAGCTTAAAAAAAAGAAAAAACAGCAATCAATGTACCAAAAGCTGTTTGTTTGATGCACGAGCCCAGGGTCTCGGTGCAGGATCCATAGCAAGACAAAAAAAAGAGAGAAGGCCACAGCACCATATGAATGAAAAAAAGGTTAACGCTTATTCACACAGGGATAGAAAAAACTGCAACGTGTCGATCACCAGGAATCATTCAAGCAGACATAGAGTGGCAATGCACATACTGTATATATACACCATTTTTATGACAGCATTCCTGTATACAAACTTGTTTTCTTTTATAACAAATTCCTATATTTACATTATATCAAAGTGAAACAAAGCATTGTGTGTAACACTTTATATCTACAGTGATAACAATAGAGACAAATAACCACTGCTAGGGAGCCTAAAGACAGCGATATTATTCATTTTTTCTTCTTTTGATTCATATAATTATAAGACTGTCCAACAACAAAACTCCTGCCAATTAGCTTTGGAACCACCTCCAGGTATATTGCAAATGAAGCAGGTCACATCAGTACATGCTCCCTTTGATTGCCGCAAGCCCTGTTCATGTGGAAGGAGGTTGAGATTCTATGCTGCCACAGGATCATGTAGTATCATGGTTGTGATTGGTGGTCATTGAAGTGGCCACATTTGCTCAACCAGATGCTCTATTTCTTTCAACAGCTGATCGTGTTCTTCAAAAACCACTGATCTATAGCGATCACCTCTCCTAAGGAAAGTAATCAATAATTATATCCTGATTATCCTTTTGACCATTTAGTCAATAAAAACTCTCTTGAACTAACTAAGATACAATACACTCCCAATCTCCTGCCAGGAATGTAAAAACTGTCCAAATATATAAAATTATAACAATCATTAAACTGTGCGAGCAGATTAAAATCAAACAAAACTCCTCTAGAAAATACATGATGACTGTTTTATGCAAATGGCAAATAAAGACATATAAAAAAATCAAAACTGCGAACCGAGAACGGTGGTAGGAAAGGGTTTTCTTCAACTCAGCAGATTATGCAGCCAATGAATGTTAAATCCCTCATAAAGATCATTGAATGATGCACCAGTCAGTTTTTTACCGCCTCCGTGACAGTGATATATACTCATATCTTTTCGCATGAATAGGAAATACCCATACACTTTTACCCACATAAGGTATAGCTAATTGCCAACCATCAAATACCAATCAAACGGACAACCCTGTCATGTTATATTCCATTAAGCAACTATGGATTTGTTTTATATCACCAACTTCTTCAGAAATGTTTTACTATGTGCAAAAATGAAGATGTGTTCAGGGATGGGGTGTTTAAAAGGAAAATATCCCTTTTTCCCTTCTTTGAGCATTGCATTACAATATAATTTGTGTTTTAACTTACCTGGCGTCTGACAAATCTCGTTTAATTCCAGCGGGTGGCATGGTGTGCATGCATTTCAAAAAACAACATGGACTGCCAAATAGGGTGCTAACTCTTCAGCTCTCAGCCCCACCTGAGGAGTGGAGCTCACAGACAAGCCAAATATTGTTTTAAGTGTACACCAGGGTGTCCTATAAGTCTGGGCTCGAGGGGTATATGGAGAGGGCTGACACCAGCGTTTTCCCCGCGGTTGGTGGCAGGAACCCACCACAGCACCTAACGTATTCCAAGGGCACCGCGTTTGGAGCACGAAAGCCACCCCCAGGATGGGTCATTGGAGGGCGGGGATTGGTAGCCATGCAGCCTAGAGTCTCATTGAAACCAGTAGGCTGCCATGCATAATGATCTCAATAGCCAGCAGAGGCAGGCTATTAAAGATCAGCAGTAATATTGCTAAATACTGCAATACATTAGTATAGCAATCAGACCCTACTGGGTAAAAGGACCCTGGAGGGTCTTTTTCAAATAATGGTAAAAAAATAAAAAATCAAAAAAAAAAAAGCGAAATCACCCCAGTCCCTAGATCACAATAAACAGAAATAAAACAGGAAATATCATAAACATGTAGTTATTGCTGCATACCAAATCTCGTCTATCAAAATATTAATAAGATTATTCCCCAGTTGTGAAACGGAAAGAGCGCACAAATATCTGAATCACCACTTTTTTCCTCATTTTCCCATCCTGCATATTTGAATAAAAAATACATCAATGGACATACAGGTCCCAAATTGAATACCGTATATATGTGATAATGCAAATTAAATAAACAAATAATACTTCACCCTCCGGTGTCGTGATGTCATGCGGACTCCGATCCCTGTCGCAGCTCCCGGCGCTCCCCGTGTCTCCTCTTATGTATCTATCTTCTCTAGCGGCAGAGTCGCGTCCATGGATCTGCCGGGCCGCGCACGGTGATGCAGCACTGTCACACTGATGACGTCATCAGTGGCGACAGCGTCGCACACGTGGCGGACGGTCGGCGCGATCTCCGGCCAGAGAAGATTAGAAGAGTGAGAAGCCGCGATGGGGATCGGAAGCCGCGGGAGCAGGGAGGAAACATCGGGACACGGAGGGTGAGTATTAAGTTTATTTTTTTATTGATGCTACAGTGGGAAGGTGTGTACTGATGGGGGCAGGCTGTATACTGATGGGGGAAGGATGTATACGATGGGGGCTGGCTGTATAACGATGGGGGCAGGATGTATACAATGGAGGAAGGCTGTATACTGCTGGGGGCAGCTGCGTGATACTGAGGGGCAGGATGTATGTACACGGGGGCGGCTGTATACGTTGGGGCAGGTGTATACTTGTAAGGGGGAAGGCAGTATGCTGATGGGGGCAGGCTGTATGCTGATGGGGCCGGCTGTAACTGATGGGGGAGGCTGTATACTAAGGGGGCAGTGTGTTACTGATGGGGCAGTGCTGTATAATGATGGGGCAGGCTGCATGCTACACGGGGGCAGGCTGTTATGATGGGGGCTAGACTGTATAGCGCAAGGGGGCAGGACTGTATATTGATGGGGGCAGTTGCTGTATACTCTGGGGAAGGATGTATTACTACTGGGGACAGCTGTAGACATTGGGGGACAGGCTGTATAACCTGGGGGCAGGCTGTATGATACATGCGGGCAGTCTGTATGCTACGTGGGGCTGGCTGGATGCTACGTGGCTGGCGTATGATACAGGGGGGCTGGCTTGGCTGTAGACTACACCTCGGCTACTACTCGAGTCAATATGTTTTTTTTCAAAGTTTTATGGGGGGTTGTTCCGGCGGTAAAATTAGGGGTCTCAGCTATACTCGGGGGACGGCTTATACTCGAGTATACATTGTAAATTACAAGCCAGTACATACAGCAAAAATATCACCCTATGTAGGTCCCATACTATACCAATGGGGGCATTCTGTATACCGATGGGGGCAGGTGTAACCGATGGGGGCAGGCTGTATAATGATGGGGTGAAGGTGGATAAAGATGGGGAAGGATGGATACAGATGGGGCAGGGCTGTATACTGAAGGGGGCAAGTGCTGTATAATGAGGGGGGCGGCTGTATGCTACCCGGGGGCAGTGCGTATAAATGTGGGGGCAGGCTGTATACGATGCGGCAGGCTGTATACTGATGGGGGAAGTGCGTATACTGATGTAGGCAGGATGCTATGCACACGGGGGCAGGCTGTATACTGATGGGGGCAGGCTGTATACTGCAAAGGCGAAACGCGACACGGGCACAATGTATACTGATGGGGGTAGGCTGTATACTACTGGGACAGGCTGTATACTACTGGGGGCAGGCTGTATATACGGGAACAGGCTGTATACTACTGGGGGCAGGCTGATACTACATGGGGGCAGGATACCTCTCCGTTACAAGGGGAAATGATAGGACATGTCCTTATGTTTCACATACGCAAGGCAATGCATCTCTATGGAGAAGGGAGGGATAACCCCTCCTCCTTCCATGCCAAAGATGGAGAGAGTCCTCTGGTTTAAATTGTTATTCAAAACTTGTAAAGCGGAATGCCCTTCTTCAAGACATATGGACAAAGGTATATAAAGGTTTTCCAGGAGCAGAGAGAAAGAGGCTCTCTCAGGGGGGGTATTGCCCATACCCTCCTTCTCTATACATATCCCTCAGATATTTTCCCAAGATGGTGGGCATACAAGTGAATTAAGCTAAAGCTGTAGCGTTTCCCTGTCTTCCCCTGCATGTACTAGACCAAACAATGAAAAAAATCCCCACTCAATTAAGGTGTACTTTTTGGGCTGCTTTCAAAAGCTTCAGTGCTGCTCTAGGTGTGGTGTGTGTTAAACAATGACATCTTTAAAAAAAGTCTCAGACTCAGCGATTCCACACTTGCAAGTGTGATGCGATGATTTGACTCACACCCGCAATGCGTGCTGCCGGGTCTCCCGCCTGAATGCTGCCAAAACGGGACTGCTCCTGTTGCAGCGTCAGGATGGCGACCCAGGCAGCATGCGTTGAGAGTGTGATGGAGTATGCTATGTTATAGGAGACTAGTGTGATACAGCCCATTTGTGTAAAAAGCTGGAATTCAGAAGAACTACACAAAGTGAAAAGTAAATTTCTCAGGAAGAGAGGCTTCTGCAGCTCTGTCTATTACAATGGGGCAGGAGTATGGATCCGACGCAATACGCACACAACGGACAACATGTGATGGTAATGCCATCACTTGCATCACTAAATTGGGCAGTGTAGAGGGGCAAAGATCAGTTGTGCCTCTGTCTTAAAAGAGGACCACTGATACAGGTTAATCAGGAAGACTTAATTCCTAGGGAGTGCTTGAGTCCAACTTCTGCCCTGAGTCTGCCAATCACTTTTTTTTGGTAATTTGACCCCAGGACCAAGGAAAAGACTTTACAACAATATCTACCATCAAGATCCCTTCTATGGAATGTTTGGGGGATTAAAAAAATTGTATGTGAGTATTGAAAGTTGGATAAACATGGAAATATGTATTCAGTTTTCCTACTAATTTTTACTTATCTGATGTTCTCAATAATACTGTGAATTCCAAACATATGCTATGTTCTTGTGTCAGGTAACTCTGATATCCCAATACTTCTGCTTATTTTAGAATTTTGATAAGAATTTATTATTTTTATAAATCCCAGTTAATGATGGCAGCTCCACTCCAATGACTGAACGGGGATACTGTACTTTATGTCCTCCACCCAAATTGGATATGCATGGAAATTACAATAGAACAGATGGTACCTGCCGGTAGCTGGCCACATGGGGAGATGAACAGTACCTGGAATAGGAAGAAATTAATAAATAAGTGTCTTTTATTCTTGCAGGAATAGTTCAATATGCCGTCAGACGATACACTCTCAGGTTAAATAAGTTTGATGGGACCAAATAATTGTAGACAACTTGTAGGGGAGGCTACAAAATAAAAACTAGATAAAAATGTAGCTCCCATTTGCATCTTCCAGCACTGCTCCTCATGGCCCACACTGAGCTGTGGCAGCTGCTTTGGTGATGTCAACAGAGACTCACTAGCCGAAGTGAACACTTAAAGGATGGTGATTGGCTACAGCGGTCACATGCGTCATGGACCACTGCCGGAATTTATGGTGGGCAAAAATGGAGACTGAAAGTAACAGGAGCTGTGGCACTAGAAAGGAGAAGTGGTTTAATCCCAGAGAACCCCTTAGTTTGATTCGAAGTTAAAAAAAGATTGTTCTGATAGGCAAAAAGTAGCAAACAAAACTACAGAGTGCAGCTCTAAATTGTTTTTTTTTTCTGCTAGGGTAGCATCAGGTTATCCCATTTAAGGAAATATCATTGTAGGAATATGACTTATTTCTAATGGTAAAATATCTAGCAAGCTATTTTGTAACTTTAAATATGTCAATTTAAAATTTGAAGTATATAAGTTGATTATAGCAAAACGGAAACCTCCGTGGCTTCTGCAACCATTGATTTCGGGCTAAGGAATTACAGTTAGATTTGGTCTACATGATTTTCCTAAAAGACCCATGCGTATTTTGATAAACATGAATAACGAAGTCCAGAGAAGAATTTTGCCATCATGCGCTATTGAGAATGAGACCTTAACAATGCAAATGCAGCGCCAACCGGATACTGCCAACGTGAAGCATCAGCACAAAAAAGTAGACTGTAAAATAACTAGATGAATTATGAGTATTATGAAAAATAAACTAGGAGAGGAAAGTAAAAGCTATTTGCCAAGTGTGTATTTTACTTTCTGATTAAGTCATTCTACAAGTAGAAATTCTTTAATGAATAATCACCACATATATATTTTTATGTAAAGCGGCTTTGAGATTATTCAGTTTGAGTTTTTGGTATAGAATCCCATATCAGAATGACTATAGAAAAGAAAACTTCTCTGCTTTGCAGTGGGGAAACTTTTTTCCTCCTGGTACCTGTATAGTCTTGGGGATGAAAAGCTTCATTGACTGGATATATTTAAAACAAAGTAATTAGGTCAATCTAAGGCATTTTTAATGTACAAAAAACTAATTATCAAACTTCTATTTTATAAAATAACCTCTCTATTATCTTAATTCATTCAGTTAGGGTTTAACCAAGACTTGTCCTTTACTCGTCATTGTTTATAGGGGACCAAACTGAATGTGACCTATATTTTTTTTTCTTTTTTTTTTTTTTTTTTGCAACATTGCTTACACAATGTATATCTTTTATACATAATAGGAAATTGGGTGCTGATTGTAATAATATTCTTCCTCAAGCTCAATTTTGTAGGGAATGTATTAAAGGGTTTCGGGTTTTAAAAAAATACTGAGGGCAGGGCTGGGGAGGGGCTTTCAAAAATAATAAACAGGTTTCTTACTCGTCCGTCTCTCTGTGCGCTGGTTTCATTATTAGGGAGCACAGGGAGCTTCTGGACGTCCGGAAGCTCCCATCTGACACCATCTCCCAGAGCTTACAACGCGAGGATAGGGACGTATGGGAGGAGCCGGCCAATCGTGCTGAAAGTCCGTGTTCGCGGCTTCGTGCCCCTGTATAAACAAACAGGGAAAAGGACTCGGAGGGACCGTGGTGCGGGGACAACGGCAGCGCAGAGGAGGGAAGTAAGTGTTTATATGTTAACACAGCCCACCCCAGCCCGGCCCCTGAGACCCGGATAACCCCTTTTTTACAGTTTTTTACGATGGAGGGAAAAGTCTAGGATATCCATTGAGGAAATTACAACAAAATTAACATGGATAAACCAGGGACGCTTACGCATAGAACCAGGTAATCTTCTTACATGGTATCCATGGGCTCCTTTAAAGTTATGTTGATGAGCAGAAAGCTCTGGGGGTGTGCCAAGCCAAACCAGGCGGAATTCACCAGGCTGATACCGTAAGCAAGAGTACTACCCTTTTTTACGACATACCTATAGAACCAATAAAAGATCAGAGCTCATATTAATAACTGTGGCAAAACCGGAAACCAATCACAGCTCAGCTTTGGAATTGCCAAAAACAGCAGCAAACATGTATATGGTGGTTGATAGTGACTTTTGAAAAGGGCAGGTTAAAATTTCGCTCAAACCTGTTTATGACAGAGCGACTATGCAAATTTAGGTATGTAAATGCAACTGCAGATCCCTTTAGCGAAACATCGTACATGCAAAATACAGCAACACACATGCAGCAGCTTTATATATTGGATATCTGCAGGACTGCTTGTACTTATCATCCAGCATTCATGACACTCTTACTGTATATATTTGTGTAAAGCGAGTTTTTTTAGCACAAAAGTGTGTGAAAAACCTGACCTCAGGCTTATACACGAGTCAATTTTAAAAAAAGGTAATACTCAACCTCTGGTGCCCGGATTCCTGGCAGCGGCTCACGATCCCGGAGGCGGCCCTCAGACCCCATGTTAAGCACATTTAAAAAAAATAAACTGAATACTCACCTTCCGGAGAACTCACCCGATCTTCGCGCCGGCTACCGATCCTCGGCGGCGGTCTGTATACCACTTGGGGCTGGGCGGATACCACATGGGGCTGGCTGTATACCACATGGGGCTGGCAGGATACCACTTGAAGCTGGCGTCTACTACGTGGCTGGCTTTATACCACATGGGCGGCTGTACTACTAATTGGGGCTGGCTGTATAATTCACCTAGTCTTATACTCGAGTCAATAGGTTTTCCCAGTTTTTGTGCTAAAATTAGGGGGTTCGCCATATATATATATATATATATAGATATAGATATATATATATACATGATATTATAATATATTGACACATTTTAAACCTGAAATCCTACTTTGCCATTCTCTCTTTCATAGCAGGAGATTACCTGGCTGCATGCCAGTTTTCCTGGTGTAGAAGCAGTGAATTAATCACACATTTCTGCTCAATTTTTGGCCGCCTTACCCGAAATTGATGTATTGGCCAGAGGCAAGGGGGCGTGGTGCTATCATACGCTGCGCTCCTGCATTGTATCATTTGCCGTGGAGGGTGCCGGGCGTATGATATATTTTACCAAAGAGAGTATTAGAAAATTTCTTATGTGTTTTGCTCATATTCATCCTTTGATTGAATTAGGTATTTAAAGTGAATATTAAAGTCAGTAATTTGCAATAGAAATTTGAGGAAATAAATAATAAAAAGTATTAATGAGTCTATATGAAATTTGGTTTTAGGTGTTGTGTTCGTGTTAGTAATATACCACTTCTTGAATCCAAACCACATTCTATGGCTTGGTGATACTTTTTCTTTTTAATCAATTGTTGAGGAATAACTAATAGATGTGCTTGTAATGTACATCAAAATGTTTGGTCAGATGAGGTTATTCCGATATTGCGATTTGCATTTTGAGATGTTAAAACATAAGATGTGGGAGATGAGTAGATTTATGAAAGCAAAAGTGCTTCAAAAACAACAGAAGAAAAAATTATGATTTCATGTATATTACAAATAATGAGCTTGACTGTAAAACTTCTGATTTGTTGCCAAAGTCAGGATTACAGTATTTCCGGACATAAGGCGGCACATAAAAAAGCCTTGGATTTCATTGGAAATCAAAGTGCGCCGGCTAGTCCTGAGCCCCTATGTATGGCGCAGGGCCAGCGGGACCATACTTACAAGGTCCCGATACGGAGGCCAGGAGACAGCAGATCTCAGCGGGAACTGCAGACCACGCGCATGAAAAAACTTCTGCCGCGTCGGTCTGCAGTTCCCGCTGGAGATCTGAGTCTCCGGTAGCGGGGACATATGTAAGTAGGTCTGATGCCCTCCTCACCTCCCCCACCTCCTCGACACCTCCCCGCGTAGACGCACTCGTCGGGTCTCGTCTCGGCGTCGCGCTCTTTCTCTAGGGTCTCGCTCCGCCCCCGGTCCTCAGCCAAAGCCCCCGGACCTGCGCCTTATAGTCCGATGCGCCTATATATGGGAATTATTATATATATAGGCGCATCGACTGATGTGCATTTATCCGGTGCGCTAATGGCCCGCCGAAAAAATATGGTAGTATTTTATTTACTTAATTTATCATAGTGCATAAGCCAGTACTTTGAATTGATGATTCTAGAAATAGTTGGTGGTTTTCACTAAAAGAAGAATCCTCATATAACTGGTGATAATGGCCAAAAAACACTCACCATTTAAAGATGTGAAGCAGAGGACAGGTTTGCATTAGGAGGCCATATTTATGACACTCCTGTAGATAGCTCACTGCAGGATTGGGTTATTTCTATCCGCACCAACTAACAGGGAATAGAGTGGACAGCACACATTTCAAACTTTGCACTCCATTAATTTTAGGTACAACGGGGTACCAACAGACACCATTCTTGTGATCCTTGGGGTTCCCACCACTGGGAACCCCCACGAATCACAACGTATTTTCCTATAATTTGATACCCCTTTATTGCTGGAAGCATTCAAATAATGCAGAACATCTTATACAAAAAGACCATCATGCCCAATTTGGTCCTAAAATTCTATTCTGAATAATCTTGTCTTTTTTTAAACATAAGCAAAGGTATCCATAGTCAATGTGGACCTGATGAGTCAGATTCTAGAATAAAGAGGATGAAACCTTTGGACTCTTACCATCACAAATATTTTTTCATATTATAAGTGAAGACATGGTGGTAATTTCAGCTTGACTGAAGCCGTATCACCAGTTCTGAAATGAAAATAATAAATTCCCGGGTCTGTCTTTCTCCAATCTGCCTCGTTGGCTAAAGATATCTATATGTATCCCACAGGCACATGAGATTTCATAATTTAAGGCCAAGATTAAATTCTACAGTGTGTCACCAGGAGTTAGAATATATTATAGAAGAGGATAAGTAAAAGCAAAAGGAACTTCATCAATAATTCTGAGCCTACAAGATTGGTGGAATCATTTTTGTAAACATCGATTTCAAATATGGCTTCTATGATTAAAATTTTCCACGAGATAGAATAATGTCTCACTCAATATGCAATACCAGGTCTTCTCCCTTTTAAACCTATAGGAAATATATATTGATTTCTGGTAGAAAATGACAACTAGAAAAAGTTAAAACTTCTATGTTTTCGTATTATGTGTAGAACCACCTGGACATTGGAGGCATGGGGGAGAGAGAGATAAGGACGTACACTGCAGGGTGTCTGTAGCCCGTATGGACTGGGGACCCAGAATGACCTTAGTGCATACAGTAGCAGTAACAAATGACAACACTGCGGTACATTACTATTCCCAATCTGTGCCACTGATTTGCTGCAGTTACAATATCACTAAAACGTCCTATAAATGAATGAACTAGTATAGTCCAGTGAGCGAAACCTTTTAGAGGAGGCCCAAATCTACAACCAACATTCCACTTATTTACCGTGAATTGCCCACATGACATTTAAGCAGTAATTATAGCTACCTGTTCTTCCACATCTTTCAAGCGTATTGGCCGCCGGAAGCCACCAATACATTTGAAAGACATGGGCAAAAATCATACTCTCATTATAGCTTCTTCCAGTGTCTATCTCTGTACAGGAAGAATGGTGGTTTAGCAGGAGGACCACCAAAGACATGCAGTTCAGTCCACATCTTCTAATTTTACATGCAGTTTCCAACAGCCAATGAAGTGTTGCTTTAAGTAAGCGGAGAGCAGCATCTCTTAAGTTGCTGGGACAAGCCCCGGGATTAAATGGTGGATTTGGTCACTGTTTGGTGAACTCTGTCCGAGTGCCCACAAAATTTGCTTGAGTGCCACTTCTGGCACCGTGCCATAGGATTCGCCACCATGGTATAGTTCCCCATAATTCAACAAAATATCCTAATCATATAGAGTGATACTACATATGACATCCAATTAACTTTGGGTTTAGGGTCAATGAATATGACTATTTCTGAACATTTCTTAGCCCTCAGTCTCACACTATGTTTAAGCATTTATCATATTGTACAATTGGCATTCCATAGGATACATTTAGAAAAATATTCAAATCAGTAGATTCCTAATTACTGATCACCATACACTATGCAACAGGTCATTGCAGTCTGAACCGAAGTAAACATGAGAGAGGGGGTCTATTCACAGGGCACCCATGGCTCTGTGGGGTGGGGGGGGGGGGGGGGGGCGGGGGGGGCGGGTGGGGGGGGGGGGGGCCTCACATCTTGTTGCTATGAGAATTGTGAATAATGTCAATAGTGGAAAAAAATGTTGGTTAAATTCTTGAATAGCAGACAAACCATATAATCGTATGTATGAAGCTAAAAATATGGTGTGAGGAAAGGATTTACACACAGGTTAAGGTAAGTTAGACAAAGTCCACTATGCCAGGTTCAACAGTGTTTTTCCTGTCCCTTCAGGAGACTGAGAAAGTCTTCCTCGTCTCTGTCATAGGTTGAGGGGGGGAAATAATTTTCTTATACCTGCTGGGGGGGGGGGGCCTTGGTTGACTCCTGTCCTTCCTGTTCAGCTGTTAAACTGAGTGAAGCAAAATAAAGGTGTGCAACTCAGTTTAAGCGCGACTGGTGCATGTTGGGTGCCATAGATTACTAAAGGCCATGTGCTGGTTTTCAAAATTCTGGAACTTACTCTGCATATTAGTGAGGAAAACTGCATCAATGCAGTTGGCCTTACTAAGGATGAATCTGACTAATCATTCTGACTGGGACTTTGGTGATGAGGGTCCATCAAAACCCATTCAGAATCAGGAGGAATCCGATCTGAACATGGAGTATGAGGAACCCTGACAAAAAATAGTAATTTTTTTTCTTTAGAAGGCATGGAAGGTGAGTCATTATCACCACTCGTTTAACCATGAAACGTTTGGTGGTCTACAAAGACAAAATTCTTGAATATTCTCAGGATAACAAAATAACAATAATTCAATAACAAAAATACGGTATTTCACAGATATAATTCTAACCTTTATCTATCAATCCTGGTGTATAGATGTTGTTTGTCCTTTGATATGACCATAAACTCCTGACTATGGTCAGGCAGATTCCTCTAGCATGAACAGCTTCTTTTGTACTGCAGGAGGAGGGGCAGGAGGCAGAAAGCACTATAGACAGAGGCACTTCCTGTCTAGCAGTGTACAGAGGAGACAGAAGGAACAGAGATCTCTATAGACGAGAGGCTAGTTGCTGGAACATTTTATAAGAAGGAAAGGCCACTGCTAGACATGGTATTACGTTGAAGGGGAGGGCACTGCAGGATATTTATTATTGCGGGGGGCTGCTTCGGACATTTTATTAGGTGAAGGGTGCCCCGTTGGCATTTCTATTAGGGAAGGGAGCCGCTGCTGGCACTGATTGGTGAAGTAAAGTCCCACATCTGCTAGAACAATGTTATGGGTTATTGGATGGGGCCGCTTCTGGACATGTTGTAGTGAGGGCGCCGCTGTTGAATTTTATTAGCCTAGGAGGAGCCACTGCTGAACATGGTATAAGTGAAGTGAGCCAGTCGGCTGATATTTATTAGTCTGAAGGGAGTCAGCTGGACATTTATTAGTAAAGGGAGGCAGCTGACTGGGCATGTTATTACTGAAGTTAGCACCTGCTGGACATTTTGTCAGTGGAGTGAAGGTTGAGTGCTGGCAAGGCTGCCAATGAAATTTGGAGCCCCTAGCTGAAAATTTTTGTCCCCCCCCCCACCCCAGCGTCCCTGTCCCACTCATAGGTACACTAACATGTATACACATATTTTTTCCATTATACAAGCCGTGAGCAAGCTAAATCTTTTGACAGGTACCCAACTCTTCTGCCCACTCTTAAATTATGATCCCCTTTAGTGAAATGTCTCCCAGATGCTCCCTACTTTAATAATGTCACCCCAGCTCTCTCCTCGTTATTCGATAAATATCCACCCAATGTCCCTTCAAACCTACCTAATCATTAATGTAATGGGACGTCTAGTGGATTCTTGTGATCTCTCATGCCTGTCCTTTTTGATTGGAACAAATCGAGCCCTTGAACACAGTCCCACTAGACCCCATGATGGCGGCCCTGGCTCCACATGCCACGCACTATATAGATAGCCATTTGCACATGCACATTCACTATATAGAGGTCCCTGCAATGTTCCCTCTCACTATTTAGATGGCCCTGCAGATAACCACTCACTAGAGAGCATGCCCCCGATATGTCCTACTCACTATATAGATTGGGCCCCTGAGGTGCGCTCACTCATATAGAGATGGCCCCACTTTACAATGACGGAGACTTTCCGCCACATAGCTTATGATGGTGTAACTCATAGATGGCCGTTGCTGCCTATGCAGGAGTTTAGTTGGTTACAGTGGCCCTTAAGCCCCTCTTTTGATTGAAAATGGGCGCCCTCAACACACACCCCACTAGACCTTCCGATTATTGGCTGGCCCTGGCTGCAGCACTGCACAATGCCTCGACATCACTATATATATAGCCATTGCACATGTCACACTCACTATATAATGGTCCGCTGTCATGTTTCCTTCCCTCTCACTAGATAATTGGCCCCCTTGCATATCCCACCACTTCATGTAGATTGCCCCTGCATAGTGCCTACTCACTATAAAGCTGCCCCGTGGCACAGCCCCACTAATATAGGATGACCCCCTTTACATCTGACGTATGTCCCGCCGCAGAGTAGAAAGGTGTACACAGAGATGGGCTTGCGCATATTGCAGGGTAGTGGTACATGAGCCCCTAATCCCCTCTTTCCTGGAAAAATGGGGCGCTCCCTCAAAACCCAGCCCAATAGACCCCCTATATGGTGGGCCCTGGCGGCACACGTGCCCAACTCACGGATATTGCCATTGCACACGCACTCACTATATAGATGGTGACCCTGCATGTGGGCCGTCTCACTGATATATCAGTGGCTGCCCCTGCAAGTGCCTACTCACAATAGATGACCCCTGCAGGTCCACTCATAATAGAGTTGCCGCCTTTCATGATGAGTACCCGCCACAGAGCTAATAAGGTGGACTCATTCGGAGGTGGCTGTTGCATAGCATTATGGAGGAGTAGTAGGGTACAGTGATCTCCTAAGCCCCTCTTTGATTGGCAAATGTGGCGCCCTCAAACGACATGCGCCCCCCATGAAGGTGGCCCGGCCTCCGTGGCCCCCTGCAGTATATAGATAACGCCTCTGCATGTGTGCCCACTCACGATATAGATCTCCTCTTCCTGCGCCACTCACTATCAGAACACCGACCGCTGCATACAAGTGTGCAACACCCGGATATAGATAACGCTTGCCCCTCACGAGCCCACTCACTATATAAATACCCCTGCAACTGCCTCCCCTCACTATGAAGAAAGCCCTTCACTAGCCACTCTTATATATTTAGGCCCCTGCCGATTCTACATCAGTATATAGACAGTTTCCTTTTTTTCCAGGCCAGCCCCCATCGTATTAATTGATAGCACCTGCATCTGACCACTCAGTATATAAACATGCTGGTATATTTGTCCAGTTCAGTCATACTGTAGATAACCCCTGCCCATCCCCACAATCAGTGGGCAGATTTTACATACCTGGTCACTAGGAGTTTCAATGAAATGCATTGTCGTTTTACAAATGCCCCTAGGCTATGTCACTAAGAGTGTGCACCTGAACTCAACGCTTCTCGCACTGGTCCGACAGTTACCATCTTTTTTGTTGTAGCACCTTTAACATAGGTGGTGCAAGGGGCGGCGCAATTTCAAAGTTAAATAAGGGCTCATCTAGAATCATTCAAGACTGTCCCGACGGTGCTCCCCTTATTTTGTCATGTACATGGAATCCGCGCGCTGGCCACAAAAGGGTTTATGCTCCACAACTCCCGCCAACACTTCATATAGATAGCTGTGCAAAGTGTTTTAGTCTAGAAGAACGTCATGGTCTGACACATGTGCACGGCAGAGCCCTTTACATAAATCATCCCTCCCATCATCAGTAATATTAACATCCACAAGCAGGACCTGCTGAAAAAACAATATAACCACCGGCAGCCTCCTCCTCGGCCCTTCGGCCCAGTCTTCTCCTCTTCACACGCGCGATTGTGCTCTTTTTCAGACTGATAGGCCCCGGTATGGGGGATGGGATGAGGTAGGCCACAACTGGGATCTTTTTTAACCCCTAGCGCAAAAAGACCTACCCTTACGTCTGGCTGCGCATGGGGGAGTATGAAGAGGGCTCACGGGCTGCCCCGCGCATACTCAACCTGCCCCACCCAAACCGGAATGCTTTGCTCACAATGACGCATACGCCCGTCCACTACCCTCGATCGGGGCTAACCTTTGATCGCCTCCCCTCGCTAAGCTGCTTGGCGCATTAAAGAGCCGACGGCATCAATCGTCGCTCCCTGTTATGTCACCGGGGAGAGAGCGATCTGTTTCATGACTGCCTTGGATCACAAAGATCCGAGGCTATCATGCATCGAG
Organism: Engystomops pustulosus; assembly: GCA_019512145.1. NCBI lineage: Eukaryota > Metazoa > Chordata > Amphibia > Anura > Leptodactylidae > Engystomops > Engystomops pustulosus. Next base: position 97,220,540 of record CM033647.1, read on the forward strand.
GCTATCATGATCGATGCTATCTATTACTGATAGGTGCGATCGCACATTGTAATAATGGTTGACAAAATCCCATATACTGCCATCTGTATATGGCAATAGGTAGGTCAATCGACAACCTATGGTTAAAGTACCCTAAGGTACTTCTGAAACAAGATTACAAAAATAATAAATAAAAAAAAAGGTAAAAAAAATTTTTTTTTTAATTTTTAAAAATAAAAAAACAAAAAATAAAATCCCTAGATAATGATACAACATATAAATAAACGTAAAATCATAACACCTTAGGTATCGCTGTGTCCGAAATGCCCGACTATCAGAATATCATAACCGTTTTCACTCAGCCTGCTTTTAAACCCCGTACCCAGAAAATGCGGCCGAAGTCGCAAATGCATTTTTTGTGCCATTTTGAAAAATAGGCAAAAATCTATAAAAATTGATCAAAAAGGTCTACAGTCATACAAATAGAAGCATTTGAAAACGTCATCAGGAATCGCACCCACAGCTCTGTACCTGAATATAAAAAGTTCTTAGCGCAAGAACACGGCAAAATAAGAATGTTTGTTCCTGAAAGGTGTACTTTTTTGTAAATGTATGAAAACATCTAAATCGTATACTAATTTTGTATCCCCTGATCGAAATTGACCCAATAATGAAATAGACCTTCATGTGGGGCACCAGTGAAAGCTTAAAAACCAAGCCCACAAGAAATGGGCAAATGTGTTTTTTTTTTCATCTTTCACTGCTTTAAATTTTTTTTCCCGCTTCCCCGTACGACGCATGGAATATTTAATACCTCAACTACTATGTGCAATTTTGAAGTGGGGAGGGAAAATAAAAAACGCTAAAGCTTAAAAGGGGGCCTGTCCTGTAAGGTGTTAATGATGGGGCTCTACCTGACCTTTATGGTGATGGGAAGTCACGTACTGGGGACATGTTTTTTACAAGAGGTTTGCTGCTGACTGTTTTAGTAAGGGAGGCCGCAGCTGGACATTAGTAGGGAAGGAGGCCACTGCTGGACATTGATTATGAAAGGGAGCCACTGCTGGACATGGCATTAGTGTGGGGAGGCTGCTGTTGGTCTTTAATTAGTGAAGGGGGGCCACTGCTGGGGACAAGTATGGATTCATTGCCTACACTATCGTACTACTCAGTAGATAATTTTCCCCAGTTATTTGGTGTTAAAATTAATCTGCCCCATCGTGACTTAATACGCGAGTATAGCTTGGGCATATGTGTGTTACACATATGCCGGCATAGCATGTGCAATCTATATTATATAATATTATAATTTATGTGAATGTGTGTCTATATCTTAATATGTGTGGGTATGTAGGCTTACACCTTCGTTTATTGAGGCTTTCCATATCTCGATACGCTGATTTATACTTGCCTGATAGGGGTGAGTATAGTGATGACCTGGATTTTTGTATTTTTTTTTTTTAAATAGTTTACAAGGGGCTGTGTCGGATAGAGTTTATCTATTTAATAACAGTATATTTCTCACATAAGTTTGTTTTATTTTAACTAAAAACTGGCCTTAGTAAGGTGCTTTGCAATCATCGATACCCATTGCTAGACTCATTTACCCATGCTGACCCCTTTTATCTTATCCAGGTACACACCACCACCAGAAGTGCGGGGAAGAGCCCGAGTACAATTCGTAACCTTGATTATCTTTAGTACTGGGGAGGCTTCAGCTGGTATTATTGGCTGTGATGCCAAAAATACCTAGACTTCAGCACACCCCGTACTGTCAGGAGTGCTGCTGCAGTATTGTAGCTTGCTGTTTATGGAAAATTAAGGGGGGCCCTATGTAATTTTTTTCAGATTAATTTATTTTTTCAAAAGGGGAGTGGTCCTCATTTTCCATAACCACCAGATACAATAAGCATCATCCCCTGCGGCCATTACTGGGTTGTGGGCGCACACTTTTTGGTCATCTCAGCCCAATAATAAACCAGCCGAAACGCACTCCAGCTCTTTCTGGGCAACCCCTGGTACGGGTATGATAGTGGGGGTCATAGCTAGGGTTTAGTGAAGCCTTTTCTACTACTGGCTAACACAGACCTTAGTAATGCACTGTCGATTAACATCACCATTACTAAGTCACGTTTGAGTTCCTAGTTAAAGCCACTATATTAGTCTGTCTCTGTCTACCACCCTTTGAGTCGTAGATAAACCTCTTCTAGTATATGTACCCCGTGACAACTAATTTTATTGGATCTATCACCCACACCAAAAGACACGGCTTTATCCATCGGGCTCCCTTTTTACCATCCTCTGAATGGTAGAATCCTCTAATTTAGCCGGCTCCCTTCTTTCCTCAGGTAGTGCTTCCTGAGGTCATAGAAGACAAAAAGATTTCTGCCCCATCTTTTGATAATCTTTCTAAACATGAGTTGATGTGAAGGAGCCTCTACTTAAATATCTAGAGTTCACTCCTCTTGGTAGATGAGCATCTTTATTCTTATTTTGGGGAGGGGGGACAGGGAAAGAAACATCAATCCACATAGCTGGTGGCAAGTCTATAACAGAATGGTTTACTCTTCTCTTTTGCCAAACATACCATTTCATTAATAAGCCCATTCCACCAGGCGATCGTTTCTTCCTTGGCATTAAGAGGAGCCCTTTTATCAGACATTTTGTAGCAGAAGTCTCTTGGTTCGAATCTTATATACATTTTTGAGATACATTGAAGGTTGGATCCTTCAGAATTATAAGATCTATGCCTTTGGAATAGAAAGTCCTTACCAATGAGCGGTCTTGCTCTAAAAGAAATTTTTGGCAACGATCTCCATCATGGCCCATGGGGGTATGAAATGAAAATGTGGACACTTCCCCCTTTCTCGCTGTAAGATTCTGTTTCCATGAAGTTCACCATAACAGCGCCCCCTTTTTGCCCCACTTCATGTCCTCTTTTTAAGCTGGTCTTATATACTACCCTTCATTATTTTAAATCCAACTATACACTGGTTAGCTGGGGGGGTGGGGTTTTTAACCTCCCCTCATTTTCCAGTGAATTGTAAGTAAAATGGTCAGAGTTAACCTCCATGTGCCCTTATGTGGACTTTATGGAAAAATAATTAATGGTGGAGACTAGTTCCATATTTTTTTCTACCTGACTGTCTCTAGCAGCCTTAGGTCCCTACCAACAATCCTGACTTCTCGCTGCAAACTATGTTGACACTAATTAAGATGTGACACTTTTAGAGGTGTCACTGTAGGACAACCTCCCCAAGGGGGCCTTTATTGCCGGAACTGGAGTTGAACTATTATTGCACCGCAAAACTACTTAGGCGGTTATACATGAAATCTTCATCAGAGCCCGAACTATGTAGATATAGGTTTGGGGGCTGATTTGTGCCAGAACAGTGATAGTTCTCATGATACTGTAGGCTTTAGGCTCTTTTTGCACAATTGGAAATGTTATTAGAATTATGAGTCCCAGTGGTTCACGTAGTGGTCCTTGTGTGGTTTTAGACAGGATCTTTTCTCTGACTGTTCAATATACCTGGTGACTCAAGTTCCACTTTCGGGAAAAATTTTATAAACGCATTTGGGAATTAACATTACATGAACTAAAGTCGATCCACCGGATCTCCCCCAAAGTAACTATTAGAGGGTATTTCTTTTTATTCCTTCCTACTATCTATCAAATGTATCTGAAGTCTCATAATCTCTTCATATGCATCAACAACGTTCTTCCTTGTCCGCTGTAAAGCCGGGTCGTGCTAATCTGCTACCTTGTTATTAACGACAGCACTTACTTCAATTAAAATGATTTGGAATGAAATTTTGGTATTCTGCAGATTTATGAACTTTCTTTTATTTAGTTACTTGCAATCACTAGATGCGAATTTCAGCAAGAAAATTGGAATGAATAAGAAAGCTTTTCACTACTTGTCGACACCCTAAATCGCTAATTTCATAACTTCAGCCTGTTAGTACTCCTGCACTTTAAATTTAAGGCAAAATAATAGAGAATTTCCCGTTAAATACCAGCGTCTTACTCCATCAAATTTTCTCCAACTCCGAGGGCAGCCGTTTTTCTGAAATGCAACATTCTGGATTGAAGAATTTTTTATCAAACGTCAATTTTTCTAAGTGACTGTCTTAAGTTTTTGATAAATAACTTGTCATTCTACTGACCACCGCGGGACATGAGACTGAGCCGACACACACCTGGTCTAATTGTCACTGGTCTTGTCACCGGAGCCCGCCGCAAAGCTTGTTGTCTTGCTGCGGCATGATGACTACCAAGTGTCTTTCCACAGTTGCGACTAGCCCATGGTGGCAGCCACGGTAGTGATGCGTAATACAGTTGAACTCACAGAATCAGGAACCGGAGCTATCACAGCCTAACAGAAACACAGAAACTGCTAAAACACACCGGACCACTGAGACACAGTACCTCTGGAATACACAGGAACATCCAAGTAACACCAGGTAACACTGAACACCATGACCACCAGGCGTAGGAACTCTCGTAAGTGAGTGCTGCACAGTAACACGATTGACAACGGTAACACTTGCACACCCCAGGAAAACGTGGGCTTTCACTTCACATGGATGGCTTTTTTAAGATCCAATCGTGGAACGATTGGAGCCGCCGGGTTAAATACAGACCGTAAGTGGTCCTGCGCCCAATTACTTGCGCACTGGCCCTTTAAATCCTGAGGTCCCGGGAGTGGGGCGCACAACTACCACGCAAGGCCTGTGTCCTGGTGGGAGACAGAGAGGTGAGTCCTATGAGCGGGGCCGGGGCAGGGCATGGAGGCATGGGTGCACAGCGATCCGCGGGTAGATCGCATGGGGTTTACCCCTGACATCTACCAATAACTATTGGTTTGTAAATAGAGAGTGGTGTCTTTCCCATATATAATCTTATTGGCATTGTACAAAAAAAGTTGAGTTCTACAAAAAGGCTAAACCTTTGACAATTATGTTTAATCTTTTGTAGGGTTTGTTTACAGGTAGGTGTTGTTGATATACTTCTAGTGACCAGACAAAATCCTTAACCAACCCCTTAAGGAGCAGCCTTTTACAGCTTAAGCTCAGTTTTCCCATTTTGTTGGATTCTGAACCTCGTCTCTTTATATGGTTATAACTTTGCACCTTCTTACTTAGCAAAGCGATTCGAGATGTGTTTTTCCCCACAATGTTGTAACTTCATTTTAGTGGTAAAATTTTTGGCTGATAGTTTGTAGGGTTTTTGCGTTTATATTATACAAACAACAAATGGATAAAAAATTATGAATTTGTTAAAAAATTTTCCATGTTCGAAATTTCAAAATCACCCCGTGTTTTCAGGCAATAGAATCGATATACCCCCCCCAAACCTAAATAACTTGTCGACTAGCATTTCCCATTTGTCTACTTTACATTTTCAACATTGGTTACCATAAGTTTTTGAAATGTTGTGGATAATTTATTTTGACGGCAACGCGCCGACAATCGAATAGCGTTTTATCTCCTTCCGTATTTTTCGAATTGACATTTTGGACTATTTTTGGTGATAATAACGGTTTGAAATTAATTGTACCATATTTAGCATCAAAAACCCCCTATATAACCACCCATTTTCAATTCAATCTCCCCCCACAACAGCCAGAAAAACAAGCATTTACAAAGATTGTTTACCCAAAACAAAAAGAGTTTGACAAAACACCATTGCGATCTTCATAGTATTGGAATCAATGGCGTAAATTTACATAGAAGGGTAAAATGGTGTAGGTTATACGGTCAGATAGTTTATAACGTTCAATTTTAGCCCTAAATTTACACATTCCAAATAAATAAAAGAAGAAAACCCACCATAAAAATTGTTCTACTTCAATTTCTCCTCTACAATTTCTATTTCTCGCTGATTCCGACCCCCCACATGTGGGCATTACTTGTGTTATGGGGCACAGCGAGGCGCAGAAGGGAGGATCACCCTGGCAGACCTGCCGGATTTTATTTTCCGTTGCCGCCGCCCCTTTTGAAGGCTTAATACAAGTTTCGCTTTTTTACTTTCCGTTATTTGAGGCATGTGATGGGCATTTTTTTTGCGTCTATGAATGCTTTTTTTCTTATTCCCAGTGTACCAATTGTGGGGTTCGGTAATCACCATGTTGTTTGAAAATTTAGGAACTTTTTTTGGGTCATGAGTAAGATATCATCAGGTGAGAAAAAATCACGTATCTAAGAAGAAAGATGATTTTTTACTTTTTCATTTTCTTCTTTTTTTTTTATTGTTCGTGTTCACCGTATATCCTAATATCCTGGTTTATCTTTATTCTATGGGGTCCAATATGATTATACGGGATCCCCCAGACTGAATATTTTTAAAAATTCTTATGTTTTACAATTTGCCAAATAAAAAAACCCTAACTTTGGGGAAAAATCGATCATTTTTTTGCGTCGCCGTCTTCCAAGTGGCAATAACATTTTCTACTTTTTTGGCTATAGACTGGTTGATGGCTTGCTTTTTGCGGACATGTTGTCCTTTGCAACCGGACATTCTGGGAGTACTCAGATGTTTTGTTGATCACTTTTTTATTGCATTTTAGTGGATATACATCGGTAAACTAATCAATATTTCGGGGGCGTGTTTTTAAGTTTTTTTTACACGTTCAGCAATATTGGGTTCAATATTGTACTTTTAGTATTATTCGATGAATTTGTTACGGGACAGTGGTGCTACTATATATTGTGAGAGTGGTGTGGTAGATTTAGACTTTTTTGACGTTTTATTCTCTTTATATAAATAATATAATTTTAACGTTTTGGGGCTTATGGCATTTTTGTGATTTATTAAACTTATTTTTTATTGAAAAACATTTTTTTTACATTTTTTTTTTACTACTTGATCCACAGGGATATGAACGCATCATTTGATTGCTTGTTCATAAGATAATACGACTCTGCAATACTGGATGTATGGCAGGGTATTAGCAGGTGCTCAGCCTATCTGATGCTAGGCTGACTTTGCCTTTAAAGATGATGTCCACATAAGCCATCTTTAAACGCACTGCTTCAGCCTTCTCTGGGGTCCCGATCGGACCAGTGTGGTGTTGTGCTTGTGCGGTTTGGATTTCAAATTTGTTTTCTTGTTACAAATGCATGTGCGTAAGTTATTTTATGTGAAGTTGAACCCATTGTTGTAACTAGCGACACTGAACATATATGATTAGCTACATTTGCTTATGATTTTCTACATGGTTTTTTTTTTTTTGTTTTTTTTTTGTTTCTATGGCCACATGGAACTTCCGTCGATGTAGCAATCAAATATGTACACGTGTATATGTTTGTACTCACGTTTTAGATTCTAAGATCCGATTCTTTGGGGTCAATACCACTATTAACTGCTGTTTCTTGGTTCTACATGTGTGCATTGTATATCCAATTCCCTTTATAAAGTTTTAATTGTGATTTTAGAAAAAAAGATACAGCCTCTAATATAACTCGAAGAACCCAATTTCAGAAATCTTTTGTATTGTGTAATGTTTTACAACAAAAAGTCTATCACACAGGTATTACTTGTGCCGGCGTATGATTTATTTTACCCAAAGAGAGTATTAGAAAATTTGCTCATGTGTTTTGCTCATATTAATCCTTTTATTGAATTAATGTATTTAAGTAATACTTAAAGTCACGTAATTTGCAATAGAAATTTGAGGAAATAAATTAATAAAAAGTTATTAATGAGTGCTATATGAAATTTGGTTTCTGTGTTGTGTTCAGTGTTAGTAATATACCACTTCTCTGAATCATACAACACATTCTATGAGCTTGGTGATACTTTTTTCTTTTAATCAACTTGTTGAGGATAACTAATAGATGTGCTTGTAATGTACATCAAAATGTTTTGTCAGCTGAGTTTGTTATTCCGATCATTGAGATTTGCATTTGAGATGTAAAACATAAGATGTGGGGATGAGTAGATTTATGAAAGCAAAAGTTGCTTCAAAAACAGAAGAAAAATATTCTGATTTCTATGTATATTACAAATAATGAGCCTTGACTGTAACAACTTCTGATTTGTTGTCCAAAGTCAGGATTATGTATTTTATTATTACTTAATTTATCCATAGAACTATAAGCCAGTACTTTTGAATTGATGATTCTTTAAATAGTTGTTGTTTTTCACTTAAAGAAGAATCCTCATATAACTGATGATAATGGCCAAAAACAATCCCATTTAAAGCTGTGATTGCAGAGTGACAAGGTTGCCATCAGGAGGCCATCTTTATGACACTCATGTAGATAGCTCACTGCAGGACTTTGTCATTTCTATCCGACCACTAACAGTGAATAGAGTGCACATTCCGACTTTGCACTCCATTAATTTTAGGTACAACGGGGTACAACAGACACCATTCTTGTGATCCTTTGGGTTCCCACCACTGGGACCCCCACCGATTATTTCCTATAATTTGATACCCCTTTATTTCTGAAAGCATAAAAATAATGCAGAACATCTTATAACAAAAAGTCCAGCATTGCAATTTTGGTCCTAAAATCTATTCTGAATAATCTTAGTCTTTTTGTAAACATTAAGCATAGGTATGCCATAGTCAATGTGGACCCGATGAGTCAGATTTCCTAGAATAAAGAGGATGAAAACTTTGGACTCTTACCATACACACATATTTTTTCATATTTATAAGTGAAGACATTGTGGTAATTTTACAGCTTGACTGAAGCCGTCTCCACCAGTTCCTGAGATGAAAATATATAATTCACGTTCTGTCTCCAATCCTGCCTGGTTTGGCTAACAGATATCTTATATTTATCCCACGTGTCACTTGAGATTTCATAATTCTACTGCCAAGATTAAATTCTACAGTATTCACAGGAGTAGAACTATATATAGAAGAAGGATAAGTAAAAGCCAAGTTTGAATCACTCAGTGACCTTCACATGTTGAGAGGGATTCAATTTATTAGGTTGCAAGACAGTTTTTATAGGTTCTTGAGACAAAGGAGCCTATTGACCATACCCACATTCCATTAGCCTCAAGAGGATGTAATGAAAGATGTCTGTGTACGCGGGGGGAAGGTGGGAAATGGTACATAGGAGTCTTTTCTATCAATAGAGCCAAAAATCTGTATAGATACATGATAGAAGAAAGATTCAAAAATGGATTAGATTCCTCAACACGCCGAAGTCCGCCGAGGTGCCCCGGAGTTCATCGTCTTATCGTGGTGCATGTGAGACCAATGTTTTTTTTCAAGCAGCGTTTTCCGAATCGTAGGGTTACCGTTCGGTCATGCCCCCGATTTCCGTCGCATGAAATGCCAGCGCGATGCACGCCTACAAACGATAGCGATGCGCCAAAATCCGGGACACGAATCGGGCCCTAGTAAATGACCCACAATGTTGACAAATGTTTTAATATTGTGTTAATTTGTGTCTTGTTAACACATTTAAGCCACAAGCGTTAAAGCAACCTGTCACAAGGAAATACCATTTTTAATCCTGAGGTCAGGTTCACATAGGCCTATGTCTGCTGATTTTAAAAACTATCTTTGTCAGCTTCTACATACTTCAGTAGTGTATATATCTTATTTCACATTACATGGCCCTGCCGCAAATGTGGTTGAGTATGGGAGGGGTAGCTGCAGTCGTGTGTCTCCTCATGCATTCTTCCTTTCTCCTCATCCCCCTCCTACCCTGTCTGTTCAAAGGAGAAGGACACAGGAAGACAGCTGCAGCTGGCCCTCCCCTTATATATAATGGGAATAGAGTTTTATAAAGCAATGAAATGATTTAGAATCCAGAAAGAGCATTTTTCAAAATCAAAAGCATAGGCGATTGGAACCTGTATCCAGCTAAACGTTACATAACTGGTGACAGATTCTGTAATTGTGTAATATTGTGGTTTATAATTTAACAGCACACGTAATTAGGCAAAGCCTCTCTTCAGCTGTTGTATGCGTTTCAAATGCATTGTTAATGCCACACATGAATGCAGCCAGATGTGTCCTTTGATAATCTGCAGCAGCACAGGTGGGTCTTATGAAAATTGCAGGCAGCTCAGGTGGGTTTTATGAGGATACTGCCAGCCAGCCTCAGGTGGGTCCCTCAAAAAAATGAACAGCAGCAAGCCTCCATTCAATAAAATTGGCCCGAGCAGACACTTCTTAAATACCTGTGCAAACTGTTTTAGCCATGAAGAACCGGGAAACAGCCGACAAAAAAATGCAGCATACGACCCTGAGTAATTGAGCATCATTATCGTTCTCCATCACAGAGCCGGCATACTGTGGCCGGCAGGATGCAGCCTCTTCCATTGCCCTGCCCTGTAGTGTTTGCATTGCTCCACACCCAACAATATTACTCCCCCAGTGCTCCTCCTCAACACCCAGCAGACAACTCGTCACTCAAAACAACCCACAAAAACCCACTAACAACCACAACGTTCCCCCTCCCCAATCACACCAACCATTTGACATGTCTATTACAGTCACACTGAACGTGTCTCTCCATGTGATTTTTCAAAAATACTTTTATTGAGTCCTCCTAAGCTGACACGCTAACCAGGCCCTCCTCAGGAAGAGACACATTGTGATTCTTGAATAGAATTCCTGAGGGCAAACTGTAAGGTGCAGTCACACATTCTATTAAAAGTAATGAGGTTTGAAATGCAATTGCAATCCAGAAAATGGGGACGTGGCTGTGTAGCGATCTGGGTCTGGTTTTGGAGTCTAAGTGTGGAACTTACTGAGTTATTGTAGGCAGGAATCGTAGTCGGTGAAGCAGGGTCAGCACACAGGATAAGCTTAGCAGTACAGAGGAGCAGACAGGTATGTAGTCAGGGGCAGACGGAGGTCGTAGCCAGAAGATCAGCGTCAAGTTTGAGAGAGCAGGCGGGTATCATAGTCAGGAGGAATCCGGTGGTCCATTGCACAATAAAGAAGTCAGTCGCAGGAGAGAGGAGACAAGCTAGACTACAGGCTGGAAGCACAATAAAATCTTGCAAGGAAGTGTATTCAGGCTGATTAAATAGGAAGTCATAAGGAAGGGGTGGAGCAAAGCTAGGGAAACAGAAAACAAGAACTGGAATCAATAACTAGGCCCAGATAAGACTCAGTTGTAGAGACATGCCAGCCGGAACAGCTGAGTCCGCTGGTTCAAGTCCTGACCGCTTGTGCCATTGCATCTTGCATCCAAGTTAACACATGCAATCCATAACAAGCTGTCATTGTTAATGGCAAAACATGTGATGCTTGTTACTGATCACAGTAATTTCCTCTGAAAACCCAGATGCAATTGACACAAGCCCTCTTCATATCGGCAGGTTTTTCTTTCAGCTTCACATTGATTGAAGGAGTGTAATGATGTTTAGTGTGAGTTCACAACAGCCCCTTCTTGTCTTCGTTACCAACGTTCCAACAAGGGATTGTGTACAACTTCAAGAAACATAAGGACAGAAAGACAACATAAAAACAAATAAAACACCATCTCAACACAAAACCAAAAAACCTAAACAAACTAACACCACCCAAAAAAAATATACACCCAACCCAAAAAACCAAAAAACCAAACCACAAAACACAACACCACAACCCACCCCCCACACCCCCCCCCCCCCCCCCCACCCCACCCCCCTTTCCCCACGGCAAGGTAAAATAAAGAAAGGGGCAATGGTCCTGTAATCATATATTTTAATTAAGTATTTATTTGGGGGGTTAATTTGAATGGCGGTTAAGTGATGAAACTGAGGCAGAAGTCTGGGATAAGCTTTTGCTGTTGTGATTTCATTTGTCAATATGGAAGAATGAAAGTTACAGTTTTATGGCTTTTTTTTTTTGCTGAATTAACTCTTTTCGATGTGTTTATGCTACAGTTTCCCACTTTCTTGTGCCCCCAAAAGGGTATCTTTGATCACAGGATTTTGCTCTTAGGTGAAACTTAGGGAGGTGTTAAGGTCCAATATTCAGGTAAAATAATAACAGCAAATAAGGTTGGCCTAAAAGTAGTGTTTAATGCTTTCATGATTAGTCATGTCAAAACTGTATTTATGCAGCACTATTTGTTTGTATAGTACAAATGAAGAGGTATTGGTTGTATAAAGTATATTATAGTGAGAGACCACCCACACTTAAATCCTTCTATATAGTCATATAAATATGGCCATTATCAGTGACAAAACACATTAAAGGACGGTAAGTAACCAGTAAGCCAATTTTGGCAGGTAAAAGATTTCACAGTCAGATTTAATCATGGCCTTCAGTAGTTATTCCAGATTTAAATGTAATAAATTACTAAAGCACAATGTTATTTACCCTCTTCCAATGCCCAAATAAAAAATTACAATATGTAATCATCATGTCCAGAATGCCCCATACTTTATGTAAATGAATATAAAAATATTCAATTGACTTAGATACAAAATGGAGCCAAGGAGCACTTTTGTACCTTCAACAGTTAGGGTTGTCCATGGACAAAAAAGTTACTGCCTTTTTTTACAAAGATAGAAAACACATGGAGATCTTGATGGGGAGTAGAGATGATGCGGAACATGTCTACGAGCTTGATGCTCGGTAGAGCATTAGGTACTCGAGACGGCTCGTTGCTCGGACGAGTATTTCCCTGCTCGAGATCGAGATTTATTAAAAAAACACAGGAAGAACAATGAAGAATAGAATAAAACAGTGAACACAGGATCATTTAAGATAAAAAACACAGTGCAGAAACACAGTGCAGATAGATTACAGATTGGTTTTTTTTTTTTTAGGCACACTGTTACTTGTCGGGAGATACGCGCGGAACGGTGCGCCAAAATAGCATGTGAAGAACAAATATATTGTGAAGAAAACACATTGCAGAGTATTTTAAAACATCTGCAATGTTTTCTTCACAAAATATATATGTCTTCACCAGGCTATTTTGTTCGCGCCGTTAAGAGAGATCTCCCGACAAGTAAGAAGATGTTGCCGAACATCTGTAATATATTGGCAATGTGTTCGGCACTGTGTTTGATCTTAAATGATCCTGTGGTAACTGGGTTAATGTGTTCAATGTTTTTATCTATTCTTCACTGTTCTTTACATATGCTAAATTGTCAGGGAATAAGATAAGACGCGGAAAAGTAAGAATCAGATAGAAGATGTGGCAAATTATCAGAAGACATTCTTTTAAATTAAATAAAAAAGTGTATTAAAGAAAAACATGGTGACTGTTGAAAAATGATCGGGTATAAAGGGAAGGAAATGGGGAGAGTGAAGAGAAAGGAAAGAGTAGGTGGAAGGGGGGGGGGCGTTTTTTTTCTCTTGTCTTTTTCCTTGGTTATGTATGTTTCAGAGCATTGGAAATGTTCGGCCGAGTAACGAGCACCCGAGCATTTTAGGGCTCGCTAATCTATAATGGGGAGCAAAACAGTCTAGATGCTAAACTGCAGATCTGGTGACTGTAAATGTTGAGGATCCACAGCTACATTATTAGGAAATCTAACAGGATAACAGTATATGATACAAATGTTTCCCAGAGTTTCCTTCTCTTGTTGTCATAATGCGAACAGCTTTCAAGAAATAAAATTTCAGTTTATTATTATTACAACGTCCTAGCCAACATGGGTAGCTGTGTACAATCCAAAGGTGGCATTTTCAGGGTTTTTGTTAAGGACAGGTGAGACAATGCGGGGATTATCTTGGGTTTTTGTCATGTTTGGCACGGTTTTGGAACATAGTGTGGTACAAATGAGGTTTTGTGACTTTCCATTGCGCATGCTTTCACCAAATTCATTATTTGCTTACACTAGTATGTACAATATGAGATAAATTAATGACTTGCGATTTGGCACAAATTTATGTTAAGTGCATTTTGGTGCAAAATTGTGACGTTCCCCATTCACACCCTGGTAAATAAATAGGACAAAAATCGCAACCAAATTATCAAGACCAATTGTCTTAGAGTGGACATTTGCGGAAAAAAAAACAATAGTATGAAACAACTAAATAAATTAAATTTTTTCTTCCTGCTTTTTCTGTCTTTTTTGAGAAAGTTTGGCACATGCCAATTTTTTGGGCCTTTTTGGGGCATTTAAATGTTTTTCACCAGTAAGACACATTTATTTTTTTTTTTCTTTTTTTTTTGTTTTCCCCCCAAAAAATGGCCAAAAATGTCGCAAATGACACTTATCCATTAAAATTTTCTAAAATTTGCAGCAAATCTTTAGCGCAAAAAAAACTCCAAACAAAACCATACTAAAGGGGTTTTCCCATTAAAGAACATGTTTCAATGTCCATTCCATAATGTGTTTTTTTTCTTCCACAATCAAGATCCATTTAAACCCTTTACCTCAGTGTTATTCTGCGAAGCTGCCTATAATGAGTAATGGTCGTATAACATTTAAGGTGTGGGCGGGGGGGATGTCTAAGCAGACACATTATGGCCATCTACTGATATGAGACTCTGTGTGCTGAAATGTGGTTAGGAGTTCGGTCCAGGTTATATGACATTAATTAACATATGATCATTGTAACTAGTACAGGACACATAGGAAAGAAGAGCGACAGATGAGAGATGAGAGAATGCATATCTGTGAGATGCATCTAACAAAACAATGAATCTCCAGCTCTTGCTGCATGTCAGGCTACAACACACAACACTATCAGATCTGATGTGCCTCCTCCCCGCCCTGGATAAAGAACTTAACTTCCTGTAGCTTCTTACGTCTCCTCACCCTGCTCCTGTGGTTTGGACAGCAGACATAGCGTGTGCGAGCTCCTGGACTGCAGGAGGGAAAGGAGATAGAGGACAGGGAGCAGGGTAGAGAGAATTTTGAGCTTTGAGAGGTCAAATAGAAAAGAAAATTGGCTTGCCGGCCTAAAGTCAGGAAGTACAGGGTGGAAAACCAGGGGAACTGAAACTGAAATAGAGACAGGTGAATTAGATTTGTTGAAATGCAGATTTTTTGTTAATAACAGGGGAATAGAGAATGTGTTATTTTGTTTATCCTGAATACATTTACGAAAATTTGTCTTCATGGGGGGAATTCCCCTTCAATGGTGGACTCATAGGCAGATCATAAAATTCATGCAAAACAAAACCAGGGGAATAACCCATATCTTTTCAAGGGGACCTCACAAGCAAAAACCCTAGTCAGGTTCCAAGGCCTATGCAGTGTTTGATTTTGAATCGGTTCAGTACTCCATGAGTTTAGTAATTACCTGGTCAGTACCGCAGAATTTAGTGGGGAGGAGCAGCAGCTCAAATTTGTGGCCTGTGTCTCCTCGTGCATCTTCCTCTCCCTCTAGAACATTCATCTACATCCCTTGACTGCTTTAAGCACTGACAGGAAGTGGCGAGGGGTGCATGAGTTTGGGGGAGAGGAGACTTGACTCGGCACCTACAGGACACTGAGCTGCCCCCCTCCTGATGATGGCACACCACATCATGGCTGGCAGGATTCAGGTAAGTGAATTAAAACTTCAAGAACTAAAATGATTCAGAATGCGTCAAAGGCATTTTTAAAATGGCATAGGCATAGGTTATAGTAACTGTCGCAGCATAAAAATTTTATTCTTGGTTTACAGTTCGCGTTGAATTACACTATATGGAAAATACTAAGAACCTAACATACATCCTTACCAGTATTATGTCCAGGGCCGGAATGGGGATGGGTCCGGTTGTGATCACCTGCGTTCCCACCCTTGCCCTTTAACGGGAGCCCCACCATTTCAGATCGTTTGATGTTGCCCGATAGCCCACTAATGTGCAGTTTTGCCTTTTCTGAATCCAGTGTGAAAACAGAAGTGATACAGAGAACTGAGTTGTAGCCAAAGACTTGTGCTATGGCAGAGCAAGATACAAGCACAATGGGATGTCAGCGTCCTATGCAGGCAAGGCACAGGGGACATCCTCACGATGATGTCTGCTCCAGATTCTGACTCCTGGAAGAGGTTGAGGTCACCATGCAATAGGTGATCTAAATCTATCTATTATCATCTTATTATCTAAAGTTGCAAAAACTGGCAGCACTGCCGGATTGGTGTCAAAAAGGTGACGGGGTGGCTTTTATTCAGTGCAAGTTCAGGCCCTATCTATCTTATCGATCTATATATCTATAATATATATATATATTATATATGTATATATATACAGGGTCGGGACTGGGGTACCTGGGGCCCACCAGTGTATTGATTTGGTGGTACACCTACTATACATAAAAATTTTCTGGGATAAGGGAATTTCAATCACTCAAGGGTCAGGGGAAATAAAGGATAAAATAATCCCTTTCTCCCGTCCCTCTCTGCTAGTGCTCTGCTCTGGGTGGGTGTATAGGGCTGCGTGGTGACGTTATCTCAGGGCATAATGTTAGGGATAGTATAAGAGTTACCCCTTGGTTTCCTGGGCTTTCTATGCGACTGGTTGGGTTTGTTAGGGATGTAAGTGTTCGCACTGAACAATAACCTCCAATAAGGAAATGCTGAAAACCTTTACACGAACTGAGGACATTAACCCCACACCCTGCGGTCCAGCACCACATAAAAAAGTCACCCTGTATCTCGACCCTATAGATATAAACAGTCCATAAGCTGAAGAGCTATCAAACTAAAAGGTACTCAGTGAATATAATAGGTTCTGAAAAGGAAGAAAGTCAGATCTAGCTACCTTCCAGGGTCATGTTTCTCCTCGCATCCAGAAATCACAGTAAAATCTGTGGACAGAATTTTGGCAGATGTGTTCAGCTTGTGAAGCAGATCCCCCCACTGCGCCCCCTAAAAATACCCACACTTACTTACAGTATAATGTCAGATGGATAAAACAAAGTCCACACCGTACTTCTAAAGAAATCTATGCCCCCGTATATCAAAAATTACATTGGTACCCCAGTATATAAAACTTTACACAGTCCGTGAATAAATAATACGTTCCATTAAAAAATATGTATGCGGCCATAATTTATGGTTACCCTGTGAATTATTTTAATGCATTATTTATCTATTAAGGTCCCTTCTAATGATTTTTGTACATTTTCCCATACCGAAAAAATGTGATATATATAAAACAATGATGCAGAATCAATTCTTTTATACAAAATCTACTAATAGGTTTTTGTACATGTCCCAATATTATTATACATTATACAACTTTCTATTTAGCATTTACACATAGTATATGCACATTATTTAATCTATTATTAGCGTAGTAGCCAGACCCTAGTAGAATACAGCCAGCCCCCAGTTAGTATACGCTGCAGCTCCCTCTAGTTACAGCCAGCCAGCCCCATGTAGTATAAGCAGCCAGCCCCCTGTAGAATATAGCCAGCCCTCTGTAGTATATGCCGCCCCCTGTTTATATATAGCCTGCCTGACCTGAGACTTATAGCATGCAAAGCCTCCCTGTAGATACAGCCTGCCGGTCCCTGTAGAATACACACTCCCTGCCCCATGTAGTATACAGCCAACCAGCCCTCTGTAGTATACAGCAGCCCCCGTCGATATAGCCTTCCAGCTCCCGTAGTGTATAAGCTGAAGCCAACTGTAGTATATGCCTTCCAGCCCCCTGTATATTTAGCCTGCCAGCCCCTGTCGTATACAGCCTGCCACCCCCCTTGCAGTATACAGACTGCAACCCCCTATAACATTGACCCCCCATATTCATACACCCCCCAACACATTACCACCCCCAATAAACATTAACAAACTCCCCAACCCCCATAAACAATAATAAAACCCCCCACACACATACCCCCCCACAAACAATACAATGTGCTGCCGTCTTGACCCTCCTGCCTGTACCCAACCAAGAGTTTGCCACAATTTCGGTACAAAGTCACCCTGTGAAACAACGTGGTGGACCCCAGCGTACATCATGTCCACGGTGGTACAGAGGATCCCAACTACACTGATCATGACAATAACAAAGGCATAATAGGTATGCATATATGCATATATGTATGTTAATTAAGGGGCATATTTCTTAACAGGTCATGTGACCTATGTGTATCACCATACACCCATATGATACTTGTACACTGCTCGAAAAAGGCTCATGTAGAGACAAAAACGTCACACTTGACCACGTCATGGATAAAGAATCCACTTTCCACTGTGAATAATATGGATAATATTATCCCAAGGTACAGTTTTTGGGTTTTTTGTGTTGTGTCATTATGCGTCATGAGATGCATTGGCCAGGCACAAGGCTGAAGGGAACATTGCTTACAACCAAGACAGGGGAGGGGATGATGGCAGTGGCTCCAAACCCTAGGGCTGCGATGGCAAACCTTTAGAGACAGAGTGCCCAAACTACATTAAGACCCACTTATTTATTGCACAGTGCAACATAGAGATTTAATTTGTTGATTTATAACCCTGCTATGTCACGCTTTTCATCATTACCAGCCCCTGAGGACCACCAATAAAGCAGAAAATCTGGAGCGTCCTCCGGGTCCCAGAAACAGGAAGAATTGTCAGGGCTGGAGAATGGAGTTACAATGATAATCCAAATCTGTCCATACTTTCCCACTCCTCCAGTAGTCCAGGTAGCGCTGCACTTTAATATAGCTCTGTGAGCAGACAAAGTCATGGGGTATCTGGGACTGCTGGAGAGACCTGGAGTCCTCTCTGGTGATGGAATGGGTGCCCACAGAAAGGGGTACCAGTGCCACCTCTGGCAACAGTGCCATAGGTCGCCAACACTGCCATAGGGAGTATCTTTTAGGAACTATGCCATCTTCACTTAGTGGGAAAATGGACACCTTGGGCCAGCTTGTGCAAAGACTGTGTGGTATTCCCCCCCACCCAATTTCAAAAAAGGAAATATCATAGCTGTCCATTAACTGGGGCATAATTCACAAAAAAAAAAAAAAAAAATTTGGGTCCGGTTACACGGGACAGATGGGATCTAGATACGCTCCTGGAGCCAAAAACCGGAAGCTAGCTGACATGGGGAATCAGCCAATAGCAAAACACCCCTAATAATTGGGCTTAGACACCCGGGTGTGGTATGGGTGAATGGAATATAGTATTTCGGTTGATTGGAAGCAAGGCACAATTGTGCCATCTTCCAATAAAAGTTATGGAGTTTTAATAAAAACCCTAGACCCAGAAAGTACCTGATTGATCAGAGGGGAATAGAAAAACTCCCCCTCTCAGGGATTCACAGCCATGGGTGGGGGTCAAAAATCCCCTGGTTTAAATAGTGAGGGGCCACATGGCTTGGTTCAGTTCTGCGGACTCGATAATTAGAGACTGAAATCGCTCTGTATGCCCTGTCTTGGCCAAGGAACTTCTACCTATTCATAGAAGAGTTTTTGTTTTCTTTCCCTAATTTGAAGTATCGATGTGTAAGTTTTAACTATTTTTATCTGAACAATTCTGAAGGGAATTACAGTGACCAATCAATCAGGTACAATTTTAAGATAGTATAAGTAGTGAGTACAATGTTATGTATAAATCATCAGTGTACTTTTTGTGTGGTTGAGGTGCCATGGCTTCTTTGCGTAAAGTAACTTGTGGGTGGTGGCAGTGAGTGGACTTGGACATGTGTCAAGATTGGGTCGAGTTAAATTTAGTGTTAGGCGCCATTTTGTGGAAGTGAGTGAAGTTAAGGGCTAAATTGTGAGGCTCCATGGAGTAGGTAACCCCGTGTGTGAACTCTGGTGAGTGGGTTCGTGACAAGTGCTGTTTTCCATTTTGGATACCTAAAAAAAGAAACTGAAGCCTGGTCTTTTAACATGCACCCACCATCTTGGATAAGTGTTTGCTGCTGACTGGACTTTTGTATATAAAAACACATATATATTATGTATTAGATGTATTACTGTATATATGTATTACTGAGAGCTGTGTATATATTCCTGGCGCAGGATGTTTTATGTATTAATGGGCGTTGTATGTATGTATCCCGGGGGGGCTGGTATATAATGATATTAGCAATATTAAATTTTTGAAAAAAAAAAAATTGTGACGAGGGTCCCCAAAAGTTTATGCCCAAGGGGACTCTACCATCTTAAGCCAGCCCTGATTCTTTACTATATAGCACAAAGGAAGTTTGGGATTATATGAAGTAAAAAAAAAACACATATTTAAAAGTTCTGCAGTCTAATACAACAGAGTCCTCCGTAGACAATGCTGTTTAAGTTGTTTTATAGCAGTATTCCCATCATCCAGTCAGCTTATAATTGTAATAAAAATATTAAACCTTTCCACTGCACAAAGTGCTACGGAAAATTCAAACCCACACGGCAGAACAAGATTGAAAGGTATTTTATGAACACGGATTACAGCATGCAACGTCCTAGATTATCAAGTGGGGGTGGAAAGCCTTCTCAGTGAGAATCAACTCCAATCCTGTTATATGGACAAGCATAGCAAGCAGTGACATTTTTAGTAGTTGGATAAAATCAGACTTCTATAGTTTAAGGTTATGGGCAAGACGCTTCATTCTCACAATAGGCTCGGCCATTAAAGGGGAAGTTTGAACTAAAACGAGCAAAGCCTATAGGAACAAGGTGAGGCTCTGACATTTAGGAAACGATGGAGGGTGGCTCCGGGAAGCTGTGAACTTTTTCTGCGGAATGGCAATAAATATGAGTTACGAGCTTAATAACATTTCCTGTGTTAGTTTGGCTTCCAGAGATGGCTAGCTATTGCAGTAAATAATAGAGCCCGTGCCCCAAGTACATCCAGAATAGTAAATTACAGGAATTATACAAAAAAAGTATTCGGAAACATTGGTGTATTGCTTGTACTTGGTTCTTGTGTAAGTATAGTGACTATTGATCACTTCAAGCCCTGACAACCAGATCGCTTCTATTAGGACAATATGGAAAGAAAGCATCTTGCTGACCTCTTGGACTCCGGAGCTGTTACACTGCTTCAGCAAGCAGCTGTCGTCTGGGAGCTCAGAAAAATATGATTTGGAAGGGTATGCTCATTTTCCCCAGATTTTGGTTTACAACATTATTTCAATTATTTCTCACTAGAAATTGATGTTTCTCTAATAGTGATCATAGTGATCTGTCAAAGTGACTTTTACACCGCCATAGGTCGGCTGAGATTGGCCCTGAGAAGCTCCTCTCTTTACAGAGTGCAGGCGAACTATGAACCTGTAGACTGCTATTATCACGGGTGGAGTTATGGAACAGGAATTAGCCCCATGCAAAATGAAAATATGGTGTTCGTATGCCAGCTGTCCGACACAATAACATACGGCACCATAGAAGTGCTTTGTGCACGGAAGGTGAAAAAACGTGTCATCGTTACTGTTGTTGTCCCCAGCAAACAGATACAGATGCTCCCCCTTCTCCAGCCAGGGGTATGCTATGCCCAGTCCCGGAGAGGTTGAGCATACCTTCGTATGCATGGAACATAGGGTAGAGAGCTTAGCGGCAATAATGATGGGTCACACCACCAAGGTTTCCTGACTCCAAGTTTAGAGGTATTGTTTATTATTAGCTAATAAGTTATACAGGGTGCCAAACTGCACTAATAGCGGTGTGCCTGTGTATAGTGAGGTGCCCAGATTCATGAATAACAGACACCAGAAATCATGATTCTCAGCTCCTTGAACTGGTGGACAGAGTTGACTAACTTTGTTGTGGGTGCTTGCACCATACTTCGTCTGACTTGCATGATAAATCTGGCCCAAAGCCGTGCACTGGAACGTCTCGAATGGGTGTTGCATGATGCCTTGTGCAAGCGGTACCACAAAATGGTGAAGCAAGAGCGAAAGGGTATCAGGCACTTCTACATAAATACCTGTGCAGCAGTTTGAAGCTAGAAAGAATGGGCAGTCAATCTGGCTTTTTTTTTTTGCAGAATATGTTGCAAGGCCGTTAGTAAAGTGTCCCATGGGTTTTTCTTGGCATGGTGGCCTATTCATATGATACGTTGTTTTTGTTGCAGGACATGGGGGATAGAGCATGTTTAGCATATACTGCAATATTTGTCAGAATGTTGTATTGCCCAGTATGCATAACAAAATCTACTATATAGAGGAGTGGTGTTATACTTATATTGTCCAATAGGGTCCATTGGTCCATTGGAGGATGGTATTGCTAGTGAAGCTTAAAAAAAAGAAAAAACAGCAATCAATGTACCAAAAGCTGTTTGTTTGATGCACGAGCCCAGGGTCTCGGTGCAGGATCCATAGCAAGACAAAAAAAAGAGAGAAGGCCACAGCACCATATGAATGAAAAAAAGGTTAACGCTTATTCACACAGGGATAGAAAAAACTGCAACGTGTCGATCACCAGGAATCATTCAAGCAGACATAGAGTGGCAATGCACATACTGTATATATACACCATTTTTATGACAGCATTCCTGTATACAAACTTGTTTTCTTTTATAACAAATTCCTATATTTACATTATATCAAAGTGAAACAAAGCATTGTGTGTAACACTTTATATCTACAGTGATAACAATAGAGACAAATAACCACTGCTAGGGAGCCTAAAGACAGCGATATTATTCATTTTTTCTTCTTTTGATTCATATAATTATAAGACTGTCCAACAACAAAACTCCTGCCAATTAGCTTTGGAACCACCTCCAGGTATATTGCAAATGAAGCAGGTCACATCAGTACATGCTCCCTTTGATTGCCGCAAGCCCTGTTCATGTGGAAGGAGGTTGAGATTCTATGCTGCCACAGGATCATGTAGTATCATGGTTGTGATTGGTGGTCATTGAAGTGGCCACATTTGCTCAACCAGATGCTCTATTTCTTTCAACAGCTGATCGTGTTCTTCAAAAACCACTGATCTATAGCGATCACCTCTCCTAAGGAAAGTAATCAATAATTATATCCTGATTATCCTTTTGACCATTTAGTCAATAAAAACTCTCTTGAACTAACTAAGATACAATACACTCCCAATCTCCTGCCAGGAATGTAAAAACTGTCCAAATATATAAAATTATAACAATCATTAAACTGTGCGAGCAGATTAAAATCAAACAAAACTCCTCTAGAAAATACATGATGACTGTTTTATGCAAATGGCAAATAAAGACATATAAAAAAATCAAAACTGCGAACCGAGAACGGTGGTAGGAAAGGGTTTTCTTCAACTCAGCAGATTATGCAGCCAATGAATGTTAAATCCCTCATAAAGATCATTGAATGATGCACCAGTCAGTTTTTTACCGCCTCCGTGACAGTGATATATACTCATATCTTTTCGCATGAATAGGAAATACCCATACACTTTTACCCACATAAGGTATAGCTAATTGCCAACCATCAAATACCAATCAAACGGACAACCCTGTCATGTTATATTCCATTAAGCAACTATGGATTTGTTTTATATCACCAACTTCTTCAGAAATGTTTTACTATGTGCAAAAATGAAGATGTGTTCAGGGATGGGGTGTTTAAAAGGAAAATATCCCTTTTTCCCTTCTTTGAGCATTGCATTACAATATAATTTGTGTTTTAACTTACCTGGCGTCTGACAAATCTCGTTTAATTCCAGCGGGTGGCATGGTGTGCATGCATTTCAAAAAACAACATGGACTGCCAAATAGGGTGCTAACTCTTCAGCTCTCAGCCCCACCTGAGGAGTGGAGCTCACAGACAAGCCAAATATTGTTTTAAGTGTACACCAGGGTGTCCTATAAGTCTGGGCTCGAGGGGTATATGGAGAGGGCTGACACCAGCGTTTTCCCCGCGGTTGGTGGCAGGAACCCACCACAGCACCTAACGTATTCCAAGGGCACCGCGTTTGGAGCACGAAAGCCACCCCCAGGATGGGTCATTGGAGGGCGGGGATTGGTAGCCATGCAGCCTAGAGTCTCATTGAAACCAGTAGGCTGCCATGCATAATGATCTCAATAGCCAGCAGAGGCAGGCTATTAAAGATCAGCAGTAATATTGCTAAATACTGCAATACATTAGTATAGCAATCAGACCCTACTGGGTAAAAGGACCCTGGAGGGTCTTTTTCAAATAATGGTAAAAAAATAAAAAATCAAAAAAAAAAAAGCGAAATCACCCCAGTCCCTAGATCACAATAAACAGAAATAAAACAGGAAATATCATAAACATGTAGTTATTGCTGCATACCAAATCTCGTCTATCAAAATATTAATAAGATTATTCCCCAGTTGTGAAACGGAAAGAGCGCACAAATATCTGAATCACCACTTTTTTCCTCATTTTCCCATCCTGCATATTTGAATAAAAAATACATCAATGGACATACAGGTCCCAAATTGAATACCGTATATATGTGATAATGCAAATTAAATAAACAAATAATACTTCACCCTCCGGTGTCGTGATGTCATGCGGACTCCGATCCCTGTCGCAGCTCCCGGCGCTCCCCGTGTCTCCTCTTATGTATCTATCTTCTCTAGCGGCAGAGTCGCGTCCATGGATCTGCCGGGCCGCGCACGGTGATGCAGCACTGTCACACTGATGACGTCATCAGTGGCGACAGCGTCGCACACGTGGCGGACGGTCGGCGCGATCTCCGGCCAGAGAAGATTAGAAGAGTGAGAAGCCGCGATGGGGATCGGAAGCCGCGGGAGCAGGGAGGAAACATCGGGACACGGAGGGTGAGTATTAAGTTTATTTTTTTATTGATGCTACAGTGGGAAGGTGTGTACTGATGGGGGCAGGCTGTATACTGATGGGGGAAGGATGTATACGATGGGGGCTGGCTGTATAACGATGGGGGCAGGATGTATACAATGGAGGAAGGCTGTATACTGCTGGGGGCAGCTGCGTGATACTGAGGGGCAGGATGTATGTACACGGGGGCGGCTGTATACGTTGGGGCAGGTGTATACTTGTAAGGGGGAAGGCAGTATGCTGATGGGGGCAGGCTGTATGCTGATGGGGCCGGCTGTAACTGATGGGGGAGGCTGTATACTAAGGGGGCAGTGTGTTACTGATGGGGCAGTGCTGTATAATGATGGGGCAGGCTGCATGCTACACGGGGGCAGGCTGTTATGATGGGGGCTAGACTGTATAGCGCAAGGGGGCAGGACTGTATATTGATGGGGGCAGTTGCTGTATACTCTGGGGAAGGATGTATTACTACTGGGGACAGCTGTAGACATTGGGGGACAGGCTGTATAACCTGGGGGCAGGCTGTATGATACATGCGGGCAGTCTGTATGCTACGTGGGGCTGGCTGGATGCTACGTGGCTGGCGTATGATACAGGGGGGCTGGCTTGGCTGTAGACTACACCTCGGCTACTACTCGAGTCAATATGTTTTTTTTCAAAGTTTTATGGGGGGTTGTTCCGGCGGTAAAATTAGGGGTCTCAGCTATACTCGGGGGACGGCTTATACTCGAGTATACATTGTAAATTACAAGCCAGTACATACAGCAAAAATATCACCCTATGTAGGTCCCATACTATACCAATGGGGGCATTCTGTATACCGATGGGGGCAGGTGTAACCGATGGGGGCAGGCTGTATAATGATGGGGTGAAGGTGGATAAAGATGGGGAAGGATGGATACAGATGGGGCAGGGCTGTATACTGAAGGGGGCAAGTGCTGTATAATGAGGGGGGCGGCTGTATGCTACCCGGGGGCAGTGCGTATAAATGTGGGGGCAGGCTGTATACGATGCGGCAGGCTGTATACTGATGGGGGAAGTGCGTATACTGATGTAGGCAGGATGCTATGCACACGGGGGCAGGCTGTATACTGATGGGGGCAGGCTGTATACTGCAAAGGCGAAACGCGACACGGGCACAATGTATACTGATGGGGGTAGGCTGTATACTACTGGGACAGGCTGTATACTACTGGGGGCAGGCTGTATATACGGGAACAGGCTGTATACTACTGGGGGCAGGCTGATACTACATGGGGGCAGGATACCTCTCCGTTACAAGGGGAAATGATAGGACATGTCCTTATGTTTCACATACGCAAGGCAATGCATCTCTATGGAGAAGGGAGGGATAACCCCTCCTCCTTCCATGCCAAAGATGGAGAGAGTCCTCTGGTTTAAATTGTTATTCAAAACTTGTAAAGCGGAATGCCCTTCTTCAAGACATATGGACAAAGGTATATAAAGGTTTTCCAGGAGCAGAGAGAAAGAGGCTCTCTCAGGGGGGGTATTGCCCATACCCTCCTTCTCTATACATATCCCTCAGATATTTTCCCAAGATGGTGGGCATACAAGTGAATTAAGCTAAAGCTGTAGCGTTTCCCTGTCTTCCCCTGCATGTACTAGACCAAACAATGAAAAAAATCCCCACTCAATTAAGGTGTACTTTTTGGGCTGCTTTCAAAAGCTTCAGTGCTGCTCTAGGTGTGGTGTGTGTTAAACAATGACATCTTTAAAAAAAGTCTCAGACTCAGCGATTCCACACTTGCAAGTGTGATGCGATGATTTGACTCACACCCGCAATGCGTGCTGCCGGGTCTCCCGCCTGAATGCTGCCAAAACGGGACTGCTCCTGTTGCAGCGTCAGGATGGCGACCCAGGCAGCATGCGTTGAGAGTGTGATGGAGTATGCTATGTTATAGGAGACTAGTGTGATACAGCCCATTTGTGTAAAAAGCTGGAATTCAGAAGAACTACACAAAGTGAAAAGTAAATTTCTCAGGAAGAGAGGCTTCTGCAGCTCTGTCTATTACAATGGGGCAGGAGTATGGATCCGACGCAATACGCACACAACGGACAACATGTGATGGTAATGCCATCACTTGCATCACTAAATTGGGCAGTGTAGAGGGGCAAAGATCAGTTGTGCCTCTGTCTTAAAAGAGGACCACTGATACAGGTTAATCAGGAAGACTTAATTCCTAGGGAGTGCTTGAGTCCAACTTCTGCCCTGAGTCTGCCAATCACTTTTTTTTGGTAATTTGACCCCAGGACCAAGGAAAAGACTTTACAACAATATCTACCATCAAGATCCCTTCTATGGAATGTTTGGGGGATTAAAAAAATTGTATGTGAGTATTGAAAGTTGGATAAACATGGAAATATGTATTCAGTTTTCCTACTAATTTTTACTTATCTGATGTTCTCAATAATACTGTGAATTCCAAACATATGCTATGTTCTTGTGTCAGGTAACTCTGATATCCCAATACTTCTGCTTATTTTAGAATTTTGATAAGAATTTATTATTTTTATAAATCCCAGTTAATGATGGCAGCTCCACTCCAATGACTGAACGGGGATACTGTACTTTATGTCCTCCACCCAAATTGGATATGCATGGAAATTACAATAGAACAGATGGTACCTGCCGGTAGCTGGCCACATGGGGAGATGAACAGTACCTGGAATAGGAAGAAATTAATAAATAAGTGTCTTTTATTCTTGCAGGAATAGTTCAATATGCCGTCAGACGATACACTCTCAGGTTAAATAAGTTTGATGGGACCAAATAATTGTAGACAACTTGTAGGGGAGGCTACAAAATAAAAACTAGATAAAAATGTAGCTCCCATTTGCATCTTCCAGCACTGCTCCTCATGGCCCACACTGAGCTGTGGCAGCTGCTTTGGTGATGTCAACAGAGACTCACTAGCCGAAGTGAACACTTAAAGGATGGTGATTGGCTACAGCGGTCACATGCGTCATGGACCACTGCCGGAATTTATGGTGGGCAAAAATGGAGACTGAAAGTAACAGGAGCTGTGGCACTAGAAAGGAGAAGTGGTTTAATCCCAGAGAACCCCTTAGTTTGATTCGAAGTTAAAAAAAGATTGTTCTGATAGGCAAAAAGTAGCAAACAAAACTACAGAGTGCAGCTCTAAATTGTTTTTTTTTTCTGCTAGGGTAGCATCAGGTTATCCCATTTAAGGAAATATCATTGTAGGAATATGACTTATTTCTAATGGTAAAATATCTAGCAAGCTATTTTGTAACTTTAAATATGTCAATTTAAAATTTGAAGTATATAAGTTGATTATAGCAAAACGGAAACCTCCGTGGCTTCTGCAACCATTGATTTCGGGCTAAGGAATTACAGTTAGATTTGGTCTACATGATTTTCCTAAAAGACCCATGCGTATTTTGATAAACATGAATAACGAAGTCCAGAGAAGAATTTTGCCATCATGCGCTATTGAGAATGAGACCTTAACAATGCAAATGCAGCGCCAACCGGATACTGCCAACGTGAAGCATCAGCACAAAAAAGTAGACTGTAAAATAACTAGATGAATTATGAGTATTATGAAAAATAAACTAGGAGAGGAAAGTAAAAGCTATTTGCCAAGTGTGTATTTTACTTTCTGATTAAGTCATTCTACAAGTAGAAATTCTTTAATGAATAATCACCACATATATATTTTTATGTAAAGCGGCTTTGAGATTATTCAGTTTGAGTTTTTGGTATAGAATCCCATATCAGAATGACTATAGAAAAGAAAACTTCTCTGCTTTGCAGTGGGGAAACTTTTTTCCTCCTGGTACCTGTATAGTCTTGGGGATGAAAAGCTTCATTGACTGGATATATTTAAAACAAAGTAATTAGGTCAATCTAAGGCATTTTTAATGTACAAAAAACTAATTATCAAACTTCTATTTTATAAAATAACCTCTCTATTATCTTAATTCATTCAGTTAGGGTTTAACCAAGACTTGTCCTTTACTCGTCATTGTTTATAGGGGACCAAACTGAATGTGACCTATATTTTTTTTTCTTTTTTTTTTTTTTTTTTGCAACATTGCTTACACAATGTATATCTTTTATACATAATAGGAAATTGGGTGCTGATTGTAATAATATTCTTCCTCAAGCTCAATTTTGTAGGGAATGTATTAAAGGGTTTCGGGTTTTAAAAAAATACTGAGGGCAGGGCTGGGGAGGGGCTTTCAAAAATAATAAACAGGTTTCTTACTCGTCCGTCTCTCTGTGCGCTGGTTTCATTATTAGGGAGCACAGGGAGCTTCTGGACGTCCGGAAGCTCCCATCTGACACCATCTCCCAGAGCTTACAACGCGAGGATAGGGACGTATGGGAGGAGCCGGCCAATCGTGCTGAAAGTCCGTGTTCGCGGCTTCGTGCCCCTGTATAAACAAACAGGGAAAAGGACTCGGAGGGACCGTGGTGCGGGGACAACGGCAGCGCAGAGGAGGGAAGTAAGTGTTTATATGTTAACACAGCCCACCCCAGCCCGGCCCCTGAGACCCGGATAACCCCTTTTTTACAGTTTTTTACGATGGAGGGAAAAGTCTAGGATATCCATTGAGGAAATTACAACAAAATTAACATGGATAAACCAGGGACGCTTACGCATAGAACCAGGTAATCTTCTTACATGGTATCCATGGGCTCCTTTAAAGTTATGTTGATGAGCAGAAAGCTCTGGGGGTGTGCCAAGCCAAACCAGGCGGAATTCACCAGGCTGATACCGTAAGCAAGAGTACTACCCTTTTTTACGACATACCTATAGAACCAATAAAAGATCAGAGCTCATATTAATAACTGTGGCAAAACCGGAAACCAATCACAGCTCAGCTTTGGAATTGCCAAAAACAGCAGCAAACATGTATATGGTGGTTGATAGTGACTTTTGAAAAGGGCAGGTTAAAATTTCGCTCAAACCTGTTTATGACAGAGCGACTATGCAAATTTAGGTATGTAAATGCAACTGCAGATCCCTTTAGCGAAACATCGTACATGCAAAATACAGCAACACACATGCAGCAGCTTTATATATTGGATATCTGCAGGACTGCTTGTACTTATCATCCAGCATTCATGACACTCTTACTGTATATATTTGTGTAAAGCGAGTTTTTTTAGCACAAAAGTGTGTGAAAAACCTGACCTCAGGCTTATACACGAGTCAATTTTAAAAAAAGGTAATACTCAACCTCTGGTGCCCGGATTCCTGGCAGCGGCTCACGATCCCGGAGGCGGCCCTCAGACCCCATGTTAAGCACATTTAAAAAAAATAAACTGAATACTCACCTTCCGGAGAACTCACCCGATCTTCGCGCCGGCTACCGATCCTCGGCGGCGGTCTGTATACCACTTGGGGCTGGGCGGATACCACATGGGGCTGGCTGTATACCACATGGGGCTGGCAGGATACCACTTGAAGCTGGCGTCTACTACGTGGCTGGCTTTATACCACATGGGCGGCTGTACTACTAATTGGGGCTGGCTGTATAATTCACCTAGTCTTATACTCGAGTCAATAGGTTTTCCCAGTTTTTGTGCTAAAATTAGGGGGTTCGCCATATATATATATATATATATAGATATAGATATATATATATACATGATATTATAATATATTGACACATTTTAAACCTGAAATCCTACTTTGCCATTCTCTCTTTCATAGCAGGAGATTACCTGGCTGCATGCCAGTTTTCCTGGTGTAGAAGCAGTGAATTAATCACACATTTCTGCTCAATTTTTGGCCGCCTTACCCGAAATTGATGTATTGGCCAGAGGCAAGGGGGCGTGGTGCTATCATACGCTGCGCTCCTGCATTGTATCATTTGCCGTGGAGGGTGCCGGGCGTATGATATATTTTACCAAAGAGAGTATTAGAAAATTTCTTATGTGTTTTGCTCATATTCATCCTTTGATTGAATTAGGTATTTAAAGTGAATATTAAAGTCAGTAATTTGCAATAGAAATTTGAGGAAATAAATAATAAAAAGTATTAATGAGTCTATATGAAATTTGGTTTTAGGTGTTGTGTTCGTGTTAGTAATATACCACTTCTTGAATCCAAACCACATTCTATGGCTTGGTGATACTTTTTCTTTTTAATCAATTGTTGAGGAATAACTAATAGATGTGCTTGTAATGTACATCAAAATGTTTGGTCAGATGAGGTTATTCCGATATTGCGATTTGCATTTTGAGATGTTAAAACATAAGATGTGGGAGATGAGTAGATTTATGAAAGCAAAAGTGCTTCAAAAACAACAGAAGAAAAAATTATGATTTCATGTATATTACAAATAATGAGCTTGACTGTAAAACTTCTGATTTGTTGCCAAAGTCAGGATTACAGTATTTCCGGACATAAGGCGGCACATAAAAAAGCCTTGGATTTCATTGGAAATCAAAGTGCGCCGGCTAGTCCTGAGCCCCTATGTATGGCGCAGGGCCAGCGGGACCATACTTACAAGGTCCCGATACGGAGGCCAGGAGACAGCAGATCTCAGCGGGAACTGCAGACCACGCGCATGAAAAAACTTCTGCCGCGTCGGTCTGCAGTTCCCGCTGGAGATCTGAGTCTCCGGTAGCGGGGACATATGTAAGTAGGTCTGATGCCCTCCTCACCTCCCCCACCTCCTCGACACCTCCCCGCGTAGACGCACTCGTCGGGTCTCGTCTCGGCGTCGCGCTCTTTCTCTAGGGTCTCGCTCCGCCCCCGGTCCTCAGCCAAAGCCCCCGGACCTGCGCCTTATAGTCCGATGCGCCTATATATGGGAATTATTATATATATAGGCGCATCGACTGATGTGCATTTATCCGGTGCGCTAATGGCCCGCCGAAAAAATATGGTAGTATTTTATTTACTTAATTTATCATAGTGCATAAGCCAGTACTTTGAATTGATGATTCTAGAAATAGTTGGTGGTTTTCACTAAAAGAAGAATCCTCATATAACTGGTGATAATGGCCAAAAAACACTCACCATTTAAAGATGTGAAGCAGAGGACAGGTTTGCATTAGGAGGCCATATTTATGACACTCCTGTAGATAGCTCACTGCAGGATTGGGTTATTTCTATCCGCACCAACTAACAGGGAATAGAGTGGACAGCACACATTTCAAACTTTGCACTCCATTAATTTTAGGTACAACGGGGTACCAACAGACACCATTCTTGTGATCCTTGGGGTTCCCACCACTGGGAACCCCCACGAATCACAACGTATTTTCCTATAATTTGATACCCCTTTATTGCTGGAAGCATTCAAATAATGCAGAACATCTTATACAAAAAGACCATCATGCCCAATTTGGTCCTAAAATTCTATTCTGAATAATCTTGTCTTTTTTTAAACATAAGCAAAGGTATCCATAGTCAATGTGGACCTGATGAGTCAGATTCTAGAATAAAGAGGATGAAACCTTTGGACTCTTACCATCACAAATATTTTTTCATATTATAAGTGAAGACATGGTGGTAATTTCAGCTTGACTGAAGCCGTATCACCAGTTCTGAAATGAAAATAATAAATTCCCGGGTCTGTCTTTCTCCAATCTGCCTCGTTGGCTAAAGATATCTATATGTATCCCACAGGCACATGAGATTTCATAATTTAAGGCCAAGATTAAATTCTACAGTGTGTCACCAGGAGTTAGAATATATTATAGAAGAGGATAAGTAAAAGCAAAAGGAACTTCATCAATAATTCTGAGCCTACAAGATTGGTGGAATCATTTTTGTAAACATCGATTTCAAATATGGCTTCTATGATTAAAATTTTCCACGAGATAGAATAATGTCTCACTCAATATGCAATACCAGGTCTTCTCCCTTTTAAACCTATAGGAAATATATATTGATTTCTGGTAGAAAATGACAACTAGAAAAAGTTAAAACTTCTATGTTTTCGTATTATGTGTAGAACCACCTGGACATTGGAGGCATGGGGGAGAGAGAGATAAGGACGTACACTGCAGGGTGTCTGTAGCCCGTATGGACTGGGGACCCAGAATGACCTTAGTGCATACAGTAGCAGTAACAAATGACAACACTGCGGTACATTACTATTCCCAATCTGTGCCACTGATTTGCTGCAGTTACAATATCACTAAAACGTCCTATAAATGAATGAACTAGTATAGTCCAGTGAGCGAAACCTTTTAGAGGAGGCCCAAATCTACAACCAACATTCCACTTATTTACCGTGAATTGCCCACATGACATTTAAGCAGTAATTATAGCTACCTGTTCTTCCACATCTTTCAAGCGTATTGGCCGCCGGAAGCCACCAATACATTTGAAAGACATGGGCAAAAATCATACTCTCATTATAGCTTCTTCCAGTGTCTATCTCTGTACAGGAAGAATGGTGGTTTAGCAGGAGGACCACCAAAGACATGCAGTTCAGTCCACATCTTCTAATTTTACATGCAGTTTCCAACAGCCAATGAAGTGTTGCTTTAAGTAAGCGGAGAGCAGCATCTCTTAAGTTGCTGGGACAAGCCCCGGGATTAAATGGTGGATTTGGTCACTGTTTGGTGAACTCTGTCCGAGTGCCCACAAAATTTGCTTGAGTGCCACTTCTGGCACCGTGCCATAGGATTCGCCACCATGGTATAGTTCCCCATAATTCAACAAAATATCCTAATCATATAGAGTGATACTACATATGACATCCAATTAACTTTGGGTTTAGGGTCAATGAATATGACTATTTCTGAACATTTCTTAGCCCTCAGTCTCACACTATGTTTAAGCATTTATCATATTGTACAATTGGCATTCCATAGGATACATTTAGAAAAATATTCAAATCAGTAGATTCCTAATTACTGATCACCATACACTATGCAACAGGTCATTGCAGTCTGAACCGAAGTAAACATGAGAGAGGGGGTCTATTCACAGGGCACCCATGGCTCTGTGGGGTGGGGGGGGGGGGGGGGGGCGGGGGGGGCGGGTGGGGGGGGGGGGGGCCTCACATCTTGTTGCTATGAGAATTGTGAATAATGTCAATAGTGGAAAAAAATGTTGGTTAAATTCTTGAATAGCAGACAAACCATATAATCGTATGTATGAAGCTAAAAATATGGTGTGAGGAAAGGATTTACACACAGGTTAAGGTAAGTTAGACAAAGTCCACTATGCCAGGTTCAACAGTGTTTTTCCTGTCCCTTCAGGAGACTGAGAAAGTCTTCCTCGTCTCTGTCATAGGTTGAGGGGGGGAAATAATTTTCTTATACCTGCTGGGGGGGGGGGGCCTTGGTTGACTCCTGTCCTTCCTGTTCAGCTGTTAAACTGAGTGAAGCAAAATAAAGGTGTGCAACTCAGTTTAAGCGCGACTGGTGCATGTTGGGTGCCATAGATTACTAAAGGCCATGTGCTGGTTTTCAAAATTCTGGAACTTACTCTGCATATTAGTGAGGAAAACTGCATCAATGCAGTTGGCCTTACTAAGGATGAATCTGACTAATCATTCTGACTGGGACTTTGGTGATGAGGGTCCATCAAAACCCATTCAGAATCAGGAGGAATCCGATCTGAACATGGAGTATGAGGAACCCTGACAAAAAATAGTATTTTTTTTCTTTAGAAGGCATGGAAGGTGATCATTATCACACTCGTTTAACCCATGAACGTTTGGGGGTCTACAAAGACAAAATCGTGAATATTATCAGGATAACAAAATAACAATAATTCAATAACAAAAAATATGGGGTATTTCAAGATATACTTCTAACCTTTACTCTATCAATCTTGGTGTATAGATGTTGTTTATCCTTTGATCTGACCATAAACTTTTGATGACTATGGTCAGGCAGATTCTCTAGCATGAACAGCTTCTTTTGTACTGCAGGAGGAGGGGCAGGAGGCAGAGAGCACTATAGACAGAGGCACTTCCTGTCTAGCAGTGTACAGAGGAGACAGAAGGAGCTCTATAGACAGAGAGGCTATTGCTGGGACATTTTATGAGTGAAGGAAGGCCACTGCTAGACATGTTATTAGTGAAGGGAGGGCACTGCAGGATATGTTATTAGTGAGGGGAGGCTGCTGCTGGGCATGTTATTAGTGAAAGGAGGCCTCTGTTGGACATTTTATTAGTGAAGGGAGGCCGCTGCTGGCACATGGTATTGGTGTAGGAAGGCCACTGCTAGACATGTTATTAGTGATGGGAGGCCACTGCTGGACATGTTATTAGTGAGGGGAGGCCGCTGTTGGAAATTTTATTAGCCAGGAGAGGCCACTGCTGAACATGGTATAAGTGAAGGGAGGCCAGTCCTGGATATTTTATTAGTGAAGTGAGGTCACTGCTGGACATGTTATTAGTAAAGGGAGGCAGCTGCTGGGCATTTTATTACTGAAGTTAGGCCACTGCTGGACATTTTGTCAGTGAAGGAAGGTTGATGCTGGCAAGGCTGCCAATAGAAATTTTGGAGCCCCTAGCTGGAAAATTTTTGTGCCCCCTCACCAGCGTCCGTTCCCACATGGGTACATAACATTGTATACACATTTTTTTCCATTTATAAGCCGTGACAAGCTAGACTCTTTTGACAGGACCCAACTCTTCTGCCCACACATTAAATTAATGATGCCCCTTTAGTGAAATGTCTTCCCAGATGCTCCCCTTTAATAAAATGTCACCCCAGATTCTCCCCTTTATTGAAATATCCACCCAGATGTCCACTTTACATAACCTCCTAATCATTAATTTAATGGGGGAGTTAGTGGATATTGTGATCCTCTCATGCCTGTCTTTTTATTGGAAAATCAGGAGCCCTTGAACACAGTCCCACTAGACCCCTATGATGGCGGCCCTGGCTGCACATGCCCACTCACTATATAGATAGCCATTGCACATGCACACTCACTATATAGATGGTCCCTGCATGTGCCCTCTCACTATATAGATGGCCCCTGCATATAAGTAATACCTGTGTGATAGACTTTTTGTTGTAAAACATGTACACAACGTACAAAAGATTTCTGAAATGGTGTTCTGTTGCGATTATAATAGAGCCTGTACTTTTTTTCTCAAAATCAACAATAAAACTCTATATAAAGGGATATTGGTAGATACAATGCACACAGAACCATAGAAACAGCAGTTAATAGTGGATTAACCATCCAAAGAAGGATCTTAGAATCTAAAACGGAGTACAAATACTACATCGTTACATATTTTGATTGCTAACATCAGAGACGGAAGTCTCCATGTGGCCATAGAAACAAAAACATGTAAAACAAAAAACCATGGATGCAAATGTAGTACTAATATATATGATTCAGTGTCGGCTGACCGTTACAACAATGGGTTCATTCACATAAAATAACTTCTAGCACATACTGCATTTGTAACAAGAAAACAAATTTGAAATCAAACCGCACAAGCACCAACCACACTGTCCGATCGGGACTGGCCCAGAGAAGCTGAAGCAGTGCGTTTCGATGGCCTGTTGTGTGACACTCATCTTATAAAGGCAAGGTCGCCTAGGCATCAGCATAGGCTGGCACCTGCTAATACACTGCCATACTGTCATCTCAGTATTGCAGATCGTATTATCTTATGATACAAGCAATCAAATGATTGCCTTGTTCATATCCCTGGTGGATCAATAGGTAAAAAAAATGTAAAAAAAATGTTTTTCAATAAAAAAAATTATAACTGATAAATCACAAAAATGCCCATAAGCCCCAAAATTACATCTTAATTTAATACAAGAGAATAAAACAGCTCAAAATATATGACTCAAAATCTACACACCACTCTCACAATATATAGTCAGCCACCACTGTCCGCTAACCAATCCATCGACATAATACTAAAAGTACTATTGAACCCAATATGCATGAACGTCCGTAATAAAAAACTTTAAAACAACGCCCCGAAATATTTGATTATTTACCGACTGATATATCCCCTAAAAATCAATAAAAAAGTGATCAACAAACATCTGTACTCCAGAATGATCCGTGTTGCAAGGAACAACTGTACCGCAAAAAGCAGCCATCAACCAGCTCTATAGCCAAAACCTGAAAATGTTTATGCCACTTGGAAGACGGCGACTGCAAAAAAATGATCGGATTTTTCCCCCAAATTAAGGGTTTTTTAATTTGTCATTAGTGAAAACATAAGATTAAAAATATTGTACATGCGCGACGGATCCTCTACCTAATCATATGGACCCATAGAACTAAAGATAAACAGGATTATTAGGATATACGGTGAACAGAACATAAAAAAGAAGAAATAAAAAGTAAAAAATCATCTCTAGATACGTAGATTTTTACCTTGATGTATTCTACTCATGACCCCAAAAAAAGTTCCTAAATTTTCACAACATAGTGATTACCGAACCCCAAAATGGTACACTGGATAAGAAAAAGCATCATCAGGCAATCTAGCAAAAATGCCATACACATGCCTCACAATAACCGAGTAAAAAGCGAAAAGTGTATAAGCCTTTCAAAAGGGGGGCAACGAGAAAATATAAATCCGGCACGGCCTGCCAGGGTGACTCCTTCCCTTCTGCGGCCTCGCTGTCGCCCCATAACACAAGTACTATCGTCACACACATGTGCGGGGGTCGAATCAGCTGAAAATAGAATGTCAGAGGAGAAATTGTGAGAACAATTTTGGTGGGTTTTTCTTTACTTTTATTTATTTGGAATGTGTATTTAGGGCAAAATTGCGTATAAACGTATCTGACGTTAACCTAACCAATTGTTACCCAATTCTATGTCAACGATTACCGCCAACTTGATTCCAATTACTATGAGATCGCATGGTGTTGTAATCTTTTTGTTGACAATCTTTGTAATGCTGTTTTCTGGCTGTTTGTGGGGGCAGATTGATTGAAAATCTGTGGTTAGATAGGGGGTTTTTGAGACTAAATATGGTACAAATTAATTTCAAACATATTATCACCAAAATAGTCCTGCAATTCTGAAAATATCGGAAGAGATAAACGCTAATTCGATTGTAGGGGCGCCGTCTGACGTCAAAATAACATTATCCCAACATTTCAAAAACTATTAACCAATGTTGAAAATGTAAAGTAGACAAATGGGTAAATGCTATATCGACAAGTTATTTAGGTTGGGGTATATCGATTCTATGCCTGAAACCGGCGTGATTTTGAATTTCGAACTGGAAATTTTTCTAACAAATTCATAATTTTATTATCCATTTGTTGTTTCGATAAATAAACGCAAAACCTACATATCAGCCAAAATTTTACCACTAAAATGAAGTACAACATTGTGGGGAAAAACAATCTCGAATCGCTTTGCTAAGTAAGAAGGTGGTCAAAAGTTATAACCATTAAAGAACGCAGGTCAGAATCCAAAAAATGGGAAAACTGAGCTTAACTGTAAAAGGCTGCGTCCTTAAGGAGGTTGGTTAAGGATTTGTCTGGTCACATATAAGTATATCAACAACCACCTACCTGTAAAACCCTACAAAAGATACACATATGTCAAAGGATTTACCTTTTTGGTAGAACTCAACTTTTTTTGTACAATGCCAATAAGATATATATGTGGAAAGTACACCACTCTCTATTTACAACCACATGTTATTGTAGATGTCAGGGGTAAACCCCAGCGATCTATCCGCGGATCGCTGGCTGCACCCATGCCTCCATGCACTGCCCCGGCCCCGCTCATTAGGACTTCACCTCATCTTGTCCTCCCACCAGGACACAGGCCTTGCTGTAGTGGCGCCCCACTCCCTGGGACCTCAGGATTTAAAGGGCAGTGCGCAAGTAATTGGGCGCAGGCCACTTCCAGTCCTGTATTTAACCGGCGGCTCCATCGTTCCAGCGATTGGATCATAAAAAAGCCATCCCCTGTGAGTGAAAAGCCCCGCTGTTTCCTGGTGGTTGCAAGTGTTACCAGTGTCCTCTCCGTGTTACCTGTGCCGCACTCCTTACGAGAGTTCCTCGCCTGGTGGTCAGGTCCAGTGTTACCTGTGTTCCTTGGTGTTCCTGTGATTCCAGAGGTACCTGTGTCTCAGTGGTCCGGTGTGTTTTTAGCAGTTTCTGTGTTTCCTGTTGGCCTGTGACTAGCTCCGGTTCCCCCTGACTGTGAGTTCAACTGTATACAGCATCACTACCTTGGACTGCCACCACTGGGCTAGTCGCAACTGTGGAAAGACCTGGTAGTATCCTGCCGCAGCAAGACCAACAACGCTTTGCGGCGGGCTCTGGTGAAGACCCAGGTGACACATTAGACCCATGGTGTCGGCTCAGTAACTCATTCCCGCGGTGGTCGTAGATACTGACAAGTTCATTTATAAAAACTTAAGCATTCACTCTAGAAAAATCTGAAGTTTGAAAAAATTCTTCAATCCAGATATGTTGCATTTCGAAAAACGGCTGCCCTCGATGTTGGAGAAAATTTGATGGAGTAGACGCTGGTATTTAACGGGATACATCTACATTATTATTTTTGTAATTTATAAGTGCAGGAGAATAACTAACAGGCTGAAGTTATTGAAATTAGCGATTTAAAGGGTGTCCGACAAGTAGTGAAAAGCTTTTCTTATTCATTCCAATTTTCTTCTTGAAATTATCTAGTGATTGCAAGTATATCATAATAATAAGAAAGTTCATAATCTGAGCATTACCAAATTTCATTCGCAATCATTTTAACTTGAAGTAAGTGCTTCGTTATAACCAAGGTATGCAAGATTAGCACGACCCCGGCTTACAGCGGACAAAAGAACAGTTGTTGATGCATATGAAGAGATTATGAGACTTCGACTACATTTGATATGATTAGGAGAGGATAAAAAAAATCCCTCTAATAGTTTACTTTGGGGAGATCAGGTGGTCGACTTTAGTTCATGTAATGTTAATTCCCACATGCGTTTATAAACATTTCCAAATGGACCTTGAGTCAACAGTCTATTGAACGTCAGAGAAAAGACTCCTGTATAAACCCACACAGGACACTACGGGAACCACTGGACTCAATCTAATACACATTTCCAATTGGTGCAAGAGCCTAGCCTACAGTATCATGAGAACTATCATGTTCTGGCACAAATCAGCCCCCAAACCTATACTACATAGTTCCAGGGCTCTGTGAGATTTTCATGTATAACCCTAAAGTAGTTTTGCGGTGCAATAATATGTTCAACATCAGTTTTCCTGGCATAAAGCCCCCTTGGGGACCGGTGTCCCTACAGTGACACAACTCTAAAAGTGTCACATGCTTAATTATAAGTCAACTAGTTTGGGCAGCCAAGAAAGTCATGGCATTGTTGGTGGACCCTAAGGCTGCATAGAGCACAGTCAGGTAGAAAAATATGACTAGTCTCACCATTAATTATTTTTCTCATAAAGTCCACATAAGGGCACATGGAGTTAACACTCTGACCTACTTACAATTCACTGGAAATGAGGGTAGGTTAAAAACCTCACCACCCCCCACCAGCTACACCAGTGTAGTTGGAAAAATACTGAAGGCTAGTATATAAGACCACTATAAAAGAGGACATGAAAGTGGGCAAAAAGGGGGCGCTGTGTCATGGTGAACTTCATGGAAACAGACTTCATCGAAGAAGTGTCACATTTTTCATGTCATACCTCCTCCCCAAGGGCCATGATGGGAGTTGCCAAAATTTCTTTAGAGCAACACAGACCGCTCATTGTAAGACTTCTATTCCAAGGAAGATCTTATAATTCTGAAGGATCCAACCTTCAATGTCTCTCAAAAATGTTATAAGATTCGAACCAAGAACTTCTTTACAAATGTCTGATAAAGGGCTCCTCTTAATGCAAAGGAAGAACTATAAGCACTGGTGGAATGGGCCTATTTTAATGAAACTGGTATTTTTGGCAAGAAAGAGTAAAATTCGTTATAGACTTGCCATCCAGCTATGTGGATTTTGATGCTTTCTTTCTCCTGTCCCACCCTACCCCAAAATAAGAATAAAGATTGCTCATCTACCAAGAGGAGTGAACTCTAGATATTTAAGTAACTGCTCCTTCTAACATCAACTCATTGTTTAGAAAGATTATTCCAAAAGATGGGCAAGACAATCTTTTTGGTCTTCTATGACATTCAGAAGACTACCTAGGAAAGAAGGGAGCCGTGCTAATTAGAGTGATTCTATCATTCAAGGATGGTAAAAAGGGATGAACCTGATGGAATAAAGCATGTGTCTTTTGGTGTGGGTGGTGATAGATCCTAAAATTAAGTTGTCACGGAGGTAACATATACTTAAAGAGGTTTCATCTACGCACTCAAAGGTGTGGTACGACAGAGACAGCTAATCTAGTGGCTTAACTAGAACTCAAATCTGACTTAGTATGTGTATAATGTTAAATAGACAGTGCATTACTAATGGGTCTGTGTTAGCCAGTAGAAAAGGCCTTCATCTAAACCCTACTTATACTTCCCCACTATCATAATACCCCGTACAGGGGTTGCAGAAAGAGCTTGGGTGCGTCTCGGCTGGTTTATTATTGGGCTGAGATGACCAAAATAAGTTGTGCGCCTCACAACACCAGTATACTGCGAAGGGTGATGACTGCTCTATTGTAATCTGTGTTATGGGGGAAAAAATGATGGACCACTACCCCTTTTAAAAAATAAATTAACTGAAAAAATTACATAGGGCCACCCTTAATTTTTCATAAACAGCAAGCTACAATACTGAGACAGCACTCCTGACCATTACGCGTGGTAGAGTCTAGTTATTTTTGGCCATCACAAAGCCCATAATACCACTGAAGCCTCCCCCGTACTAAAGATAAATCGGTACTGATGTACTTCGGGCTCTTCCCCGCACTTCTGGTTGGTGTGTTACCTGATAATGATAAAAGGGGTCAGAAATGGGTAAATGAGTCCTAGCAATGTGTATCATGCTATTGACAGCAACCTTACTAAGTCAGTTTTTTATAGTTCACAATAAAAAACACAATTATTGTGAAGGAAATATACTGTTATTAAAATACAGACCTATGCCTCAACCTCTATCCGACTCTCAGTCAGTCCTTAGTCCTCCACGGGACGACTAACCTTTTTCCCTAAAATTACTACCCCCCAAAAAAATCCAGTCATCACTATACGTTCACCCTAATCAGGCAAGTATAAATCAGCGATCGAGATACTGGAAAGCCATAAATAAAAGAAGGTAGTATAGCTACATACACACACATATAAGATATAGACCCCAATTTCTTAAGGTGCACATTCACTATATCTATATATCTCTACTAGATTTGTCCCATGCTATGCCGGCATATGTGTGAACACACATATGCCATGCTATACTCGAGTATTAAGTCACGTTTGGGGCGATCTAATTTTACACAAATAACTGGGGAAATTATCTACTGAGAGTACCGATAATGTGGTAGGAATGAACGCCACTACATGTATTACTTGCCAGCAGTGGCCTCCCTTCACTAATTAAATGACCAAATCAGCAGCCCCATCCTCCAACACTAATGCCATGATCCAGAAGTGGCTCCCTCTCATAATCAACATGTCCAGCAGTGGCCCTCCTTCCTAATAATGTCCAGCTGCGGCCATCCCCTTACTAAAACAGTCACAGCATCAACCTCTTGTACCAAACATGTCCCAGTACGTGACCTGCCCTCACTATAAAGATGTCAGTAGAAGCCTCCATCATTAACTCCTTCAGTTACAGGGCCGCCCTTTTAGCGTTTAGGGCTGTTTTTTATTTTTACGCACTCCCCACCTTTCAAAACTTGCACTGTAAGTGAGGTATTAAATATTCCATGCCGTGTACGGGAAGCGGGAAAAAAATTTAAATGCAGTGAAAGATGAAAAAAAAACACATTTGCCCATTTCTTGTGGGCTTGGTTTTTAAGTCTTTCCACTGTGGTGCCCCACAATGATAAGGTCTATTTCATTCATTGGGTCAATCGATCACGGGGATACAGAAATTGTATCGATTTTGTCATGTTTTCATCAACATTTAACAAAAATAGTAACCTTATCACGCGAAAAAACATTTTCTTAAATTTTGCCGTGTGTTCTTGCGCCTAAAACTTTTTCATCATTTCAGTGTACAGTGCATGTGGGTGCGATTCCTGATGACGTTTTCATAATCTTGTCTATTTTATGACTAGTATGACCTTTTGATCATTTTTATAGATTTTTCTATTTTTCAAAATGCAAAAACTGCATCTTGCGACTTTACATTGCTTTCGCTTTATTCGCTCTTGCGTCGTCACGGGGTTAGATGGCGTAAAGTGAAAACGTGTTATATATTTTGTATAGATCGGGCGGACTTCGGA
This sequence comes from Engystomops pustulosus, assembly GCA_019512145.1. Taxonomy (NCBI): domain Eukaryota; kingdom Metazoa; phylum Chordata; class Amphibia; order Anura; family Leptodactylidae; genus Engystomops; species Engystomops pustulosus. The sequence goes on from CM033647.1 coordinate 97,263,381, forward strand.
CAAGCAACGTGGAGGCGGGAGAAATACGTCTACGCGACAATGTTTTATGATTTTACGTTTATTTATATGTTGTATCATTTCTAGGGATTTTATTGTTTATGTTTTTTTATATAATTTAAATTAAAAAATTTTTTTTACTTTTTTTTTATTTATTTTTTTTATCTTGTTTCAGAATACCTAGGGTACTTTAACCTAGGTTGTCGATTGATACTCACCTATAAATCTGCCATACTACAGATGCAGTATATGGGATTTTGTCTCCATTATTACAATGTGCAGATCGCACTATTGTAATAGATAGCTCGATCATGATAGCCTCGATCATGATAGCCTCGGATCTTTGTGATCCAAGGCAGTCATCGAAACAGATCGCCTCCCCCCCTGGTGCATACACAGGGGCGACGATTGGATGCCGGTCCGGCTCTTAATGCGCCATAGAGCTGAGCGAAATGCTGGGAGCGGCGATCACCAAGGTTAGCACCCGGATCGAGGGTAGGATGTCGACGGGCGTATGCGTCATTGTTGAAGCAAAGCTCCCGTGTGGAGGTATGAAGTATGCGGCGCGCCCGTGAGCCCCTCTTCATACTCCCACACATTTGAGTTGCATGGCTCAAGACGTAAAGGGTAGGTCTTTATTGCGCTATGGGATTAATCAAATAGACCCAGTTGTGGCTCAACCTATCATCCCCATCCACACCCCCTACCACAGAAACGGGCCAATATCAGTCTGAAAAAGACACAATGGCGTGAATGAGGACGAAGAGTCGTGGGCCGAAGGGCGCCGAGGATTAGAGGCTGCCGATGTGATTATATTATGATTTTTTTCAATCACTGGAGTCCTGCTGTGGATGATTAAATTACTGATGATGGGAGGATGATTTATGTAAAGGGAGCATCTGCCGGGTGCACACTGATTGTCATAGCCTGACCCGTTCTCTAGACTAAAACCTTTGCACAGCTATTTAGTGAAGTGTGGCGTGGATTGTGGAGCATAAACCCTTTGTGGCCACGCGCGCGGATTCCATGTCATACAAAATAAGGGGAGCACCGTCGGACAGTCTTGATGATTCATAGCATGACCCTTATTTTAACTTTTAAATTGTGTTCCGCCCTGTGCACCCACCTATGTTCAAGGTGCTACAACAAAAAAGATGGTCAAAACTAGTCGAGCCCAATAGGTGCGAGGAAGCGTGCATGTTTTCAGGTGCACTCTGTGAGTGACATAAGCCATAGGGTGCATTTGTAAAACCAGACAATCGTCACTATTTCATTGACACTCACTAGTGCCAGGTATGTAAAATCTGACCCACATGATGTGGGGATGGGCGAGCGGGTTATCTACAAGTAATACTGACGTGCGACAAAATACCAGCATGTTTATATACTAGAGTGGTTCAGATGCCAGGTGCTATCAATAATACATGAGGGGCATGGCCTAAAAGGACAACTGTTATATATACTGATTAGACATCGGCAGAGGGGCTAACATATATAACGAGTGGCTAGATGAGGTCTTTTCTATCATAGTGAGAGGCAGTTGCCGGGGCTATTTATATCGTGAGGTGGGCATCGTGAGAGGGCAAGCTTATCTATATCCGGAGTGTGTGCACACTGATGCAGGGTCGGTGTTCTGATAGTAGAGTGGAGCAAGGAGAGGACGTCTACTATCGTGGACCAGTGGGTCACATCATGCAGAGCGTATCCTATATACTGCCAGGTGGGCACGGAGGCCGGTGTGGCCACCTTCATGGGGGGCGTCATGTCGTTGAGGGCGCCCCATTTGTCAATCAAAAGAGGGGCTTGGAGTCACTTGTACCCACTACTCTCTCCATAATATAGCAAAGCCACCTCCATGAGTAACACCCTTCATCACTCTGTGGCGGGATATACCATCATAGGTAAAGACAGGCATAACATCTATAAGTGAGTGTGACCTGCAGGTGGTCATTCTATTAGTGAGTAGGCATTGCAGGGGCAGTCCATCGATAGTGACGAGGCCTGCAACATGCAGTGGTCACCATCTATATAAGTGAGTGCGTCTGCTGCAATGGCATTATATCGTTGGAGTGGGCAGTGTGCATTCGCCAGGGCCACCATCATAGGGGTCTATTGGGCTGGTTTTGAGGGCGCGTCCCCATTTTCCAGGAAAAGAGGGGACTTGAGGGTGCTCATGTACCGCGACTAACATGACCAATCCTGCAATATGCACGGACAAGCCCATCTCTGTGTAACCTTTTAGCTCTGCGGCGGGATCATACCGTCCGTATGTAAAGGGGGTCATCGCTATATAATAGTGGGGACCTGTGCCCGGGGCAGCATTTATCATGAGTAGTGTCTATATGCAGGGAGCACATCTAGTTCATGAAGTGTGTGGGATAATGCAGGGTGGCCATATCTATGAGAGTGAGAGGAGAACATGACAATTGACATCTATTATAGTGAGTGTGTGCATGATGCAATGGCATATATATATGAGTGCATGTCGAGGCATTGTGCAGTGCTGCAGCCAGGGCCAGCCAATAATCGGAAGGTCTAGTGGGGTGTGTGTTGAGGGCGCCCATTTTCAATCAAAAGAGGGGCTTAAGGGCCACTGTAACCAACTAAACTCCTGCATAGGCAGCAACGGCCATCTATGAGTTACACCATCATAAGCTATGTGGCGGAAAGTCTCCGTCATTGTAAAGTGGGGCCATCTCTATATGAGTGAGCGCACCTCAGGGGCCCAATCTATATAGTGAGTAGGACATATCGGGGGCATGCTCTCTAGTGAGTGGTTATCATGGTCCCTGCATGTGCCCTCTCACTATATAGATGGCCCCTGCATATAACCACTCACTATATAGATGGCCCCTGCATATGCCTACTCACTATATAGATGGCCCCTGAAGGTGCCCACTCATATAGAGATGGCCCCTTTACATGACGGATATATCCGCCACAGAGCTATGAAGGGTGTACACAGAGATGGGCTTTGCTGCATATTGCCAGAGCTATGAAGGGTGTACACAGAGATGGGCTTTGCTGCATATTGCAGGAGTTAGTGGGTACAGTGAGTCCGTAAGCCCCTCTTTTGATTGGAAAATGGGGCGGCCTCAAACACAGTCCCACTAGACCCCTATGATGGCGGCCCTGGCTCCACATGATGGTCCCTGCATGTGCCCTCTCACTATATAGATGGCCCCTGCATATGCCTACTCACTATATAGATGACCCCTGCATGTGCCCACTCATATAGAGATGGCCCCTTTACATGATGGATATATCCGCCACAGAGCTATGAAGGGTGTACACAGAGATGGGCTTTGCTGCATAATGCAGGAGTTAGTGCGGCCTGGCTCCGACATGCCCACTGCACTATATATATGAGCCATTTGCATCATTGGCACATTTCACTATAATAGATGTCAATCCTGCATGTTCCCTCTCACTATTAGATGGCCCCTGCATGTATGCCCATCAACCATGAACTAGATGGCTCCATTGCATATAGACAGTATCTCCATGATAAGATGGCCCCGCACAGGTCCCACTTCATGTTTTATGAGACTGATACCCCTTTACATGGACGGCGGTATTTGATACCCGCCGCAGAGCTTATAAAGGGTTAACAGAGATGGGCTTTGTGCCCGTGCATATTGCTGAGGATATGGAGGGTCGATTGTATAGTCCGCGGGTACGGTGAGTCACCCTCAAGCCCCTCTTTTCATTGGCAAACTGAGGAGTACGCGCCTCAAACACAGCCCCAATAGACCCCTATGATGGTGGCCCTGGGAATGCACATGCCACTCCAACTTATATAGATAGCCATTGCAGCGATGATACCACTCAAACTTATATAGATGGTCACACATGCATGTTGCACCTCGTCACCTATCGATGGAGCCCGCAGATGCCTACTCACTATATAGAATGACCGACTGCATGTGCACACTACTCACTTATAGATTGTTATGGCCTAGTATTTTTTACCTATGATGGGTATATCCGCCACAGAGTGATTGAAGGGGGTGTAGGGTGTACACAGAGATGGGCTTTGCTGCATAATGCAGGAGTTAGTGGGTACAGTGAGCCCCTAAGCCCCTCTTTTGATTGGAAAATGGGGCGCCCTCAAACACAGCCCCCCCATGAAGGTGGCCCGGCCTGCACGTGCCCACTCAGTATATAGATAGCCTCTGCATGTGCCCACTCACTATATAGATAGCCTCTGCACATGCTCACTCACTATAAAGACAAACCCTGCATGTGCACACTCCGTATATAGATAGCCCCTGCACGAGCCCACTCACTATATAAATAGCCCCTGCAACTGCTCTCTCACTATATAGAAAGCCCTTGCATTAGCCCACTCAGTATATATGTAGCCCCTGCAGATGTCTACTCAGTATATAAACAGTTCCAGGACATGCCCACTCAGTATATTGATAGCACCTGCATCTGACCACTCAGTATATAAACAGCGCTGGTATGTGTCCAGTCAGTATATACTGTAGATAACCCCTGCCCATGCCCACTCAGTTGGTAAGATTTACTTACCAGGTCACTGGAGTTCAATGAAAGTGCATTGTCTGTTTACAATGCAGCCTATGGCTATTCACTAAGTTTGTGCACCTGAAATCATCGCTCCCTCGCACTGGTCCGACAGACTTTACCATCTTTTTTGTTGTGCACCTTTAACATAGGGTGTGCAACACAATTTAAAAGTTAAATAAGGAGCTCAGTCTGAATCAGTCAGACTGTCCGACGGTGCTCCCCCTTATTTGTGTAGCATGGAATCCAGCGCAGCTGTGCCACAAAAGGGTTGTATGCTCCACAAATCCAGCGCACACACTTCATAGATAGCTGTGCAAGCTGTTTTAGTCTAGAAGAACGTGCATGGTCTGACAAATGTGCACAGCAGATGCTCCCTTTACATAAATCATCCCTCCCATCATCATTAATTTAATATCCACAGCAGGACCTGCTTGAAAAAAACAATATATACTCACCTGCAGCCTCTTCTCCTCGGCCCTGTGGCTCCATCTTCTCCTCTTCCAGCCTATTTTTCTTTTTCAGACTGATAGGGCCCAGGTATGGGGGGATGGGATGAAGGGAGGCCACAACTGGGATATTTTATTAACCCCATAGCGCAATAAGACCTACCCTTACGTCTTGCTGCGCATGGGGGAGTATGAAGAGGGCTCACGGGCTGAGCCCTCTTCATACTCACCGGGCATTTGCTTCATAATGAAGCAAACGCCCGTCGCTAATACCCGCGATCGGTGCTAACCCTTTGATCGCCGCCGCCAAAGCTGCTGGCGGCATTAAAGAGCCGACGGCTCCAATCGTCGCTCCCTGTGATGTCACCGGGGAGAGGCGATCTGTTTTCATGACTGCCTTGGATCACACAAAGATCCGAGGCTATCATGATCGAGGCTATCATGATCGAGGCTATCTATTACAATGTGCGATCTGCACATTGTAATAGATGGTATGCAAAATCCCCATATACTGCCATACTGTAGTATGGCAGTATATGGTAGTATCAATCAGACAACCTAGGGTTAAAGTACCCTAGGGATTCTGAAAAAGAGTAAAAAAAAATAAATAAAAAAAAAGTAAAAAAAAAAATTATATTAAAAAAACATAAAAATTAAAATCCCTAGAAATGATACAAATATAAATAAACAGTAAAAATCATAAACACATTAGGTATCGCTGTGTCCGAAAATGCCCGATCTATCAAAATATAATAACCGTTTTCACTGCGTTTAACCCCGTACCAGAAAATAGCGCCGAAGTCGCAAATGGCATTTTTTGCCATTTTGAAAAATAGAAAAAATTCTATAAAAAGTGATCAAAAGGTCGTACAGTCCTAAAAATAGAAGCATTGAAAACGTCATCAGAAGTCGCACCCACAGCTCTGTACACTGAAATATGAAAAAGTTATTAGCGCAAGAACACGGCAAAATGAAGAATGTTTTTTCTGTACAGGAGGTTTTAATTTTTGTAAATGTATGAAAACATTATAAAATCGATACAAATTTGGTATCCCCGTGATCGTATTGACCCAATGAATGAAATAGACCTGTCATTTGGGGCACACAGTGAAAGCTGTAAAAACCAAGCCCACAAGAAATGGCGCAAATGTGTTTTTTTCATCATTTTCACTGCATTTAGAATTTTTTTCCCGCTTCCCAGTACACGGCATGGAATATTTAATACCATCACTACGAAGTGCAATTTTGAAGGTGGGGAGTGAAAAATAAAAACGCCAAAACGTAAAAGGGCCTGGTCCTTAAGGGGTTAATGATGGAGGCTGCTACTGGACATTTTATTAGTGAAGGGAGGTCACTACTGGGACATGTTATTTGTGAAAGGAGGTTGCTGCTGGACATGTTATTAGTGAAGGGAGGCCGCAGCTGGACATGTTATTAGGGAAGGGAGGCCACTGCTGGACATGTTATTAGTGAAGGGAGGCCACTGCTGGACATGGCATTAGTGTGGGGAGGCTGCTGTTGGTCATTTTATTAGTGAAGAGAGGCCACTGCTGGGACAGAGTAGTGGCTGCATTTCCTACCCATATCTGGTACTCAAGTAGATAATTTTCCCCAGTTATTTGTGGTAAAATTAGATGCCCCAACTTGACTTATACTCGAGTATACATGGCATATGTGTGTGCACACATATGCCGGCATATGCATGTGTGCATATATATATATATATATATATATATATATATATGTGAATGTGTGTCTATATCTGTATATGTGTGTGTATGTATACTGACACCTTTTCTTTTATTTATGCTTTCCAGATCTCGATACGCTGATTTATACTTTGCCTGATTAGGTGGACTATATTGATGACCTGGATTATTATTTTTTTTTTTATAGTTTACAAGGGTGTGTCGGAGAGTTTCCATTTTAATAAAATATATTTCCTCAAATAATTTTGTTTTATTTTTAACTAAAAACTTGCCTTAGTAATGGTGCTGTCAAATAGATGATACCCATTACTAGGATCATTTACCCATTACTAACCCCTTTATCATTACCCAGGTACACACCACCACCAGAAGTGCTGGGAAGAGCCGAGTACAATTCAGTACCTGATTATCTTTAGTACTGGGGAGGCTTCAGGCTGGTATTATTGGGCTGTGATGGCCAAAAATACTAGACGTTCATACCCCAGTAATGTCAGGGTGCTGCTGCAGTATTGTAGCTTGCTGTTTATGAAAATTAAGGGTGGCCCTATGTAATTTTTTCAATTAATTTATTTTTTTAAAAGGGTGTAGTGTCCTCATTTTCCACAACAAGCCAGATACGATAGAGCAGCATCACTTTGCCATTACTGGGTTGTGAGCGCACACTATTTTGGGTCATCTCAGCCCAATAATACCAGCCTGAAGACGCACCCAGCTCTTTCGGGCACCCCTGGTAGCGGGGTATTAATAGTGGGGTAATAATAAGGGGGTTAGTGTAAGCCTTTTCTACTGGCTAACACAGGGCCTTAGTAATGGCGATATCTATTAAACATCACCATTACTAAGACAGATTTTGAGTTCCTAGTTATGCCACTGGTATTAGGTTGTCTCTGTCTACCACCCTTTGAGTCGTTAGATAAACCTACTAATAAATATGTTACCTTGAAACTTATTTTATTAGGATCTATCTCCACAGCCAAAAGATACAGGGTTTATCCGTCAGGCATCCCTTTTTACCCATCTCTCATGATAGAATCACTCTAAAATTAGACCTGGCCTTCTTTCCTAAGGTAGTTTCTGAATTTCATAGAAGACAAGAGATTGTCTTCCCATCTTTTTGTAATAATCTTTCTAAACAAATGAGTAGATATTTAAGTACTGCTCCTCTAACATCCAGAGTTCACTGCCTCTTGGAGTAAAGTTGAGAACATCTTTATTCTTTTTTTTGGGAGGTGGGGACAAAGGAAAGAAAGCATCAAAATCCACCATAGCTGGATGGCATAGTCTATAACAGAATGTTACTCTTTGCAAAAAATACCAGTTTCAGTTAATAAGATCATTCCACCAAGGCTATAGTTTCTTCCTTTGCATTAAGAGGAGCCTCTTTATCAGACATTTGTAAAGAAGTCTCTTGGTTCAATCTTCTGACTTTTGAGAGACGTTGAAGGTTGGATCTACAGAATTATAAAGATCTATCCTTTGGATGGAAAGTCTTACAAGGAGCGGTCTTGCTCTAAAGAAATATTTGGCAACTCTCCACATGGCCATCTTGGGGGATGACATGAAAAATGTAAACTTTCTCACTGGTAATTCTGTTTCCATGAAGTTCACCATGACAGCCCCATTTTTGCCCAACTTCATGTCCTGACTTTTAATCTGGTCTTATATACTAGCCTTCAGTTATTTTAAATACACTGGTGAGCCTGGTGGGTGGTGGGGTTTTTAACCTCCCTCAGTTTCCAGTGAATGTAAGAGGTCAAGAGGTTAACCTCCATGTGGCCCTTATGGTGGACTTTATTGAAAAATAATTAATGGTGATACAAGTTCATATTTTCTACCTGACTGTGCTCTATCAGCCTCTAGGTCCTACAACAATGGCCATGACTTCTTTGGCTGCAACTATGGTTGACTTGTATTTAAGAATGTGACACTGTAGAGTTGTCACTGTAGGGACAACACATCAGGGCTTTTATGCAGGGAAACTGATGTTTAACTATTATTTGCACCGCAAAACTACTGTAGGTTATAGATGAAATCTTCATCAGCCCCTGAATAGTGTAGATATAGGTTTGGGTGCTGAGTTTGTGCCAGAACTATTGATAGCCTAAACCTCATGATACTTAGGCTGCTTTTGCACCAATTGGAAATGTTATTAAGAGTCCGTGCTCATGTATTGGTCCCTGTGTGTTTTTATACAGGATCTTTTCATATGACTGTTCATAGACTGTGACTCAATTTCCACTTTGAATGTTTAATAAAGATTTGGGAATTAATCATTAACATGAACTAAAGTCTATCCAACCTGATCTCCCCAAAGTAAAATATTAGAGGGTATGTTCTTTTAATTCCTCTCTATCATATCAAATGTATACTGAAGTCTCATAATCTTTCATATGCATCAAGGCAGACTATTCTTCTTGTCGGCTGTAAAGCCGGTCGTGCTATCTTGCTACCTTTGGTTATTAACGAAAGCACTGACAGTAAAATGATTGGAATGAAATTGGTATTGCAGATTTATGAACTTTCTTTAATTTATGTAATTGCAATCACTACTGAAATTTCAAGAAGAAAATTGAATGAATAAGAAAAGCTTGTCAATTGTCGGACACACTTAAATATGCTAATTTCATAACTTCAGCCTGTTAGTACTCCTGCACATTTAAGACAAAATAATAAGAGAATTATCCAGTTAATACCAGCGTCTTAGCTCCATCAAATGTTCTCCAACTGTACGAGGGCAGACTCATTTTCTGAAAATGCAATCATATCTGGATTGAAGAATTTTTTCAAACATTCAGATTTTCTAAGTGACTGCTAAGTTTTTATAATATAGCTTGTAATGTCTACTGACCACCACGGGAGATGGTACTAGCCGACACCTGGGTCTAAGTGGCACCTGGTCTTCACCAGAGCCCGCCGCAAAGCGGGTTGGTCTTGCTGCGGCAGGATACTACCAGGTCGTTCCACAGGTGCGACTAGCCCGCGGTGGCAGCCAGGGTAGTGATGCTGGAGACAGTAGAACTCACATCAGGAAACCGGAGCTAGCACACGGAACAGAAACACAGAAACTGCTAGAAACACAGGACCACTGGAGATAAAGGACCTCTGGAGACACAGGAACACCAAGGAACACAGGTAACACTGGAGACACCAGGGCGGAGGAACACTCGTAAGAGTGCAGACACAGGAACACGGAGGAACACTGGTAACACTTGCAAACACAGGAACACAGGGGGCTTTCACTTCACAGGGATGGCTTGAAGATCCATCGGGGAACGATGGGAGCCACCGGATTAAATACAGGACTGGAAGTGGCCTGCGGCAATTACTTGCGCACTGGCCCTTTAAATCCTGAAGTCCCAGGGAGTGGGGCCGCACGCAAGGCCTGGTCCGGGTGGGAGACAGGAGAGGTGAGTCCATGGAAGCGGGGCCGGGGCAGTGCATGGAGGCACGGGTGCAGCCGCGATCAGCGGTATAGATCGTGGGGTTGCCCCTGACATCTACCAATAACTATTGGGTTGTAAATAGAGAGTGGTGTATTTCCAATGTATATCTTATTGGCTTTGTACAAAAAAAGTTGAGTTTCTACAAAAAAGGTAAACCTTTGACATTATGTGATCTCTTTGTGAGAGTTTACAGGTAGGTGTTGTTTATATACTACTATTGAGCAGACAATCCTTAACCCCTTAAGGACGCAGCCATTTTACAGCTTAAGGCTCAGTCCCATTTTTTGGATTCTGACCTGACCTGGGGATTGTTTTTTCCCCACATGTTGTACTTCATTTTAGTGGTAATTTTGGCTGATAAGTTTGTGCATTTATTTACAAAAAAAAGGAAAAAAAATTATGAATTTTTAGAAATTGCCTATTTTCGAAATTCAAAATCACCGCTTTTCAGGCAGATCGATTACTCAACCTAAATACTTGCCGAATAGCATTTCCCATTTGTCTCTTTATTTTCATAATTTTTGAAATGTTTGGATAATTTATTTTGACGTCATTGGCCTACAATCGAATAGCGATTTTCCGTATTTCAGATTTACTATTTTGGGGATAAATACTGTTTGAAATTAAATTTTACATATTTAGCATCAAAAACCCCCTATATAACCACCCATTTTCAAATCTGCACCCACAAACATAAGAAACAGCATTTACAACGATTTTAATCCTGAGATCTTCATGGTAATTGAATCAAATGGCGTAATGTTAGATGGTAAAATTTTGTAGTTATACGTTCATTTAGCCCTAAATTCCACATTTCCAAATATAAAAGAGAAAACCCACCATAAAATTTTTTCTATAATTTCTCCTGAGTGCAGACCACCCCCACATGTGGACATTACTTGTGTTATGGGGGCACAGCGAGGCGCAGAAGGAAGGAGCCCCTCACCGCGCTGCCAGGATTTTAGTTTTCTCGTTGCCCCCTTTGAAGGCTATACAATTTCGCTTTTCGCGTTTTGGGTCATGTGATGGCATTTTTTTTGCGCGATAGATGCTTTTTCCAGTGTTACATTTTGGGTTGGTATCACCTATTGTTGAAAATTTAGGAACTTTTTTGAGGTCATGGTTAGAAAAGCATCAATTCTGTACGTGGATTTTTTACTTTTTTTTTTCGTGTTCACCGTATATCCTAATAATCCTGTTATCTTTATTATGGGTCATACGATTACGGGATACCAGACATACATGAATATTTTTCTTATGTTTTACTAAATTTGGCAAATAAAACCCTAATGTGGGGAAAAATCTATCATTTTTGCATCGCCGTCTTCCAGTGGCATAACATTGTTACGTTTTGGCTATAGAGCTGGTTGATGGCTTTGCTTTTGCGGGACATGTTGTTCCTTTGCAACATATCATTCTGGGATACATATGTTTTGTTGATCACTTTTTATGGCATTTTTAGTGGGATATAATAGGTAAAAATCATAATTTTGGGCGGGTTTTTAACGTTTTTTTTACGGCGTTCATCATATGGGTTCAATAGTTATTTAGTTTTATTCTATGGATTGTATCGGACGTTGTGATACTATATATGTGGGTTTGTGTTATATTTTAGACTTTTTTTGAGCTGATTATGTCTCTTTATATGTTTGGGGCTAATGGCATTTTTAGTGATTTATAAGTTATTTTTATTGAAAAACATTTGTTTTTACATTTTACTGATCCACCTTGGGATATGAAACACCATTATATAATCGGCAATACTGAGTAATTGCAGGGTATTAGCAGTGCCAGCCTATGGATCCTAGGCTGACACTTTGCCTTTAAGATGACGTCACAGACGCCATCTTAAAGCACTGCCTTCAGGCTTCTCTGGGGTCCCGATCGGACTCCGAGGTGCCATAGCAAGGCGATCAGCCCCCCCCCCGAAAACGGCGGGCGGGGGGGCCGATCGTGGGGTAAAACCCCCGATGCATGCTAATGCCGGGGGCTAACACTCCGACCGGGCGGGTTTAGGCTCGGTATGTCAACGGTAGATTACCATTGAAATCCGACGGCTAACCATGCCGGTTCGGCTGCTATGCAGCGCTGAACCGGCATTGTCTCTGCGCAGTAGCTAAACTGCGGTGAGCGCTATTCGCAGGACTCAGCGCAGTACAGCTACAGCGCAGGGCGCTAAGGGGTTAAAGAGGTTTCCAAGATGACAATATTGATTGCATCAATGATTGTACTCAATATTGATCATTGAGTACCACAAGGTCTTCATAAAGGAAAGTTGATGGTTTTCCATAGCATTTGTTGCTTTACACACAAAAAAACTGCACTGAGATTTGTCGCTTGTATTTTTCCTCAGGAGGGGAAACATTTCTTTTACTGGGTCACAGTTTCTCTCGCCCTTATCTGGTTACACCATTAGAGGTGGCCCTGATGGGGAATATGGTGCAGTGTGTGGTTGGGTGCTTTGTGCTGTTTGTATTTCAAATTTGTTTCTTGTTACAAATGCATGTGCTAAGTTTTATGTGAACCCATTGTTGTTGCACCCTGAACATATATGATTATAAATTTGCTTTATGTTTCTACATGTTTTTTTTTCTATGCCATGGAGACATTCCGTCTATGGTAACAGATCAAATATGTAAACTGTATAATTGTACTCCGTTTTATTCTAATCCTTTCTTTGGGGTCAAGACCACTATTTATCTGCTGTTTCTACTGTGTGCATTGTATCTCCAAATGCCCTTTAATAAAGTTTTATTGTTGATTTTAAGAAAAAAAATCAAGCCTAATGTATTCGAAGAAACAAATTCATAAATCTTTTGTATTGTGTAATGTTTTACAAACAAAAAGTCTATCATGGTTATTGCTTTCTGTTGAATGCTGTACAAACCTCTACACTGATGTTCATTATTCACAACTATCAGCATTCTTTGTTTTACAACATACTGTAGATCTATCCCTAGGTTCGTTGCAATGCAATGCAAGTATCTGGATCCTAACCACTACAGCTCTGATGTCCTGTAAGGGGATCACTGGGGATGTGCCAGGTACCCATGGTCTGCAGCATCTTTAGATATTGACAGTTTTGGCTTAAGGCACCAATGTCATTCATCCCCTATGTAACTAACTATTAGTTTTCATATATTGAAAGCAAAGCTCTTCTCCCTTTTGTATTTTCAACTGTCTGTCATAAATTAGCTGAAACCTGGCAATTGGATTGTATTAGTAGCAGCAGATGACAGGGTGGCACAGAATATATTCTCATTTGCCACTCACACTTTATGCTTGTCTGTTTGAATCAGACCATCTTTGCTGATGTAACAGAGTTTAGCATTTGTTGATGCACTAAACTGCATCATTTTGCATTTTTATTGCTGATTTTTTTGTATACGCTTTGATAGGTCTTCAAATAAAATAGGCATTCTTTTCATCAAATTACATTGCAGGGCAGTTTTAAAGTGATATTAAACATTTCCATTTACTGAGGGTTTCAAAGAAGTCAATGTCTAGAGGAATCTTTAGTCAGAACTCTGGATGATGCCATACACTATGTACCCTGTTTCCCTGAAAATAAGAACCCCCCCCCCCTGAAAATAAGACCTAGCGGCAGTCTTTGCTACAGCTTTCCCCAACGCCATAAGTGAGCATTAGTAAATTACATTTTAGATACTGTAAAAAGTTGTGACATGGAGGAAGAAGTCATGGGATAAAATCAATGACTGTTGCATTGCAAATGCACTACCAGCAGCTACCTGAAGAAGTCCTCACTGAAGAAAAGTGGTAACAATGAGAGATTGGGGACAATGATTCAATAGAAATGGAGTCACAAGAAATTCCGCATGAAAATCAGAGTTCTGAGAGTTATAAGTTATTAGAAATGTTTTTTTACATTATGGCCCCTAAATAAAAAATCTTGCTTTTTATGCATAAATACCAGGATTTAAAATGTACCAGAGATTGTTGTACATGGACAGAGAGTAAAAAGGACCTTCTTAATGGAATTCAGTTGTTTATGCGTGCTGGCAGGAGTACAGGATATTAAAATATGATGATTTTTTGTTCAACAATAAATGTGAATTCTTTTTCCTGAAAAAAAGACATCCCCTGAAAATAAGACCACAAATTACCGGCAGAAATGTGCACTTGGGCCCTATTAGTGCCATTTTTGCCTCTTTCTTAAAGAGTATGTATATTTCCATGTATAATATATTATTTTTATTTTAACTGTTATACTTCAAGTGTTTGCACTAAGGTATACCTTTTAAGTGGATGAATATCCCGGGAATATTTGTGAAAAGTGAAAAATAAAAAAATTATTATTATAACACATTGGGGCAGATTTACATACCCGGTCCGTTCGCGATCCAGCAGCGCGTTCTCTGCGGTGGATTCGGGTCCGGCCGGGATTCATCAAGGTAGTTCCTCCGACGTCCACCAGGTAGCGCAGATGCGCTGAAAAGCATCTGAACACACTCGAGTTCACCGGGCCGGACCAAGTGAAGGTAAGCGCGTCCCAAGCGACACTTTTATTGTTTTGAATGCAGCGGTTTTTCCGAATCCGTCGGGTTTTCGCTCGGCCACGCCCCCCTATTTCCGTCGCGTGCATGCCGGCGCCGATGCACCACAATCCGATCGCGTGCGCCAAAATCCCGGGGCAATACAGGGAAAATCGGAGCAAATCGGAAATATTCGGGTAACACGTCGGGAAACCGCGAATCGGGCCCTTAGTAAATGACCCCCATTGCGTTTTGTTTGTGTCAATGCATGCATTTTCAAACTCAAGAGGAGAATTTTCAAATGAATCACAACTGCTGAGAAGAGATTTGCATAATTACGTTGTTGTCAACATTGCATTTACAAAATGCCAGCAATAAAGCAATTTTAATGCATATGCTAACAAAGTGATAACAAAACCATGTATTTACAAGATGTTAACAGACACGTTAACAGACATTGTGTTAACAGACACATTTTGTAAATGCAATGTTGACAGCAATGCAATTAGGCAAATCTCTTCTCAGCAGTTGTGATTCATTTGAAAATTCATGCGCTACCTAACGGAGTATGTGAAGGCAGTCTGTGGGGTAAGATGTGAAGTAACATGTCAGGTAATATGAGGTAATATGATAATTACTATTTACAGGAGCCATTGTCTGCTGTGGCAATAAGCAGCCCATCACAGCTCAGCTTCTATTTTGCCACAGGTCTTTAATATGAAGTCTGACCTTTGATTAGTTACTAAAGGCAATGAGCGTAATACATCTTAGGTGTGAGGTAATATGTGGTGAAATATATACACCATATACAGGAGCCTGCTGTGGCAATAAGCAACCAATCACAGCTTAGCTTCTATTTTGCCAAAGGTCCTTAATATAAGCTCTGAGCTTTGATTGTTTACTATAGGCATTGTGTATAATACAACGTATGTGTGAGTTAAGATGGATAGGAAAAGAGACAGTCAGATACAGAAAGACAGACAGGGAGATAGAGAGACAAACAGGGAGAGTAAGTGACAAAGAGACAGACATCGAGAGTGAACATGTGTAAAGTAGCAAAATGACACAAAATGACTTTATTCAAGAATTGGACATAAGACTAACATCAGCAAGACAAAAAAAAATAGATAAAACCATTTAAAAAGGAATGCACCCTTGTGCACCCATGAATACAAACACAACTGGAGCCCGACACCTGATAATGTCGGGTTTATCCAGACCTGAGCCTCACGAGCCTGGGCGATTTGTCCTGGGTCCCCATCTCCACCTCACATTGTCTGGTAATATTACAGCTTGGTTCGGTGTCTAGTGGGTTTGTCATAGCATATCAGCTATTCCGGCACAGAGGATCATTATGCACTTCAGTGCATTCATTTCAAAATTTTCTCGGGCCGGACTCTCTGATAATGACTTTACCACCTTTTTTCCACAGACGCATGCCCTGCTTTTACACTCATTTATGTTGTGAGATGGTTTTGTGAGGCTCAGGTCTGGATAAACCCGACCTTATCAGGCGTTGGGCTCCAGTTGTGTTTGTATTCATGGGTGTACAAGGGTGCATTCCTTTTTAAATAGTTTTATCTATTATTTTTTTGTCTTGCTGATGTTAGTCTTATGTCCAATTCTTGAATAAAGTCATTTTGTGTCATTTTGCTACTTTACACATGTTTCCTTATTCTTATTTCGCATAGCCAATTTTTGCATGTGTGTAGCCCATTAATTGGGTGTTACCTAAAAGTACAGATCCCAATCCTGTCCACAGATATCAAGAGTGAGTGACAGAGAGACAGGCGGGGAGAGTTAGTGACAGAGAGACAGACAGGGACAGTGAGTGACAGAGAGACAGACAGGGAGAGTAAGCGACAGAGAGATAGACATCGAGATTGAGTGACAGAGACAGGCGTGGAGAGTGAGTGACAGAGAGACAGACAGGGAGAGTACATGAGTGACAGAGAGAGACATCAAGAGTGAGTGACAGAGACAGGTGGTGAGAGTGAGGTCAGAGAGACAGACAGGGAGAGTACATGAGTGAATGAGAGACAGGCAGTAAGTGTGAGCGAGTGAGAGACAGACAGGGAGAGTGAGTGACAGAGAGACAGGCGGGGAGAGCTAGTCACAGAGAGACAGGCAGGGAGAGCGAGTGACAGAGAGACAAACAGGGAGAGTTTGTGAGTGATAGAGAGACAGCTAGTAAGTGTGAGTGAGATACAGATGGAGAGTAACTAAGAGACAGATGTGGAGAGTGAGTGACAGAGACAGGCAGGGAGAGTGAGTGATGGAGAAAAAGGCAGGGAGCGTGAGTGACAGAGAGACTGCCAGTGAGTGAGAGAAAGACAGGGAGAGTAACTAACAGAGAGGCAGGGAGAATAACTAACAAAGAGAAAGGGAGAGTGAGTGACAGACAGGGAGAAATAGATGCATAGATAGAAATATCCCATATTTTTGGACTATAAGTCACACTTTTTAGTGAGAAAAAATCTTGCTAAAAAGTGCCTGTGTCTTATAGACCGAAGGTCAGGAGGATCCAGCACTGCCAGACCCTCCTGACCGCTGTAATGGAGATCGGGTGATGCCCTGATATAGAGCTGCATCCGCTCTCCCAGAGAGAAGAGCCTCTGCACTGCTCTCCCCTCTCCCAGGTGTCCTTACAGGACCTGCGGTGATGTCAGAAACATGTCACTGATCATGCTTCTTACATCACCACATACTGCTGCGAATGGGGACATGCTGCCCTGGCACAGGGTAACAAGAAGGGGAATACGGGAAGGGGAGAAGGGGGGAAAGTAGGAGGGGGGAAGAGGGTGAGAGTTCTGTGTATATAGCAGAGCTGTGTGTATAACTCTATCGATGAAGCAGAGCTGTGTGTGCTGTGCTTTAGTTCAACCAACAGTGATATTTTAATTGGTGTACAATATATTTTTCCTTTTTTGGAGTCCTAAATCTGGGGTGCATCCTATATTCCGAAAAATACGGTAATTTTTTTTGTTAACCAATTTTATTTTGTTATAGCTAAGAGCATTTATTTACTATCCTGGGCAACGCTGGGAGCTACAGCTAGTATGGTAATAAAGACATGATAAACTATGTGATCTTTAGTTCATTGAAATGTCATTTTATGTAGGTAAAAAAACTAATTATTTGAACTCAGTGACAGTTTCCATATAATAAGCTCATCTTTTAAGACTTTGCACAGTTTAGTCATTTCTATAAATTCATGCAGCAAAAACATAAGCATATTACATTAGTGTATTTCAATGGCCTTAATTCAGCTTTAATGTGTGATATATTAAAAAAAAAAGACTTCATATCTGCATTGAATTGCTCCCTACCATTCCCATGCCATTATTTATACCAATAAGTATGTCTATAAACAAGCATAAATCATTTTTGTGATATCTCCCTTTACATAAAAATTGCAATACCTTGCTTGAAGTTAATGAGCTGTCATTTTGAAGTAATATTGCTTTCGGCCTATGCAAATACCCTAAGCTGACACAGGTGTAAATGCAATTTGGTGCTTTAAGAAAAAAAAAGATGTAACCTAGAAAAAATAAAATGGTCATTCTACATTTAGCTTTATTTGCCCTAATTTAAGAGCATCAGCAATATCTAGGCCATGGGCAGAGTCTAATAACTCCCTTAGGCTTTGGGATGAGTGTAAATACCATTTATTTAACTCCGGTAAAAAAAAAAAGGTTCTCGTATTGCAGATGATATTGTTATGTCATCTGTCAGTTTACTACATGCATTACTGAATATTTGGACAGCTCCTAAACAATGGCAGAAACCAGAGGATGAAAAGAAGGGATAATAATAATAGTGATTATTATTATGACAACTAAATAGGAGAAATAAAAAGGCAACTAAAAAAACATCAATTTAATACTATATAAAATGTTATTAGGAAGTTAACAAAACGTCAATATTAAAAATATAAAAAATGTTCTTGAATAAAAAAAATGGATGTTTTTATTACCGTATAGAAATAGAGAAACTAAAAAAAAAACTTTTTTAGTGCTAAAAAAGTAAACAACTACATTGTCAGTGATCAATATGCTCCTTTGTGAAAAATCTAATATGACTTGTTAAGAAACAGTATACTGCTAACTGTTGGATGATCTCAAATTGATGAAAGCATAGAAATAAAAATGATAAAAAAAGTTAATTGAAAAGAAAAGAAAATTCAATACAACATAAGAGGTTCTAGATTTCCCTCAAGTGAGGACTTGTATTTATTAACTTTTGTACTGTAACATCACAGAATCCACTGACATGCCAGGCACTTGTAATTGGGTTTCTGCTTAAAGGCAACAATAAACATGGAACTGAGAAAGCAAAGTGCAGCGCAGTGCTGGGTGACCTTGGGAAGCAATGCCTAAGGCACCTTGCTGTGGTAACTGATATCATTAACTGTGACTGTGATGCCTGGGCTTTTGGAGTAATCAGACTTCGGAGGAATGTTTCACAGGGGGCACCTTATGGAGGTCAATCTTTCATGCACTCATTATGATACTCTACGTGTTTGATTATATGAGAACAAGTAAAATCTACCTTGAGGCATATCAAGAACTCCAGCTGGAGGTATTAGAAATCTTGACAGAGTAAAGTAGTGTATTAAAGGCTTTGCCACCAAGGATCCTCTTTAAAATGGGATTCCCGGTCTGCTCTCTGCATATCACATTTTATCTGAGACATCAAATAGCTCATGGAATTCCTATCAATCTCGGAGTTAGAAGCATTTTTTATTTTAATTAAGAATTTTAGCTTGGAAAGTTAAAAGTTTTTTTTTAATACTTTTTTTTAAGACCTAAAATGAACTAATCTGCTTTTCCATGCCATCTTTCTTTTTAAATAATGCATGATGGGATTAATAGTGTTGCAGATGTCTTCTAGACTGTCACTTAACGATCAAAACATATTTATTTCCAACCATCCACTTTAGCTTAATCGCATAATTATTACCAGCTGAAATCATCACATCGCTAATTTTTTTTTTATCAGTATAATTAAAAATACTTTGGGAATTTGCAAGTTATTTTTTATTTCTTATATTAACCCGTAATTTTCTAGATAAGAAGTTATTGTCAGGAGTATTTTTTGGTATAGACATTGATTCTCAAGGCTTCTGCTGCAGAATTAGCCTCACACAACACCGTACACCCACCTGTAGACAGCATCTGTAGTTTTATCTTTCCTTTTTTTGTCAGCCTATTCCACTCAATAGCTGAAAAAATAGTTTTCACAGAAAACTATTTTAGAACAAGAAGTCACATATTTTTGCACAGGGACTTATTTGTACATTTTTTGTGACTCGTGGTGCACTGTTTTTCAATGGATTCTTGTATTTATTCAACAAACCCAGCTGTTTAGACTAAAGTCAGATGTTTTCGCCAAATGGGACTAAAAGTCGCTAAAAAGTCCCAAATGCCCTGACCTGTCTAACTTCACAACCTTGAAAAAAATTTCAGGTTAAAAAAAAAATGTAAAAAGTTAATTTTAGACAGCAATGTAAAATCCATTAAAATGAAATAAACATTTTGGATCTAAAATGCTTTATCAAGACACATCAACAGTTGTATAAATCTTGAGAAATTGACAAAGCTGCCGATTGCAATTTCTCTATTTTTTGAAAAGAAATTTTTATTTTTAAACAAAAAAGAAAACTTCCAGTGAACTGTCTTTCGGCTGCAATTTGCAGACAATATAACCGAAAACAATATATTAAGAAAAATTTGCTACATTAAAAAAAAAAAAAAATTACATCCTCCACACCAGGGAGCAGTGTTAGACTGACAGGCACAAGTGCAATTTAACACAAGGAGAACCCAACTTAGACAAATTAGACTAAGAAACTAGACAAAAAAAGAACTAGACAACTAGAAAACTAGAAAGTGGAAGATAAATCTCCACCAATGTTTTCCAAGAGGCAATATTTTTAGAGAAAGATACTTTTAATGATGACATATCCTCTTGACATGCATTCAATGGGGGGAATTCATCATTGTCTTTTTTTGTCTGTTTGACGTTGTTTTGGAGCAGTTGTGGTACAAATGCTGTTTTCTGACTTTCCATTGCATCAAATGAACATAGGACAGTGCAAAGTCTTTAAAATGTGGCAAATTGATTATTTTGATTATTTGCATAGACTGGTTTTCACAAAACTGAATTCATGATCTTCGATTAGGCACAAATTTTTGTTTAGGCTCAAGTTTTGGTGAAAAATGACTTCAGTCACCCCCTGGCTTAGAAATAGGAGAAAAACACTACCAAATTCACAAAGACATTGAGGGATATGTGCGACAAAAGCAAAAAAAAAAACACTATTATGGGACAAACCAGACCAAAAAAAAAAAGAGACCTGGCAGGATGTCCTCTCCTGACTTAAATGATGTCCAACAGGTCCACTATATCATTATAAACTACATCTAGCTACTGCTCCTAAGACCTGTGATGAATAGGCCAATATCTCACTTATGGATCATCAAAAAGACCTAGAGCATGACTCTCTGCCCCATGACTCCTTACATGTCATTCTAATAATATACTAACAACATAACTACACGTGAAGTAGCGAAGTAGCTATAAGTGCCATTAAGGACGTTTGAAAACAGATGAGGGCTGACCCTCTTTGAAACATAATGCAGTGAACACCCACCGGCAACACCCAAAATCGGTGCTGAAACTGATCATGGGTGTAAACCCTTCAAACTCCGCCATGGCATAATGGAGCAAGTACATGCCAGTAACCAGGGCTGGCTCCAGGTTTAACTAGACCCATGGGCAACAGAGCCTTAGTTGGCCCCTTTTCAGAAAACTCACATCCCGGCACCACACTGCCTTCCCCCAGTAGCCACACTGTCCATAATCCCCCCACCTCAGAGTAGCCACACTGTCTTTCCCAACCTGTAGCCACACTGTGCTCCCATAAGCCACATTGTCCCCCCATATAAGGCACACTGCCCCTCCCAAAAGGCACACTGTCCTCCAATAAGGCACACTATCCCTCCACCCAAAAGTCACACCTACCCCTAAAAGCCACACTCTCCCCTCCCCCCATAAGCCACACTGGGATCCACCCCATAAGGCCCACTGGGGTCCACCCCACAAGGCACACTGTCCACCCTATAAGACACACTGTCCCCCATAAGGCACACTGTTTCCCTACCCATAGCCACACCGCCCACTCTCACGTAGCCACACTGGCCCCCACCATGTACATAAAAAACACCTCACCTTTCCTTGCTCCGCTGAAGCAGTGTCAGCAGCTGGCTTCTTTCTTCTTATGTGGCACTGCATGCTTCGGCTCTGAAGCCGGCACACATGATCTGATGACATCATCATGAGACGTCGCATACAGAGACGTCGCATACAGCATTTAGTGCTGCTTCTGGGGAACAAGGAAAGGTGAGTTTTGGGTTCTACCTCTATGCTGTGCTCTCGATTAGTGCCACATAGAGACAGAAAACAGCAGGAGCCGGAATGTGATCATTTGTACCAGCGTCTTAAAATGACAACTGGTACAATTGATCTGGTGGCTGCAAATTTTTTTCAACGACCGAGAGGGCCACCTGCCAGTAACACCCACAATCAGTGCTGGAACCAATCACAGATATTTATCATGTAAATGCTAATATCTTGGCACAGCCTTAAGTTTTTATGAGACTACAGGGCTTGTTATTTAACCCGATCCGCAATGCATTTTATTTGTCAATTTCACCCCTTTTGCATTTTTTTCAAGCTTCATAATACACAGCATGCAATAAAAAATACTGTCACTTATAATTACAATTTGTTAGGCTGAAAATGAGCCTCATCTACCTCTCTATATGAAAAAATAAAAACAATTATGAATTTTTGAAGTTGGGGAATTAAAAAGAAGTAAAGGAAAAAGCATGGCAAGAGATTATAATTAATTTTCTGCATAGTAATGAATCCCAGAGATCCAAGGGATAGGTGAACCACCTATATAACATTAATGGCACACCCTATGGACAGTAACTGTGAAGGTGTGATCCCATTTAAAAGTCATTAGAAAAATTCTAGGTGCTTTTGTCCACAGTGTATGTATGTAGTCTATAGTATTGCAGTTAACCCCCATTTAGTTTCTATAGATCAGATATCCTGGATAATGTCTTTATGGTCAATTTGATTTATTTTTCTGGAGAATCAGAATACATACATTCCACAGCAGTAAAATTTAATGAGCTGACTAATTTATCTAGATTTTTAATGAAATTGATATAAAATATAAATGGGAGACACAGTCGATGTTCTCAACCTGCAGAGTAACCAGAATTTGTCCAAGTATAGTAAATTCATTTTTCTATTATTTATGTTGGCTACCAGGTAACAGTATTGTGTTATGGTATTAGAGAGATGCATTACCGGGCCTTGCAAAGATGGATGTGTTCAACATTCCACATTATCTCCTTGCAGCGATCCCTGTAATACTTTCTCAAGCAGCGCACTTTATTATACAGCCAGCATTTTTCAGATGTTGTACACACTAATTGTCTCAGTGCTGACAGCACACTGTTGTATTTGCTTCTCTGCAAATACCTGGAAAGTCAATGCACTTACGTTAATTGATGTCTCGGGAACATAATCTCCAGTAATACGTTCTTCTCATGCTGTGAGCTTTTGCATATTATACCGATTTCATAATACTGTGTTGCTAATATATTGTTTTAATTGTTGCCCATGTAGCACATTGCTCTGCATTTTTCATTACTAAACATGTTCAGCGCACAATAGTCTATGATGGGTACAATTTAAAGCCTTTAATCCAACTTTCCAGTTTCAATGCTGTATGCATATGGAAATTATTTATTATAAATGCATCAAATGAGCTATAATAAGTCATTACTGAGCTTTATTGAAATATCTGTTAATGTTCTGAAATGGTTTCGCTTTATAATTAATATATATTTCTGCAATGCATCATCTGAATCTGCAGAATTGCTTTTCTTTTGATTATTCCTATGATATTTTTCTTTTTAGATATTTAATATTTTTATGGAGGCTAGATATACATGGAAGAATTTCAAATTATGGATCAAATTATGACCCATAGTCAAATCTTTTAAAAAAATCTGTTCCTCTGTTCATTTTAAGACTACTGCTCCTCCTGGACCTCAAATGGTCTTAGACATCATTGGAAGGAGATTCAGCATCACCCTTTCATTGTTCAAATGAAAGAAATTCTGTACATTGGTAGGCATGGGTGTAACAACCGGGGATGGGGTGGGCCCACATCTCCTAGCAGATATTACAACAGCAGTGTAGGCAAAGACAGGTCTGTGCTCTCTGCCTGCATACAGTGAATGATGTCATCAGGCAGCGCCATATCATACAGTGCATGCAGGTAGAGTGCACAGACCAAGGAAGCCACGAAAATTGTCGGATCGCGGGAAGTAAGTAATGTAATTTTTTTTTATAAGCCTAGGGGCCCTTTAGGGAAAATATTTCATTAAGGGGAGGCTGCTGCTGAACATTTCTTTAACAGATGGCTGTGGCTGAACTTTTCAGTAAGGGAAGTCTGCTGCCAAACATTTCATTACAAAGAAGTCTGCTGCTAAACATTTCATTAAGGGAAGGCTGCTGCTAAAATTTTCATTAAGGGAAGTCTGCTGCTGAACATATCATTAATGGGAGGACACTGCTGAACATTTCATTAAGGGGAGGTTGCTTCTAAACATATCATTAGTGGGAGGATGCTGCAGGTCATTTTATTAGTGAGGGGAAGCTGCTGGACATTTCCTTAGTGAAGGGAGGCTGCTGAACACTTCATTACTGATGAGAGGCTGCTGTTGTTGAAGACTTCATTAATGAGCGGATTCTGTCATACATTTCATTATTAATGGGAGGCTGCTGGACATTTCATTTTTGAGGGGAGACTGCATCTGGCCTTTTTATAAACAATGGAGGTTGCTGGACATTTTATGAATGAGGGGCAGTTTGTATATGACTATGGTGCTGTGACTATATGTCTGTGTAGCATATATATATTTTCAAATGTAACGTGCTGGATGGGTTACAGTGATAGTTCTGTTATATGCAGGCTCTGATCCAAAGTTCACAGCAGGAATACTGCTTCTCAATTGGCTATAGACATCATGGGGAAGAGGCTCGTTGTCAGCCTTTTACTAGTTATTCATTGTATTAAAGAAATTCTGTACAAGTAGAGTTATTGAAATTTCCATTTTTTATAAATGCAACTTGCCAATAGTTTTTTCTTTTATAAAAAACAATGATATAAGAACTATAATTTATAAGAACCGACATGGGTCAAAGAAAGGTCTAAAGCATTTTTATTTAAGGACTTTCATTATCTTTTGTGGCATAACATATCAGTCTTTAGTTCATCAAGCCCCAGAAAGGAGAGTGCAAGTGTACTTTTCAGTATCTGTTTTATGATGTTTCAAAAGGTGTTAAATTGATACACAAAAGCAAGGTAATGAGAGTGGTTGGGCTCAGTTCACACCTATGCCCGGCTGCTACCATTCCTCTGTTTATTTTTAAATAGCAAAAAAATAGCACAGCAAACATTGCCTTTTTTCCATTCCCATAACAGAATTGTAATGGAAGGTAACCCATGGTACAGAAAAGTCAATGGGGAACATACAGTGAGATTGTCCATTCACCCCCCCCCCTTCTTAGTTTTGGTTCAACTCTCCTGAAGTCCTAACCCCCAGACTAAAGTGTGAACAAAGCCTTACATGTATGTACTTGCTCAACTGTTTCAGCTATTCCTTGACAAAAAATATTTACCAATGTATAGTATTTTGGAATTTAAAACCAGAGATTCACTCAACATGTCTTGCAGCTGTTCTGTAAATGCTGCCGACTGTGTCTCCATGTAACCATTTTCACAGTTTTTGTCAAAATTGTAGTTGGAAGTAAAAGAAATATATATGATTGATTCATGTTAGGGTAAAATATCTTTGTGCATTTACTTTGTATATACTAAGATTTTCATTTCCAGAAGCTGTATAAAAAACATTGCTTTACAAAATCAGACTGTATAAGAGAAACTTGTCAGTGGTGAACATATTGGTGCTCATCTTCCTGCTCCAGAGGGAAATATTTAGTGCCAAATATTCAGTAAATGGTTTTACCTCAACAAGGATATTTTTCACAGCTTTCTGAAACTTGAACAAATTCCCTTTTCTCATCCTGAGGCAATAGGTGGTAAGTTTGTATGCAATGTTAAAAAAAAAAAACATATAGGAAGTCCCTGTGTTATGTACAAGGTTGGTTCTTTAGGTTTGTTGAATTTGCATGTAAGTCACAACAGGTATCTTTTATAAGTGTAACTCCAAACAATTTTTTTTCGTCCCTGGGACAATAGGACTTTGAGAATTTTGGACTGTCATGGGAAGAAGGTTAACAATAAATCCTCATTACAAACATCTTTGATAACTCTTGTATTAATCAATGTAGCACGAGGCCAAAGTCCGGTAAATAACAAGCATCCATAGACCACCACCACAGGTCAGAGAGCCTTGTGTCATTGGTAGAGGAGATGTGCTCAATGTCAAAAGACAAAGGAAGAAGACTGCAGGAGCCACAAACATAAGCAGGCACTGCGGCCCAGGACACTCTGGGGGCCATTTGCGTGAACCCATAGAAATATATTGGGACATGTGAACATATCCTAAGCGTTAGCATCAGGAACTTCTGTAGAACTTATACTTGCTGTCCTTCATGTGCATGTACACAATTGGTGCACAAGACATAACTGTTGCCATAACTAAACTATTGAAACCTTTATCACTGGTGAAGATTAAGGTTTACTGGGAAACATATTGGGAAATAATTACTTTTCAAAATAACTCATACTCAACATTGAAAATTTATTGATCCTAAATGAGAACATCATTTCTAAATTGAACAAAACTGTTGAAGAGTTTTTTTCACACGTCAAAAACCAGCAAAGTATAACTACAAAAAATAAAGAAAGCATAAAATGTCATTTTTAATTGACATATTGAGCATTTCCATTGAGCAGTTATGTACATTTTAAGCTCTTTGCATCTGAAGAGATAAAACATTTTTATATAGAAGAGAATAACCCTTTTTTGTATTGATGAAACCTGAATTCTTTAGTATGTCTTTTCCAACGAGTAATTTTAAAGCTATAGATTACATCACTATATCAGAGATGAACGATCCATATTGAATTTGCTTTTTCGTTTTTACGGGGAATATGGAGAGAATTTTACAGCACCTGGCAAATCTATAGCAATTAGCAGTGGACAGGCTGTTCTGCTGTCATACTCCATTGCAATGTCCAGGAACACATACAAATTATGATTAGTAATGATTTATCAAATGACTGCATCATTTATCTTTGCCATTACCACCTTCAATTCAGCTGGACTGACAGCTTTGATATTTTTCCCATGATTACATAAAGTATTACTATACACATAGGAAGTGATGATAAAATCATTAACTAAGTGAGCAGCCCAAATTTAGTTGTATGTCATAAAGGGGAATGTTTGCTGCATGATCATTACACTTTATGGAGATATAAAAAAAAATTAAAAATGGGTTTTCTAAGAATTAACAACTTATTGATTGTAGGTTCTAAAATATACAGATTAAGATCAGGAGTAATTTTGTAGATTTCAGATTTTATAGCAGATTTAGCTAACCAGGGTGGGCCCAATGGATACAATTACAATACAATACAATACAACTTTATTGATCATCTTTGAGAAATTACTTTGTACATCATTCGATCTAGTTCACATAGAAAATTCAAACACATAGTTAGAATCATTAATGCGGAGGGTGGGAGGTTGAGCAGGGGGCTTATTGGTTGTTGGTGGCAACACTAGTCCTGTGGGAGCTGGTGGATATTAGATAGCTTTTGTAATGAAGGAGTTACTAAACTTCTCCGTACGGCAATTGATTTGGCAGTAGCGCTCACTGAATGTGCTAAGCTGATCCGCAATGCATTTATACAGTGGGTGTGATTTGTTGGTTGTTATTGCAGTGAATTTGTTGATGCATCTTTCCTGCCAGACCTCTTCAAATTGACCAAGTTGGAGGCCAACATTGAAGGATCTGAGTTTCCTGAGAAAATAAGACCTTGACACTGCTTTTTTAGTTGCTAAGCTGCAGTTTTAAGACCAATCTATTTTGTCATCAATTATGACACCTAGGTACTTGTAATTTCTAACTAGTTCAATGGTTTGGTCTTTGATGGTGATTGGACTCAGAGCTGTTTTGTACCTTCATAGGTCAATTATCATTTCCTTAGTTTTTTCAGTATTGAGGAGGAGGTTATTGTCTTCATTCTATACTGCAAATGAGTTGATGGTGTCCCTATAGTGCTTGTCATCACTTTCAATGCAGCTGACTATAACCGAGTCGTCTGACAATTTCTGAAAATGGTCCAAGTTATGGCTGAAGTCAGATGTGTAAAGGTTAAAGAGGAATGGTGCAAGAACTGTACCTTGAGGTGTGCCTCTGTTGCTTACAACGGTGTTAGATCTTATACAACCCTGCTGTATGAATTGAGGCCTTTTCATTTGATAGTCATGTATCCAATTGACAATGGAGGGCTGTAGGTTGAGATGGGTCATTTTGTCCCTCATAAATGTTGGGTCTATGGTGTTAAAAGCTCTGGAGAAGTAAAAAATTGGGTCACCTTTAATTGTTATAGTTAAGTGTTATAGAAAATTTCTAAACAGTTTTTACAAAATAAATTATGTACATGATAAGGTACATGGAAACATGTGGAACGTTGACAAAAGTGCTACTGACTGTGTCAAACTTTGTGTCTATTTGTGAAGTTTGAGAGACATTTTGTAACACTGCCCCATTGTTTACAAGTAAGTGTATCAGAGCCATGGAACTTAGCCTTGTAAATAAAGATAGGCTTCAGAAGATGGAAGTCCACTAGAATTGCCTAGAAGCTTGCCACCTTTCTGCCACGCCAATGTCACAGTCTCTGGGAATAGTCCCTTGGGACTTGAGTCAGTGGACTCCCTTGACCACCGCGGGGGATAAAGATGCTAGCCGCAACCCGGGAACGGAGTCTAAGGAGCGTGCGACCTACTCGCTGGAAGCCAGAGCACAGACTGTAGCCAGGAGAGGTAAGTAAGGAAAGGGGGAGACCATGCATATCGGAGCACAGGTGCACCCGCGATCCGCAACATGGATCGTGGGGCCACCCTTGACTCGGGACTGGGCCATGCCACAGGGGGGAACATGGGTTCACTCGCGATCCGCCCGTGACAGCCAACAATGCATGCAGTTCGAAAATCCACCAAAACAAGTGGAAATCTAGAAGTGGAAATCCCACAAAATGTCAAATGTTTTCAAAATTCTATTTATAATACTGTAGTTTTATGCTAGAGATGCTGACATTTTCTGGATTATTTGCTGAGTAATAATAATGTTGGAACCACATTTGTTTTTGTGAAAAATTTTTGCATCTAATATTATGAACAGTCATAAATTAAATGAATAAAGAAAATACCGTATATACTCAAATATGGGCCAAGTTTATCAGCACTAGATATTGGGGGTATATATAGATACTGGCTCTATACTAGGGGTCATATGACCAATGCATTCCCCACCCTCGGATTATACTTGGATCAATCAGTTTTCCAGTTTTTGTGTTAAAATTTGGTGCCTCAGCTTATAATAGGGTCGGCTTATACTCTTGTAGATATAGTATTTTGTACTTTTTTTTGTCTTGTTAGGAGATTACCCTTTTGCTTGATTTGCATATCAAACAACTCCGAACTGCCTTTAGCTCCATTTGGTTTCTTTTGGTTTATTTATAATTTGTTGTACCACTTTATGTACTTTTTGGACTATGAGTACACCTTACAATAAGGTATACCCCAGATTTAGTCATCCAAAAACAGGAGAAATCGTACACACACTGCACACACAGTTCTTCTACACACACGCAACCACACATAACCTCACTGGGTACTACTATACATAGACAGAAAAACCCACAGGGCACTGTCATACACAAACACAGGCACTCACAGGGCATTGTCATATACAGACACAGGAACTCACTGGGCACTGCCATACACAGACATGGGAACTCACTGGGCATTTCCACACACCAACACAGGAATTCACAGGGCACTGTCATACACAAACACAGAAACTGACTGGGCATTGCTATATACAGACACAGGAACTCGCAGGGCACTGGAATATACAAACACTGGAACTCACATGACACTGTCATACACAAACACAGGAACTCACTAGGCATTATCATATACAGACACAGGAACTCACAGAGCACTGTAACATATAAACAAAGAAACCCACTGGGCACTGGCATACACAGACAAATGAACTGAATTCACTCCAAAAGTTGTTCTGATCTATACACAAGGTTTCTCGGAGTCTGGAAAAATGGCGCTGCATACGGGTACTTAGATGGCATCAGATGTACTTTTATCTGGCTGATGAAGATCCTTGTACAGGATCGAAATGCGTTGCATATTACAATAAAGTCATTGTTTGTTTTAAAATATACCATACACGTATGCAGCACCATTTTTCCAGACTCTGAGAAACCTTGTGTATAGACCACAACAATTTTTGGAGCGAAGACAAGTGGGAATTGATCTCGCCTAGACATTGGAGACTATTGCATGCAGCATACCCCAAAGGATTCCTATACTAAACGTCATTTTGACATACAAGGTGAGCCTAATATTATTAGTTGCTACCAACCATTTTACGTTGAATACACCTGAATTGGATGCACTTCTCTTCTTTTGTTTCCCTATTTGGTCCAATTTCTCTTGTGGTGAGAGAAGTACCAATACGTCCAAATTATCTCTGAAATGAACTGAATAGTCATTGCTATACACATACACAGGAACTCACTGGGCACTGCCATACACAGACATAAAAACTCACTGGGCACTGCCATACACAGACATAAGAACTCACTGGGCACTGCCATACACAGACATAAGAACTCACTGGGTACTGCCATACACAGACATAGGAACCAGTGATGTAACTAGGAGAAGTAGGGCCCCATAGCAGGCTTCTGCACGGGGCCCCCTTTCTCACTAAAGAAATATACATATTTGTATGCTGCAAGTTACAATCACACATTTATACACACATATAGAGCATATATACATCACATATATGTTATATACATATTATGCTGTACAATGTTCAGCTTAATATGTATATAATGGTGCACATCCTCCACTCTTTAGTATGTCAGGTAGGATGACGGGGCCCCGTGACACAATGGGCCACATAGCGGCTGCTATGGCTGCTACCACTGTAGTTACGCCCCTGATAGGAACTCACTGGGTACTGTCATACACATACAAAATAACTCACTGAGTACTGTTATAAACTGAGACAGTAACTGTATTTAATCATTTTATTATATGTCTTGTTAAATATTTTACTTCTATTTTACACAGTTTTTTTTTTTTTTCCTTTTTGTTTATTGATTTTCTTTAGGAAGAGATGAAGATGAAAAACAAGCTGAACCTTGCAAATAAATATTAATTACTAAAAACCTAATTAATCTAATTAATACTACCAAATAGGTGACCGACCTTCTAGTGTAATAACAGGTTTCTGAAATTTCAAAACTGAAAAGATAAAATTTTGCTTCCATAATTTATCAATCAAATGTACTATGTCAATTCAAAACTTAGGGAAACTATGAAAGTTGAAATTCCTAACGATTCATCTTAATGCATTAATTTTTTCCACATAAAGAACATATTACACAGAGACAGACATCAAATTAATAATCTTTGAACGCAATTATCTTTAGAATTTCCTCACATTTAATTGATATGGCTGTCATATTAATTCTATACTGATCTCGGTTTGGTCATGATGCTAAAAAAAGAAAAGAAATCATTCATGACGTTACAGATTTTAAGTGTGTGAAATTATTATCATGGACAATTGGAATATGCTAATGGGACAGCCTTATCCACTCTTATTGTAATTTATCAATATCATATTTAATAAATAATAATGACAATAGAAAAAGGTCAATATAAAAAAGCTGATGTAGAAGGCATATTATTAGAATGTTTCAGTGTTTCTGAAAGCAGTTTATATAGTCTGTATACAGTGCAGACAGATAAGGAGGCTTAAAATTATTCAGATTTTTACTTCTTAATTAGAGATGATGCGGCACTATAAATGCTCGTGGTATCGTTTTCGAGACAAACTTTTCTCGATGCTCGAGTGCTCGTCTCGAATAACGAGCCCCATTGAAGTCATGGGAGACTCGAGCATTTTCAAAGAGGACCAAGGCTCTGCACAGGGAAAGCTTGGCCAAACCTGGGAACCTCAGAAAAGGATGGAAACACCACGGAAATGGACAGGAAACAGCAGGGGCAGCATGCATGGATGCCTCTGCAGGCCGCTTAATCGCACCATTATGCCAAAATTATGGGGAACAGCATGGCCATGACGAGTGACCGAATGAGGCTAGATAGCATCTAAAACATGCAATAATGACCTGACACCTATAGGGGAAGGCATGCAGAAGGCAGCGGCAGCAGTGGATGGCTAGAGAGTCTCAGGCGACATACCCTAAATGGACTCAGGTTTCACCAAAGGGTGAAATGATTTCTATGTGAACACAAAGGTTGACGGTATATTTGTCGATAACACAGCATTGGTGGCGACATAGTGACCAAGTTCCATAACGTATTGGTGAAACACACCGAAAATTAGCCTGACACAGCTCTTTGATAAGGGGACGACATGTGGAGGCGCCATGGAGACGACTTCCATGATTAAGAG
The DNA here is from genome assembly GCA_019512145.1 of Engystomops pustulosus. Classification (NCBI taxonomy): domain Eukaryota; kingdom Metazoa; phylum Chordata; class Amphibia; order Anura; family Leptodactylidae; genus Engystomops; species Engystomops pustulosus. The sequence continues at coordinate 97,295,801 of CM033647.1, forward strand.
CGACAGTATGGGGCATTCATTTGCGCTGCTATGATTGCAAATTCAGGTTCTCCAGCATAGTGGGGGCGACAGATGGCGGCGAGTTCCACTAGTGATATGGTGAAACACCTGAAAATTCTGCCTGACACAGCTCGTTTGATAAGGGGATGATGTGCTGCATATCCTCATCGTGCTCCAGCGTCTGGGGTTATAGAGAGTTGAAATGAGACATTGGTGGACGCTGTGGAGGATCGTGGAGGCAAAATTGTACAGCGGAAACAGCAGGGGCAGCATGCATGGATGCCTCTGAGGCTTGCCTAATCTTGGGAGGATGCTGGGTCCACTGCCAGCGACGCATTGTCCAAGCCCCTGTCTCTCGGCTCCTCCCCACCCAAAAATGGGCTAGGGGGCCCAGAAGCGTTTAATTTGAAAAAATAAATTTTTCAAAGCAGGCCGGGTCGTTGAATATTTCCCTAGGAATAATGGAATAGCTTAGTGGTTCTATGTTTAATTGTTTGGTAAGGAAATGGTTCCATGCATAAGAGCGACAGTATGGGGCATCCATATTGCGCGCTATGAGTGCAACTTCAGGTCTCCAGCATGCGGCAGACAGATGGCCGCGTTCCACTAGTATCTGGGAAACACCTGAAAATTCTGCCTGACACAGCTCGTTTATAAGGGAGACGTTGATGGAGGCAGCGAACTAGTAGTAGATTTAAGGTGCTGCAGTAAAACTATGTTAGTTGGATTTGAGATGAAGCTGGCGGTCCGCACCAGGCGAGCTTCGCCAATCCAAGCCCCTGTCTCTAGGCTACTCCCAAACAGCACTTCTAAGAACCTCTTGTGTAAGATCAAGTGTAGTAGCGTTTATAAGTTTAGGAATGGTGGGTGAGGGGGAATGTAAAAGTATGCGCAGAAGCGCTTGAAATAATATTGGTAATGATAAAAGTTTGCCAGTATTTTGTTGGATTACACGCAGTGGTGGCGACAAAGTTAACAAGGTTGTGTGGGGGGAAGCCATGTGAACAACAACTCCAAACGTTCTGCCTGACACAGCTCGTTTGTAAGGGGACCATGGTGCCTACAGTTATGCCCAGTCGCGGCAAGGCTGCCAGTCTCCTTTCGAATACAGTTTAAAATATAACCCTCATCCATAAAGTCTCTGTATAATGCTGCACCCACCCCTACCTCTCCTCTCTATCTCAGTAATATCGCCCAAACCCGTGCTCTTGATCGCCGTGACTTAGATTAACCCTACTTCCGTAGTGCGGAGCCTCCCACTCGTGTTCTCCAAGACTTTCATAGAGCTGGGACCACTTCTAAGGAATGCTCGCCGTCGGACTATCAGCTACTACATCTTACCTCCAAAGTTTCAAACGTGCTCTTAAAACCCCATTCTTTAGGCAGCCTATAACAATCAGTAATGCTATGAAAGGTTCGTTTAAAATCATTCTACTAACCAGTCCTGTGTCGTCTTCCCCATCTGTTACCAGCCAACCAAACAGGACACCAGATTCTCTGCTAGTCCCATTACCCTTGCGACTGTATAAAGAATGACGGCCCCTGAGGGTTTCAAGCAAACAGCAATTCCATTTAGATATTTTGTTCTTATTCCCTAAGAAGAATGGCTTGACCATATAAATATGCTTTACCCTCGTGTTACCCATCATCTTTCATAAACACTTTAACTCTGCGCGCAGGGACCTCACTCCTGGTTCTCATAAAAGGTTGTGCCTCTGTTACCATTACATGTTGTATTTGTTTCCTATGATTTGTTAAAGCGCTACGAATATGATGGCGCATATATATAATATAAAGATTATTATATTATAGTATTAGTAGGATGGCAGTGAACTAGTAGTAGATTAAAGGTTGCTGCAGCTTAAAAAACATGGTTATTGTGCATCTTGTGAGTTGGAAAGCTGGCGCTCGATTCAGACGAGCTTTCGCCATCCATATTCCCCGTGTACTCTAGGACTACTCCCCCAAACAGCACTTCTAAGAACCTTTTGTTACTAAGATCAAGGTAGTAGCGTTTTCTTAAAATAATGTTGGGATATGTGGGTGTGCGTGGGAATGTAAACAGAGTGCTAAGAAGCGCGATGAAGTGAGTGAAATATCGGTAAATCGATAAAGTTTGCCAGTAATTTGGTGGATTACACAGACAGTTTGGTGGCGACAAAGGTAACCAAGTTTGATGTGGATATGCCCTGTAATAGCTCTTGGGCGGTTGGCCTTTATCGCCTAGGACTCAGCAGTTTGAGCACCGCCTCTGCTGTGCTTAGCGATGGCACTGTGCTTTGTTGTTCCTAGAGCTACCGACTGATGGCGCCATGGCCACGGATGGTTAATTCGGGTAGGGGTGGAGTGCGGAGGAGGAGGTTAGTCGCTTTGAGACCTGGACCGAGGTAGGTTAGGCCCCGGCAATCCTCGTAGTCGGCAGTAATGACCAAGCACCAGGGGAGGATCTTCGTACCGAGCCTGCACCAGTAAGTGGTGCTAGTAGCGTTCTATAAGTTCTGGGAGATGGCTGAGTGAGGGGGAATGTGAACAGATGCGAAGAAGCGTGCTAATAATAGCCGGTTAAATGGTAAAAGTTGCAGTTCGTATACTTTTGTGGATTACACAGGTCGTAATTCAAACAGATGCGGCAAGTAAATTTTTTTAGATAGCGCTTGTGATAATAATATCGGTAAAATATAAAAGTTGCAGTATATTTTGTGTGACTAACAACGCAGTTTTGGTGGACGGACAAATGTTAAAACTGGATGTGGAACCCATGGGAAAAACAACCCAAAATTTTGCCTGACACAACCTCGAGTAGGGGGGGGAGCTATATGACGCTTTGGTTGAGCGGGTAGGCAATGGAGAAACGTGTGGATGGTGCTATGAGACAATTTAATTTGGATAGTGCCTGTATGTGGCAGTCCAAAAAAAGTTTCAAACCCAGAGGAGCAGGTAGGGGCCCTCCAGAACATGAAATAGATTGAGTGCCTGTATGTGGCAGTCCAAAAAAGTTTTCAAAAAACCAGAGGAGCAGGGTAGGTGGCCCCAGAAAAAAATTGGAATAGATTTTGGTGCCTGTATGTGGCAGTCCCAAAAAGTTGTTAAAAAACAGCGGCTACGTCGGTGGTGCCCTCCAGGAAAATATTAAATGCATAAGTACTTATCAGCTAGAGCCAGTGTTGCCTATCACATCATAAATAGACCAGTCCTCTGCTTTAGTGTACAAAGAGGAGGAGCAAGGAGGAAAACTGGGAGGAGGAGTGCATAAATTAGTAGGTTGAGTTCCTTCACCCTGGTGGAGATTGGAAATTATGAGAAATCCAGGTCTTTATCATCTTAATAAGCGTCAGCCTGTCCAGCTGCCAGTCGATCAGGCGTGTACGCTTATCAGGTGATTATGCCAACCCAGCGTTGCCTCATCTGGAAAACCCGCTCGCGAACCAAACACGGCTAGCGGCAAGGGGATCAGCAAGAACCTCCAAGGCGTACAGGGCCAGTTCGTGCCATCATGTCCAGCTTTGACACCCAGTAGTTGTAGGGAGCTTTGTTTTTTTACTTGTGATACATTTAGGACGATTGGAGGTCAGCTACGTACGTCCATATCATCTTTCTGTAAAGATGCAGCCCTACTGTGCCGAGATGGAGGGGAAGGTGCTTTTTTAGGTTGTCTTGCTGGGTGGGTGACATAAAGATGGCAAAAGCCTTGTAAAGCGGACCCTGCCGTGCTGGAACCAAGCGTGCCTGTATCGGCCTACTCTCCCTGCTACTTCTGTCCCGCAGAACTACGCACTACTGCGCTTATAGCGGTCTGTCAGAAGGGAAACTACTAGTTTACAGCTTGATGCACCAGGGGCCTGCTGGTATTCTGCATCCATACTCCCTTTCCTCTCCAGGGATGAGAGTGGAAAAGATTTTGCGGTTTGTACCGTGGGTCCAGTGGGAGAGTGAATACCAGTAATCGTGTGTTGCTGGAATATATTTTTACGACAGGGGTCACGGGATAGGCAGCCTGCATGAAATCTGCCTGCCTATGCGCCGAGGAGCCCAACGTTTCAAGGAATTCATCACCCTCACCTGGGCTCTGAATGCCCCATTTCCTCCTCCTCCAAACTCCTCCAACTCTGCTCTTCTGCCCCCATACACCGCTGAATGAAACAGTGAAGGACTGAACAATGGTTCCCTCTTGTGTCTCGCCAACATTCTACAATGTTCAGCTTAATATGTATATAATGGTGCACATCCTCCACTCGTTAGTATGTCAGGTAGGATGACGGGGCCCCGTGACACAATGGGCCACATAGCGGCTGCTATGGCTGCTACCACTGTAGTTACGCCCCTGATAGGAACTCACTGGGTACTGTCATACACAAACAAAATAACTCACTGAGTACTGTTATAAACTGAGACAGTAACTGTATTTAATCATTCTTATTATATGTCTTTGTTAAATATTTTACTTCTATTTTACCATGTTTTTTCTTTTTTTTCCTTTTTGTTTATTGATTTTCTTGATTGGAAGAGATGAAGATGAAATAACAAGCTGAACTCTGCAAATAAATATTAATTACTAAAAACCTAATTATATCTAATTAATACTACCAAATAGGTGACCGACCTTCTAGTGTAATAACAGGTTTACTGAAATTTCAAAACTGAAAAGATAAAATTTTTTGCTTTCCATAATTTATCACTCAAATGTACTATGTCAATTCAAAACTTAGGGAACTATGAAAGTTGAAATTCCTAACGATTCAATCTTAATTGCATTAATTTTCCACATAAAGAACATATTACACAGAGACAGACATCAAATTATCTAATCTTTGAACGCAATTATCTTTAGAATTTCCTCACATTTAATTGATATGGCTGTCATAATTAATTCTTATACTGATCTCGGTTTGGTCATGATGCTAAAAAAAAAGAAAAGAAATCTATTCATGACTGTTACAGATTTTAAGTGTGTGAAATTATTATCATGGACAATTGGAATATGCTAATGGGACAGCCTTATCCACTTCTTATTGTAATTTATCAATATCATATTTAATAAAATAATTAATGACAATAGAAAAAGGTCAAATATAAAAAAGCTGATGTAGAAGGCATATTATTAGAATGTTTCAGTGTTTCTGAAAGCAGTTATATAGTCTGTATACAGTGCAGACAGATAAGGAGGCTTAAAATTATTCAGATATTTTACTTCTTAATTAGAGATGAGCGAGCACTAAAATGCTCGGGTACTCGTTATTCGAGACAAACTTTTCCCGATGCTCGAGTGCTCGTCTCGAATAACGAGCCCCATTGAAGTCAATGGGAGACTCGAGCATTTTTCAAGGGGACCAAGGCTCTGCACAGGGAAGCTTGGCCAAACACCTGGGAACCTCAGAAAAGGATGGAAACACCACGGAAATGGACAGGAAACAGCAGGGGCAGCATGCATGGATGCCTCTGAGGCTGCTTAATCGCACCATTATGCCAAAATTATGGGGAACAGCATGGCCATGACAGAGTGACCGAATGAGGCTAGATAGCATCTAAAACATGTCCTTATGCCTTGTATCCACATTAAAAGATTGACAACTCTTTGTGTGAAAATTTAATTATTTTGTTATTTTCTTCATTTGAAGCTCTCAATGCCTTCTAAGTACCATGTTCATTTTAAAACACGGATTAAGATACGTGCATGTCCCTCTCCAAGTCATGCAGCTAGTGCGGATGACAATTCCTACTCATCTGATTCACTGAAGGCCCTGAAGCATGGATAGAGCAGCAAGATTATTAATCCAGGTCAGACCAGGAATGCTGAGGAGTAGATGCACCACAGGCAGGTGGAGTGAGGTCTGTAACTAAGAACAGCTTGAGAGGTATTGCACTAAGGTTACACCTCCTTCCCAGCTTTCCCTACCTATCTGCTCAACCAACTGGTCAACGCTCCCTTCCTGCTACAAAGTGCACACAAGGATATAGACAGGACAATCAACAACGAAATTGTCACGATTCAGCTCTGATTATAAAGCGTCTCCTTCTAGGTCGAATATATGCAGATTGCTTGCTGTCATGATCTGCATTCTACATCCCTCTGGGGGCAAAATGTGGATTGCTTTCCTGAACTCCCTCTGAGGGGGCTGGTGCTTAGCATTAAACAATCTTTTGGTTATTTCCTTCCTCCTGTGCCAACGTATTCTGCTCTGTGGGAAGGGCTTATAATCAGTTTTCTGAATCTTAGCCTTTGCAATGGTATTATGTTCTTTCTTCCTCTGCTCCAGCCCTCTTCCTACTCTGTGCTACAGGCCTCCCAGACCTAGTGTTTGTGTGGCCACTACCCTGCAACCTGTTCTACCTTACGTACCTTGCTCATTTGGACTCGCTCATCTCTGCCTATCCTCGACTTCGTACTTGTCTGCTTTTTTACCACCTGTCGCTTCCTCTTACAGGGTAAGCGTCCTGCAAGCCCCTGGCAGCAAAATTCATCCTGCTTTGTGGCAGGCTCTAGTGAAGACCATGAGCTTATAGGCTTTGCATGCCAGCATTAGCTTAGGGGCTTGCGACATGGCATTTCATCTATCGACCTGCAAGTTGGCTGCCAGACATCTGCAAATACCGATCAGAACACAAAGCTGTAGAGAATCAATGGGAAAAAGGGATTGTCAGAAACCAGCAGGGTCCAAGAATCCCTGATACAGAGGTCAAGAAAAACACCAGCTAGCTCCAAAAAAGACCTATGTAAGCACAAAAGAAATTAAAGTGAACCTTTTATGATAGGTCAGATTCCTGGTCCGGAGGTACAGTAACTGAACCAATCCATTATATCCAAACAAGGCAGGCTAGCAGGAAAGAATGGGAGTGGAAAAGAATTCTGTCCCCTCTGCAATAATTTTTTGCAACCAAGGGCAAAATCACAGAAGAGATGTGGTAGAGATCAATAGTATCTAGCAAAGGAATAAGGAGTGTTCTGACTATTAAGGACAGACCCCTTAGAACAAAATCACACTTATCGGCCCATCCTTAGCCTACCTTATGGACAGAGGATGCCGTTGAAGCCTTAAACGGAACTGGTGTTATGATTTTTTCAGTCTATGTGTAACTGTCTTGTAATATTTACTGCTTAACTATTTCATGCTTAACTGATACACACATGTCATTGATATACACAGGGGCAAATTTTTTGAGGCTTAAATTAATTATCAGTATTTTAATAATATTATTATATCTCTAGAGAATAACTTCCATATCTTACAAACCAACACTTTCCTCTTTAGTAGTCTTTAGGTGCTCTAAATGTAGAACTTTACCGCACATCCCATAGGGTAAATTTATTGGAAGGAATCTTACAAAGAAAGACTGGACAAGAACATGTATCTTAATCAATCATCAATTATGTAGGCAAGTTCCCTTACGTGAATCTCATGCAGCTTCAAACAAAATCCTCTCAACCCGGTCAGAGCAACCTTCAATCTTCCATTAAATAACTGGTCCACCATCCTGCCTATAAATGGGTGATCTAAGCGGAGCGCTCCTCATCTTCTTACAATGTTCTAATCTCTAAGATCTAGTCACTGACACTCAATGGGGACTGAGCAAAATCATGAGGAGTAATTGTTCAGGAGCTTCCATTAGGGGCAGTAAAAAGTAATACAGAAGTCATTTAATGACGTTTCTCATCACACTGACATGCTGACAAATGAAACTCTCTGTGGGTCCTTCAGGAACTGTCCTTTAACCTTTGATATTCTAGAAGATGAGAAAAAGCATATGTTGCTACAAAGAAGCAATGTCTATAGTTTTCTCTTAAAGAAGAACAACCAAGATAAAATAGAAATCAGGGACTCTGGAATAAAGAACCTGACCATGAGTGTTGATCATGAAGTGGTCTATTATATTATTCTTGTCATTAAAAATTGTGAAAAGCATGCTAATCCTACCTCTCACTACTGGCAGACATAACTGTGCGTTAGTTTTTTTATATATATATAGATTTGCCACTACAGTATATGACAAAATACAGTCTCTGGCAATACATGAAAACAAGAGAGAACACGGGTACATGGCACTAATAACTATTATGTTGCATGTGTTCATGCGCTCTTCCCTGTCTTTTCTAGCAAAAAATTCACCATGGGAGGGACCTATTTCATTGTACCGTCAGAAACAATCAAATTGGTGGAGCATTCTATCTGTGCTGTTTAAGGGCGGCTGACCTATGCTTCTGCTTGGTGCACACATTTAAAATGTTTGTAATGGTTTCTGAGTCCACACCACCCAAACTTCATGGCATATTGAAATTCTCAGATTTGCATGCCACACTATCATGCTGGACATGGCTCCTTGACCTGCAGAGGCAAAATGTATCTGGTACATCAGCTAAAAGTAACATTTTTGAGGGTTTTTTTTTTTTTTTTTTTGGCTCATGGAAGCCAGTCACTGATTCCCAATGATGCAGCGACAGGGCTATTTTTTTCATGTAACTTTGATGACAACCGTAGCAGTTGTACCCACGCAACTGGGGAAGATCAGGATGAGCTGGAGGAGCAGCAGGAGGAAACAGAGGGCAATGTCGAAGACAGGCAGATGACCCCGACCACATCCTGGCAGAAATGGTTAGGCAAAAACTTGCTTACTTGATTAGCGACAGTTACATAGCAATAATTCAGCAGAGGGATGACTACTGGCTTGCCTACATGTTAGACCATTGCTCCCACAAAAAAATATAGGCCTTTTTTCCAACTCAAAGAAGAGAAAATACTTTATAACCAAGACATCCTTTTTATGCATGTGGTGGCTGTCTACGCTCATCCTCACCTTGTAGTGTCCAACCACAGGGACCCTGTCGCTCACGTTACACTGCCATGACTCTGGGGAGGGATTTAGGTGTGTGGTTAGATGTGAGCACTGTTGGCTCCATCAGAAAAGTGACAATTTGAACCCTTCAATTACTGATGAGCACTTTCATGAGCCCACTAACAGAGAAAATTGGCCAGCAAATACTTGAACAGCAGGTGACAGCATACGTGGGAGTGTAATATTCCCCCCATTCATGATCTTCTAGTATTATGAGTAGTCAAACTGGAATTCTGTCTGTCGTAGCTTGTAGAGTTTGCCTTGGTGCCACTGTCTTGCAAGGTCAGTGAGTAGAATCATTTAAGGTGGAAAGGCATACGAAAATGCCTTTCCATCTTAAATGAGAATAATAAACATTTGTCAAGAAAATCAAACATGAATCCAGCATATTTCAACACACATATGCTGGTCAAGATTATGTCATGAGTCCAAATTGTTGAGGGTGCTGGTGTAACCCCATCCCATGTCGCAGTGCCCCCATGTCCCCCCTCACATGTGTGGCAAGGCTCCTCACCTGTCCATCTCCAGCATTGTATCCCGCGACCTGGCTGCATGCATCCTACCTCCTAGGGTGCGCACACGCCGGCTTCTTGCACGCTGCTGATTGTCCCCTGGCATTCCAGCTTTTTGTAAATAGCCGCATCTTCCTGCAAGCCTCACCGGTCTCTGTTGCCTTGGTAAAAAGCTGGTGAATTCCTGTTGTGACCTCAGTCTTGATTACCCTCTTCCGCTGCCTCCCTGACCTCCTGCTTCTGCCTCTGACCTCAATCCTGTGCTCCTGTCTTGACCTCCTGCCTGTCCCTGACCATGATCCTGCCTTACGACTTTGCCTTGGCCACCACCGTGGACAAAATCAAGCCTGTTGAGCCCCTTGGTACCATGCTGCAGCAAGGCCAACCCACTTTGGCGGCGGGCTCTGGTAAAAACAGGTTCCACTTAGACTTTGCTCCCAGGTATCAGCTTGTGTCATCGTCCACTAATGGCCTGTTTTTTCTTATGTTTTTATGGTGCCATCTGCTCCTGCTTTCCAGTCTTTCATAAGACTGCAACAAATTTTGTCCTGTTGCTGCTGCTTCCTTCCATAGCACCATGGCCACTCAGACCATCATCCATCAAATGTTCAATTGTCTTTTCAAAATTTCTTTCAATGTCAACTTTTATATGGAGTAGAGGAAAATCTGATGCAAAACATGATCACATTGTTGCCTCTGTGTTCTCTTGGTAGGGTATGACATCAGCCTTAACATCTTTATCAAATTTTGTAAAAAAAAGTTTATTCTGAATATCAACTTTTTTAGGGTTGGAAACATTCTCCTGACCTATAATTCAACTATTGATCAACTATTGGATTCAATTGATCAATTTTAGGACTTTTTGGGCTTGTTTGATTTATCTTAGGGGATGATAAATCTGGCATTTAAGTAAAAAAATTTGCGTAACCCTGTCTACCTTTTTTTCTACACCTCCAAGGTCTGTGTTTTATTACACAGGAAAACTCCAGTTTAGTCTGTTAAGTTTGCAGAAGAGTGTGTATTAGATGCAAAAGATAAAATAACAATCCTACAATGCCCCACAAAAAGTCACAAATAGAACATAAAGAAAAAGGTGAGATAAATGGCCCTTACTCTTCATAGCCTCTATGTTAATATCTGTCAATCTGTTAATCTGTTAATTAATCTGTCAATTCATCAATTGCCTTTTCAAAATTTCTTTTCTTTTCAGTTTTTTTAGGGGTGGAAATACACTTCTGACATGGATGTAATTCATCAGCCAATAGCGTGGCCATTAATTCTATTGTTGTATAGTGTCAGCGCCCGTCCAGCAACGCGCAACCACAACCAGGCTTGGCCTAGCTGTCAGACTACGTAATTGGTGCAATTTACCACCCTGCGACGTCCCTGGTACAGCGAAACGAAACCACCCTAAAGGCAACCCACTATCAGGAACCTAACTGATGGTCCCTGAGTGACCCTACAACAGGACAGGGGACACTAACTATGTTCTGGCAGCTGCTGGATGGTGGAGCGGACAGGTAACGGAAATACAGGTTAGACCATGTTCACACTGGTAACAGAAACCAACAGACTGAACAGTAACCGAATACGAATAGACCATGATCACACCGGTGCACAGAACACAAACACAGGACTGAGACAGGACAGATATTATACAGGTCTTCAGGCAGATAATCAATGGTCAATCCAGATACAGGTACAGCGGGATATACACAGGTCAGGTCAAGATCAAACGGGTAAATACAGGTCAGGACAGATCAAGATCAACAGGTAATATACAGTCAGGTACAGATACAGGAAGACAAACGGAGACAGGTAAACTGAACTAGAAACACAGGAAGACAAGACTCAAAATAACAGCAACGTCTGATGGATACAGGTACAGGGGATTACACAGATCAGGTCAGATCAAGCAAGTAATACACAGGTCAGACTAAAAATAACCAACAAGGTAAGATGGAATGGGCAGTATATAAGGCCGTCCCGGACAAGCCTCCAGCAGCACACTGGGGAACTGTCGATCAGGCTAGTACCTTTGCTGGCAGGACAGAAATGCAAGGAGCAGGGTGTGGCTCAGTTAATTCAACACAAGAATTAAGCCACAGTTCCAACACAAATAACCCTCTATTCCACCAGCTGCGGATAGAGCGACGTTCAGGCAGGACGTTACATATACCGTATATACTCGAGTATAAGCTGACCCGGTATAAGCCAGACCCCTATTTTTACCACCGAAAACTGGGAAAACCTATTGACTCGAGTATAAGCGCGAGGGTGTAGTATACAGCCACAAGCCCCCATGTGTATAAACCGCCAACCAGCCCCCAAGTAGTAATACAGCCAGCCCCACTGTATAACAGCAGCCCCATGTAGCATACAGCCTGCCCAGTATTATACAGCCTCCCCCAGTAGTAACAGCTTGCCCCCAGTAGTATACAGCCTGCCCCCATGTATACAGCCTGCCCCCAGTAGTATACAGCTTGTCCCCTTGCAGTATACAGCCTGCGCTCTTGCAATATACACGCCTGCCCCCATCATATACAGCCTGCCCCCAGTAGTATACAGCTTTGTCCCCTTGCAGTATACGCTTGTCCCCTTGCAGTATACACCGGCCCCAATGTAGCATACGCCTGCCCCCATCATATACAGCCTGCCCCCAGTAGTATACAGCTTGCCCCCAGTAGTATACACTTCCCCCAGTAGTATTCAGCCTGCCCCCATCAGTAACGTCGCCCTCATACATATACAGCTGCCCCTATTAGTATACAGATAAAGAATAAACTAATACTTACCCTCCGTTGTCCCCAGATGTTTGCGCGGCTCCCGGCGGCTTCCGATCCCCATCGCGGCTCCCGCGGCTTCTTCACTCTTCTCTGGCCGGGATATCGCCGGCCGTTGCACACTGTGATGCAGCGCTGTCGCCGCTGATGTTGTCATCCGCGGACGACAGCGTCGCATCACAGTGTGCGACGGCCGGCAGATCGAATGGACGCGACTCTCCGGCTAGAGAAGATAGAAACAGAAGAGAAACACGGGAGCTGCCGGGAGCCGCGACAGGGATCATGAGCGCGACGAACATCGGGGACACGGAGGGTGAGTATTAATTTTTTTTTTTATCATTGACTCGTGTAAAGCCGAGACGTGGTTTTTCAGCACATTTTTTGTGCTGAAAAACTCAGCTTATACACGAGTATATACGGTAGTATATAGTATAGTATCTATCTGCATATTGGTTATTGAGGGCTACATGACTATTGGCTTCTGGGGGTTAAGTTACTATGGTCTACTGGGGGCTGAATTACTATTGACTGCTGGGGAATGTATTATTATTTACTGCAGGGAGCCCTGTGACTATTAGTTACTGGGGGCTGCTTGGCTATTGGCTGATGGGTGTGGCATAACTACTAGCGGCTCTGTGACTGTTACTGTGCTGTGTAACTATTGGCTACTAGGGTCTCTTTGACTGTTTCAGTACCTTTAAGGGCATGTTGCAGCAACCTATAGTGATGTAAACTCACATAGCCACTTCTAATGCTTTAAAATAGCTATTGTAATGGGGAATTTAGGGTTAAGTTCAAATTCAACTCAAAATGAATTTTTGGAAAAAATTCTGTGAATTTTTGAAAAGTTCACTTATCTCTATTAATAATGTTGTGACCTAAACTATTAAAGTACTATTAAATTCCTTTCCTACTATATGTTTTAGATGCTATCTAGCCTCATTCGGTCACTCGTCATGGCCCATGCTGTTCCCCATAATTTTGGCATAATGGTGCGACTTAAGCCGGCCTGCAGAGGCATCCATGCATGCTGCCCCTGCTGTTTCCTGTCCATTTCCGTGGTGTTTCCATCCTTTTCTGAGGTTCCAGTGTTTGGCCAACTTTCCCTGTGCAGAAGCCTTGGTCCTCTCTTGAAAATCTCGAGGTCTCCCATGACTACTTCAATGGGGCTCGTTATTCGAGACGAGCACTCGAGCATCGAGAAAAGTTTTGTTCTCGCAAGAAACGATTACCACCCGAGCATTTTAGTGCTCGCATCATCTCTAATTAAGAAGTAAAAATCTGAATAAATTTAAGCCTCCTTATCTGTCTGCACTGTAATACGACTATATACTGCTTTCGAAACACTGAAAGACATTCTAATAATATGCCTTCTACATCCACTTTTTTATATTGAACCTTTTTCTATTGTCATTATTTTTAATTAAATAATGATATTGATAAATACAAATAAGAGTGGATCAGGCTGTCCATTATCATATTCCAATGTCATGATAATAATTTTCACACACACTTAAAATCTGTAACGTCATGAATCGATTTCTTTTCTTTTTTTTTGAGCAATCATTACCAAAAACCGAGATCGTATACGAATTAATATGACAGCCCATATAATTAAACTGTGAGGAATTCTAAAGATAATTTGCGTTCAAAGATTATTAATTTGATGCTGTCTCTGTGTAATATGTTCTTAGTGGAAAAACATTAATGCCATTAAGATGATCTTAGGAATTTCAACTTTCCATATTTCCCTAAGTTTTGAAATGACATAGTACATTTGATTGATAAATTATGAAGGCAAACATTTTATCTTTTCAGTTTTGAAATTTTCAGGAAACTGTTATTACACACGAGAAGGTCCGGTCACCTATTTGGTAGTATTAATTAGATTAAATTAGGTTTTTAGTAATTAATATTTATTGCAAGGTGTCAGCTTGTTTTTCATCTTCATCTCTTCCCCTCAAAGAAAATCAAAAACAAAAAGAAAAAAAAGAAAAAACTTGTAAAATAGAAGAAAAATATTTAACAAAGACAATAATAATAATGATTAATACAGTTACGTCTCAGTTTTTATAACAGTCACTCAGTGAGTTATTTTGTATTTGTATGACATACCCAGTGGAGTTCCTATCAGGGGCGAAACTACAGTGGTAGCAGCCATACATCCTCTATGTGGCCCATTGTGTCACGGGGCCCGTCAATCCTACTGACATCCAACGAGTGGAGGCTGGTCACCATATATACATATTCGCTGAACATTGTACCGCATAATTGTATATAAACATATTGTATGTATATATGCCTATAATTGTTTATAATTGTTGATGTAACTTGCAGCATACAAATATGTATATTTCTTTAGTGAGAAAGTGGGCCCCGCCGTGCAGAAGCCTGCTGATGGGCCCTACTTCTCCTAGTTACAATCACTGGTTCCTATGTCCTGTTCATGGAGTGCCCAGTGAGGTTCTGTATGGTCTGTGTATGGCAGTGCCCCAGTGGTTTTTATGTCTGTTACGGCGAGTGGCCCAGTGAGTTCCTGTGTATGTGTATGCAATGACTATTCAGTTTCATTTCAGAGATAATTTGGACGTATGGGTACTCTTCTCTCACCACAAGAGAAATTGGACCAATCGGAAAAAAAGAAGAGAAGTGCATCCAATCAAGGTGTATTCAACGTAAAAAATGGTTGGTAAGCCACGAATAATATTAAGGCTCACCTTGTCTGTCAAAATGACGTTTAGTATAGGAATCCTTTGGTGTATGCTGCATCCTAGTCTCCAATGTCAGGAGCGATTCAATTCCCACTTGTCTTCGCTCAAAAATTGTTGGGGTCTATACACCAGGTTTCTCAGAGTCCTGGAAAAATGGTGCTGCATACGTGTATGGTATATTTTAAAAAACAATGACTTTATATTGTATATGCAACGCTTTCGATCCGGTACAGGATCTTCATAGCCAGATAAAAGTACATCTATGCCATCTAAGTACCCTTATGCAGCGCCATTTTTTTTTCCAGACTCCGAGAAACCTTTGTATCGATCAAAAACAACTTTTGGAGTGAAATTCAGTTTTCATTTGTCTGTGTATGCCGCAGTGCCCAGTGGGTTTTCTTCTTGTTTATATGTTTACATGTGCTCTGTGAGTTCCGTGTCATGTAATATGATAATGCCTAGTGAGTTCCGTGGTTTTGTGTATGACAGTGTCCCCCCCCCCCCATGTGAGTTCCAGTGTTTTGTATATTCCAGTGCCCTGCGAGTTCCCTGTGTTTTTGCTGTAATAGCAATGCCCAGTTCAGTTTCTGTGTTTGTGTATGACAGTGCCCTGTGACTTCCGGTGTTGTGTGGGAATGCCTCAGTGAGTCCCATGTCTTTGTATGGCAGTGCCCCAGTGAGTTCCTGTGTCTTATATACAATGCCCTGTGAGTTGCCTGTGTTTGTGTAGACAGTTCCCTGGGGTTTTTTGTCTATGTATATGTAGTACCCATTGAGGTTATGTTGGTTGCGTTGTGTAAAGAACTGTGTGTGCAGTGTGTGTAAACGATTTCTTTCTCTCCTGTTTTTTGATGACTAAATCTTGGGTATACCTTATTGTAAGGTGTACCATAGTCCAAAAGTACATAAATTGGACAACAAATTATAATAAACCCAAATAAACCAAATGTAGTAAAGGCAGTTCGGAGTTGTTTGATAGGGCAAATCAAGCAAAAGGGTAATCTCCTAACAAGACAAAAAAAAGACAAAATACTATATCTAAACAAGAGATAAGGACGCCCTATTATAGCTGAGGCCACCAATTTTTAACACAAAAAAACTGGAAAACTGATTGATCCAAGTATAGATCCCGAGGGTGGGGAATGCATTGGTCATAAGACCCCTAGTATAGAGCCAGTAATCTATATCTACCCCCCATATCTAGTGCTGATAAACTTGGCCATATTTGGAGTATATACGGAATTTTTCTTTATTCATTTAATTTATGACTGTTCATAATATAGATGCAAAAATTTTTTCACAAAACAAATGTGGTTCCAAACATATTATACTCAGCAAATAATCCAGAAAATTCAGCAATCTCTACATAAAACAACAGTATTATAACTAGAATTTTGAAAACATTTGAACATTTGTGGATTTCCTCTAGATTTCACTTGTTTTGGTGATTTTCGAACTGCATGCATTGTTGGCTGTCACGGCGGATCGCGAGTGGAACCCATTCCCCCCTGTGGCTGCCTAGTCCCGATCAAGGTGGCCCACGATCCATGTTGCGGTCGCGGGTGCACCTGTGGCTCCGATATGCATGGTCCTCCCCCTTTCCTCCTTACTTAACCCTCTCCTTGCTACAGTCTGTGCTCTGGCCCTTTCCAGCGAGTAGGCGCACGCTCCTTAGACTTCCCGTTCCCGGGTTGCTGCTAGCATCTTTATTCCCCGCTGTGGTCATAGGGAGTCCCTGACTCAAGTCCCAAGGACTATTCCCAGATACTGTGCATGGCGTGGGCAGAAAGGTGGCAAGCTTCTAGGCAATTCTATTGAGTGGACTTCCATCTTCTTGAAGCCTATCTTTATTTACAAGCTAAGTTCCATGGCTCGGATACACTTACCTTGTAAACAATGGGGCAGTTTACAAAATGTCTTTCGCAAACTTCACAAATGCACAGAAGTTTTGAACACAGTCAGTAGCACTTTTTGTCAACGTTCCACATGTTTCCATGTACCCTTATCATGTACATAATTTATTTTTAAAAACTTTTAGAAAGAAATTTTCTATAACAACTTAACTATAAACAATTAGGTGACCCAATTTTTTTACTTCTCCAGAGCGTTGAAAAACACCATAGACCCAACTTTATGAGGGCAAAATGCCATCTCAACTACAGCCCTGCCATTGTCAAATTGGTACATGACTATCAAAGAAGGCCTCATTCATACAGCAGGGTTGTATAGATCTAACACCGTTGTCAATCAACAGGGCCCACCTCAAGGTTAACAGTTTCTTGCAAGGCACATATCCTCTTTAACCTGTACACATCTGGACTTCAGCCATAACTTGGACCATTTTCAGGAAATTGTCAGCGACTCGGTTATAGTCACTGAGAAAGTGATGACAATCACTATAGGGACCGCCCAAACTCATTGCAGTATAGAAGGAAGACAATAACCTCCTCCTCAATACTGAAACACTAAGGAATGATAATTGACCTATGACGGTACAACACAACAGCTCTGAGTCCAATCACCATCAAGACCAAACCATTTAACTAGTTAGAAATTACAATTACCTAGGTGTCATAATTGATGACAAAATAGATTTGGTCTTAAAACTGGCAGCTTACAAACCTAAAAAAGCAGTGTCAAAGGTCTTTATTTTCTCAGGAAACTCATATCCCCTCAATGTTGGCTCCAACTTGGTCAATTTGAAGGGTCGGGCAGGAAAGATGCATCACAAATTCCTGCAATAACAACCAACCAACACAACAGAACACCCACTGTAAAATGCCTTGTTGCGGATCAGCTTAGCACATTCATGAGCGCTACTTACTCTTGCCCAAATCAAAATTGCCGTACGGAGAAGTTTTAGTAACTCATTCATGTACAAAAGCTATCTAATATCCACCAGCTCCCACAGGACTAGTGTTGCCACCAACAACCAATAAGCCCCCCTTGCTCAACCAAACCTCCCACCCTCCGCAATTAACTGATTCTAACTATGTGTTTGAATTTTCTATGGTGACTAGATCGAATGATGTACAAAGTAAATTTCTCAAAGATGATCATAAAGTTGGATTGTATTGTATGTAATTGTATCCATTGGGCCCACCCTGGTTACTAAATCTGCTTAAATCTGAAATCTACAAAATTACTCCTGATCTTAATTGTATATTTTAGAACCTGACCATCAATAAGTTGTAATTCTTAGAAAACCCATTTTTATTTTGTTTTTAATCTCCATAAAGTGTAATGATCATGCAGCAAACATTTCCCCTTTATGACATACAACTAAATTTTTGGGGCTGCTCCTTAGTTAATGAGTTTTATCATCAACTCCCTATGTGGTATGTAATACTTATGTAGTCATGGGACAAATATCAAAAGCGTGGTCATTCCAGCTGAATTGAAGGTGGTAATGGCAAAGATAAATGATGCCGTCATTTGATAAATCATTACTAATCATAATTTGTATTTGTTCCTGGACATTGCAATGGAGTATGACAGCATACAGCCTGGGGGTCCACCTTGCTATTGCTATAGATTTGCCAGGTGCTGTAAAATTCTCTCCATATTCCCGACGTAAAAACGAAAAGCAAAATTCATATGGAATCGTTCATCTCTGATATGTGATGTAATCTATAGCTTTTAAAATTACTCGTTGGAAAAGACATACTAAAGAATCAGTTTCATCACTCAAAAAAGGGTTATTCTCTTCTATATAAAAATGTTTTACTCTTCAATGCCAAATGCCTTAAAATGTTACATAACGCTCCATGGAAAATGCCTCAATAGGGTCAATTAAAAATGACATTGTCTTTTCTTTATTTTTTGTAGTTATCTTTGCTGGTTTTGTGACGTGTGAAAGAAAACTCTCACAGTTTTGTTCAATTTAGAAATGATGTTTCTCCAGTTAGGATCAATAAAATTTTTTCAATTTGAGTATGAGTTATTTTGAAAGTTAATTATTTCCATTTTCCTTCCCAATATGTTTCCCATTAACTTAATCTTTCACCAGGATAAGGTTTCACTAGTTTGTTACTGGCAACAGTTATGTTTGTGCACCAGTATACTGCAACCAATTGGTGTAATGCAGACATGAAGACAGCAAGTATACAAGTTCTACAGAAGTTCCGATCTAAAACGCTTAGGATTTGTTTTCACATGTCCCACTATTTTCTATGGGTTCACGCAAATGGCCCCCCAGAGTGTCCTGGCCGCATTGCCTGCTTATGTTTGTGCTCCTGCATTCCTTGCTTCCTGTGTGCTTTTGACATTGGCCATCTCCTCTACCAATGCACAAGGCTGGCTGGGGGCGATGACGGCGGGGGGTGGGTAAGGGGGTGGTTGGGAATCCTATGGATGGGTCGATTTGGTGTTTAAGGTACTGGGGGGATACTAGAAAAAAGGGGGGGGTTTTGGCCTCATGCTACCAGGACTTAGACATGTAATCCGAGGACTAGTTTATAACTTAAATGAAGACTGTCTATGTGGAATAAGTGGATGATTTATTGTTAACCTTCTTCCCATGCATTCCCAAATTCTAAAATTCCTAGTGTCCCAGGGACGAAAAAAAATTGTTTGGAGTACACTTATACAAGATTACCTGTTGTTCTTCATGCAAATTCCAAACCTAAAGAACCACCCTGTCTAACACAGGGACTTCCTATATGTTTTTTTTTTAAAAACATTGCATACAAACTTACCACCTATTGCCTCAGGAATGAGAAAGGGAGTTGTTCAAGTTTCAGAAAGCTGTGAAAAATATCCTTGTTGAGGTAAACCCATTTACTGATATTTGGGCACTAAATATTTCCCTCTGGAGCAGAAGAATGAGCACCAATATGTTCACCACTGACAAGTTCTCTTATACAGTCTGATTTTGTAAGCAATGTTGTTTATATCAGCTTCTGAAATGAAATCTTCGTATATACAAAGTAAATGCACAAAGATATTTTACCCTAACATGAATCAACACTATATATTTCTTTTACTTCCAACTACACTTTTTGACAAAAACTGTGAAAATGGTTACATTGAGACACAGTCGGCAGCATTTACAGAATAAAAAGCAGCTTGCAAAGACATGTTGAGTGAATCTCTGGTTTTTAAATTACCAAAAATACTATACATTGGTAAATATTTTTTTTGTGGGCAAGGAATAGCTGAAACCGTTAGTCAAGTACATACATGAAGCTTTGTTCACACTTTAGTCTGGGGGTTAGGAACTTCAGGCTAGTTAACCAAACTAGAGGGGGGGGTGAATGGACATCTCACTGTATGTCCCCATTGACCTTTTCTGTACCATGGGTTACCTTCCATTACAATTCTGTTATGGGATGGAAAAAAGGCAATGTTTGCCGGTGCTATTTTTTTGCTATTTAAAAATAAACAGAGGAATGGTGGCAGCCGGGCATAGGTGTGACTGAGCCCAACCCGTCTGCCCACTATAACACGGTTAATCGTAGTTGAGGTTTTTTTACTGCCGGCTTATTCGGCCGCCCGTTAAATTTCCGACCCATGCGCCCCTCCGGCTATACGTCAACACTGTGTGGGGGGATTGGCCACTAAGAAGCGTAATTCCACTTGCGGAATGACTATTTTAGGGGTAGAGAGCCCACCTATGGGCGTACTCCTTTAATCAAGGGACAGGAATGTATTATGTTTCAAATTATGGGCGTTCTCGAATCTAGGAGAGGTCTGCCGGAAGGCGGTCTACTGTTGCAATAACATTGGATGAAGAGTGAAGTGAGAAAATGGAGCGGGGTTGGGCCAAAAGTCAAAAAAGATAGACACGGGCGCTAGGCCTCCAAATCCCGGGGACTACAGTCAGAGCTGAATTTGCAGCGTGACCGTTCAGTAGGTCCCGAATGCAACGAGACAAGTGTAACGAGGGCCACAAGCTGCTGTGAGGAGTTCTGTGGGTGTTTGGCGTGGGGCTGTTGAGTAGGCGGGGCCCGATAGGGTGAATTGACGGTTGGGGGTTGGTGAACCCAGGGGAGTATTCTAAACGCGGCGCGAACACGATGTAAAATCATGCCTAGGGTGGGATTTCACTGAGGTTGCCTTCAACGGATGAGGGTTAGACTAGTCGGGCTAGCTTGCATTGCGGAACGTAGGATGATACTAGTCTATTACGGAGGTATGATCGCGGGGGGGGGTGGGGAGGGGAGTAAGGATCACATAGTTGAGAGGTGGAGGGTGTTATTGTGTAATGGAAGAGTGGAGTGCAGTCCACCGGCTAGATCCGCTCAGGCGACCTCACCATGGTGCAGTGGTATGTAGCTGCCTGCTATATTCCTTCGCTGGGAGACAGATCCTAAACCAATCATGCTAAACTCCCGGTGGAATTTTGGGCGCCCAGGAGGAATAGGGTAATACAGATGCAAAAACCAGGTCGTCTGGCAGCCGGGGTCAATTCCAAAACGGGGGGGAACGGTCGATTGGTGTGTACACCTCAATCGCAGTTGTGTCATTGAAATCGCAGTGTGCGTAATACCCATAAAACGACTTAGCCCATATGTGATGACGGGGCGTGGAATCCGAAGAAGCGGGGGAAGAGAAAGGGGCACTGTTCGATAGGGAAGAGGGGAGGGGAAGCTCCCTGGCTGCCGGACGAAGTACTGACACGAGCCTCTTCGCCATGATGTCTATAGCCATTGAGAGCAGTATTCCCTGCGGTGAATTTGGATCAGAGCCCCCATATAACAGAACTATCACTGTAACCCATCCAGCACGTACATTTGAAAATATCTATTTCTACACGACATATAGTCACAGCACATAGTCATATCAACTTGCACCTCATTCATAAAATGTCGCGCAACCTCCATTGTTTATAAAAAGGCCGATGCAGTCTCCCTCAAAAATGACAATTCAGCACTCCCATTAATATGAAATGTCTGACCGAATCCGCTCATTAATGAAGTCTTCAACAACAGCAAGCCTCTCATCATTAATGAAGTGTTCAGGCAGCCTCCCTCACTAAGGAAATGTCCAGCATCTTCCCCTCACTAATAAATGACCTGCACATCCTCCCACTAATGATAGGTTTAGAAGCAACCTCCCCTTATGAATGTTCAGCAGTGTCCCTCCATTAATGATATTTCAGCAGCAGACTTCCTTAATGAAAATTTTAGCAGCAGCCTTCTTAATGAAATGTTTTAGCAGCAGACTTCTTTGTAATGAAATGTTTGGCAGCAGACTTCCCTTACTGACAAGTTCAGCCACAGCCATCGTTTTTAAAGTATTTTAGTCGCAGCCTCCCCTTAAATGAAATATTTTCCCTAAAGGGCCGCTAGGCTTATAAAAAAAATTACATGACTTACTTCCCGCGATCCGACAATTTCGTGGCTTCCTTTGGGTCTGTGCACTCTAGCCTGCTTCACTTTCTTATATGGCCTGTCCTGATGACATCATTCACTTTATGCAGGCAGATCGCACGCCTGTCTTTGCCTACCTCGTTGTAAAAGCTGCTAGGAAGATTTGGCCCACCCATCCCCGGTTGTTCCACCCATGGGGGGTGCCCTACAAGTACATAATTTCTTTCATTTGAACAATTGAAAGGGTGATGCTGAATTTCCCCCCTCCTTCCAATAATGTCTAGCCTCATTTGAGGTCCAGGAGGAGCAGTAGTCTTAAATGAACAAGAGAACGATTTTTTTTAAAAGATTTGACTCTGTGTCATATTTGATCCTGGACAAAAGAAATTCTTCAGTAATCTAGTCCTCCCTAAAAATATTAAATTCTACAAAGAACAATATAATATGAATAATCAAAAGCAAAGCAATTCTGCAGATTCAGATGATGCATTGCAGAAATATATATTCATTATAAAGCGAAACCATTTCAGAACATTAACAGATCTTTCAATAAGCTCAGTAATTACTTATATAGCTCATTTTGATGCATTTCTAATAAATAATTTCCATATGAATACAGCATTGAAACTGGAAAGTGGATTAAGGCCTTTAATTGTACCATCTAGACTATGTGCGCTGAACAGTTTAGGAGGAAAATGCATAGTCAATGTGCTACATGGGCAACAATTAAAACAATTATTAGCAAACACAGTATTAATGAAATCGGTATAATATGCAAAAGCTCACAGCATGAGAAGAACGTAATTACTGGAGATTAGGTTCCGAACACAATTAACGTAAGTGCATTGACTTTCCAGTATTTGCAGAGAAGCAATACAACAGTGTGCTGTCAGCACTGAGAGCAATTAAGTTTGTACAACATCTGAAAAATTCTGGCTGTATAATAAAGTGCGCTGCTGAGAAAGTCTTACGGGAGCGCTGCAAGTAGATAATGTGGAATGTTGAACACATCCATCTTTGCAAGGCCCGGTAAGGCATCTCTCTAATACCATAACCCATACTTTTACCTGGTAGCCAACAAAATAATAGAAAATGAATTTACTATACTTGGACCAATTCTGGTTCTCTGGGCAGGTTTAGAACATCGACTGTGTCTCCCATTTATATTTTATATCAATTTCTTAACAATCTAGATATTAAGCTCGCTCATGAAATTTTTACGGCTTTGGAAATTTATGTATTCTGATTCTCAGAAAATAATAATTGCCATAAAACTTATCCAGGATATCTGAATTATAGAAACTACGATGGGGGTTAACTGCAAACTATGACTACATACATACCATGTGGACAAAAGCACCTATAATTTTTCTAATGCTTTTAAATGTGATCCACCTTCATCAGTACTGTCCATAGGGTGTGCCATTAATGTTATATAGGTGTTCACTCAATCCCTGGATCCTGGGATTCATTCTATGCAGAAAATTAATTATTCTCCTTGCCATGTTTTTCCTTTACTTTCTTTTTAATTCCCAACTTTCAAATTCATAATTGTTTTTATTTGTTTCATAGAGAGGGTAGATGAGGCTCAATTTTAGCCTAACAAATTGTAATTATAAGTGACAGTATTTTTTATTGCATGCTGTGTATTAGGACGCTTGAAAAAAATCAAAGGGGTGAAATTGACAATAAAATGCATTGGGCGGATCGGTTTAAATAACAAGCCTGTAGTCTCATAAAAACTTCAGGCTGTGCCAAGTATTAGCATTTACTGATAAATACTGTGAATTGGTTTCCAGCACTGATTGTGGTGTTACTGGCATGTGGGCCCTCTCGGTCGTTGAAAAAATTGCAGTCCACCAGATCAATGTACCATTTGTCATTTAAAGACGCTGGTACAAATGATCACATTCCGGCTCCCCTGCGGTTGTCTGTCTCTATGTGTCCCTAATCGTGCACAGCATAGAGGTATAACCCAAAACTCACCCTTTCCTTGTTTCCCAGAAGCAGCCACTAAATGCGTATGCGACTCTCTGTATGCGACGTCTCATGATGATTTCATCAGATCTTTGTGCGGCTTCAGATCCGAAGCATGCAGTGCCACATAAGAAGAAAGCAAGGCCAGCTGCTGACACTGCTTCACGGAGCAAGGAAAGGTGAGGGTGTTTTTATGTACATGGTGGGGGCCAGTGTGGCTACTGCGAGTGGGCTGTGTGGCTATGATTAGGGAACCTTTGCCTATGGGGGACAGTGTGTCTTATGGGTTGTACATTGCCTTGGGGGTGGACCCCAGTGGGCCTTATGGGGTGGATCCCAGTGTGGCTTATTGGGGGGGAGGGGAGAGTGTGGCTTTTCGGGGTAGGTGTGACTTTTGGGTGGGGATCGTTGCCTTATTGGAGGACGTGTGCCTTTTGGAGGGGCAGTGTGCTTATTGGGGGACAATGTGGCTTATGGTAGCACATGTGTTGCTACAGGTTGGGAAAGAACAGTGTGGCTAACTCTGAGGTGGGGGGATTATGGACAGTGTGGCTACTGGGGTGAAGGCATTGTGGTGTCCGGATTTGAGGTTTTTCTGAAAAGGGGCCAACTAAGCTCTGTTTGCCATGGGTCTAGTTAACCTGGAGCCTCCCCTGTTACGGCATGTACATTTTTTTTTTTTGTTCTTGCTCTATTATGCCATGGCGGGTTTGAAGGGTTTACCCCATGATCATTTTGTTCAGCACCGATTTTGGGTGTTGCCGGTGGTGTTCACTGCATTATGTTCAAAGAGGGTCGCCCTCTCGTTTTCAAACGTCCTTAATGGCACTTATTAAGCTTAACCTTAACTCTTCACCTGTCTTTTTTTTTTTTTTTTTTTTTATGTTTTAGTAATATTATTAATGACATGTAGGAGTCAGGGGCAAGAGCCTGCTCTATGGTCTTTTTGATGATACCTAGTGAGATTTGGGCCTATTCATCACAGGTCCTTGGGAGCGTTAGCTAGATGTAGTTTATATGATTAGTAGGACCGGTTTGACATCATTTAAGTCAGGAGAGGACATCCTGCCAGGTCTCTTTTTTTTTTTTTTTTTGGTCTGGTTTTGTCCCTAATATGTTTTTTTTTTTGCTTTTTCGCACATATCCGCAAATGTCGTTGTAAATTTGGTAGTGTCTTTCTCCTATTTCTAAGCCATGGGGTGACTGAATTCATTTTTTCACCAAACTTAGCCTAACAAAAATTTGTGGCCTAATCGCAGATCATGAATTTAGGTTTGGCGAAAACCAGTCTAGGCAAATAATCAAAATAATCAATTTGCCACATTTAAAGACTTTGCACTGTCCTAGGTTTCATTTGATGCAATGGAACGTCAGAAAACAGCATTTTGTACCACCCACTGCTCCAAACAACGTCAACATACAAAAAAAGACCATGATGACTTCCCCCATTTGACATGAAGTCCAGAGGATATTCATCATTAAAGTATCTTTCTCTAAAATATTGCCTCTTGGAAACTTGGTGGAGATTTCTCTTCCCTTTCTAGTTTTCTGTTGTCTAGTTCTTTTTTTTTGTCTAGTTTCTTAGTCTAATTTTCTAAGTTGGGTTCTCCTTGTGTTAAATTGCACTGTGCCTGTTCCAGCTCACCACTGCTCCCTGGTGTGGAGGATGTAATTTTTTTTTTTTTTAATGTAGGCAAATTTTCTTAATATATTGTTTTCGGTTATATTGTCTGCAAATTGAGGCCGAAAGACAGTTCCCTGGAAGTTTTCTTTTTTGTTTCAAAATAAAAATTTCTTTTCAAAATAGAGAAATTGCAATCGGCAGCGTTGTCAATTTCCAAGATTTTACAACTGTTTGAGTTGTCTTGATAAAGCATTTTAGATCCAAAATGTTTATTTCATTTTAATGATTTTACATTGCTGTCAAAATTAACTTTTTACATTTTTTTTTTAACTGAAATTTTTTCAAGGTTGTGAAGTTAGACAGGTCAGGCCATTGGGACTTTTTAGCGACTTTTAGTCCGCATTTGGCGAAAACATCTGACTTTAGTCTAAACAAGCTGGGTTTGTTGATCAATACAAGAATCCATTGAAAAACAGTGCCCACGGTCACAAAAATGTACAAAAAGTCCTGCCCCCGCAATTAATGACCATGACACCTATAGGGGAAGGCATGCAGAAGGCAGCGGCAGCAGTGGATGGCTAGAGAGTCTCAGGCGACATACCCTAAATGGACTCAGGTTTCACCAAAGGGTGAAATGATTTCTATGTGTAACAAAAGGTTGACGGTATATTTGTCGATAACACAGCATTGGTGGCGACATAGTGACCAAGTTCCATAACGTATTGGTGAAACACACCGAAAATTAGCCTGACACAGCTCTTTGATAAGGGGACGACATGTGGAGGCGCCATGGAGACGACTTCCATGATTAAGAGCGACAGTATGGGGCATTCATTTGCGCTGCTATGATTGCAAATTCAGGTTCTCCAGCATAGTGGGGAGCGACAGATGGCGGCGAGTTCCACTAGTGATATGGTGAAACACCTGAAAATTCTGCCTGACACAGCTCGTTTGATAAGTGGGATGATGTGCTGCATATCCTAATCGTGCTCCAGCGTCTGGGGTTATAGAGAGTTGAAATGAGACATTGGTGGACGCTGTGGAGGATCGTGGAGGCAAAATTGTACAGCGGAAACAGCAGGGGCAGCATGCATGGATGCCTCTGAGGCTTGCCTAATCTTGGGAGGATGCTGGGTCCACTGCCAGCGACGCATTGTCCAAGCCCCTGTCTCTCGGCTCCTCCCCACCCAAAAATGGGCTAGGGGGCCCAGAAGCGTTTAATTTGAAAAAATAAATTTTTCAAAGCAGGCCGGGTCGTTGAATATTTCCCTAGGAATAATGGAATAGCTTAGTGGTTCTATGTTTAATTGTTTGGTAAGGAAATGGTTCCATGCATAAGAGCGACAGTATGGGGCATCCATATTGCGCGCTATGAGTGCAACTTCAGGTCTCCAGCATGCGGTAGACAGATGGCCGCGTTCCACTAGTATCTGGGAAACACCTGAAAATTCTGCCTGACACAGCTCGTTTATAAGGGGACGTTGATGGAGGCAGCGAACTAGTAGTAGATTTAAGGGTGCTGCAGTAAAACTATGTTAGTTGGATTTGAGATGAAGCTGGCGGTCCGCACCAGGCGAGCTTCGCCAATCCAAGCCCCTGTCTCTAGGCTACTCCCAAACAGCACTTCTAAGAACCTTTGTGTAAGATCAAGTGTAGTAGCGTTTATAAGTTTAGGAATGGTGGGTGAGGGGGAATGTAAAAGTTATGCGCAGAAGCGCTTGAAATAATATTGGTAATGATAAAAGTTTGCCAGTATTTTGTTGGATTACACGCAGTGGTGGCGACAAAGTTAACAAGGTTGTGTGGGGGGAAGCCATGTGAACAACAACCCAAACTTCTGCCTGACACAGCTCGTTTGTAAGGGGACCATGGTGCCTACAGTTATGCCAGTCGCGGCAAGGCTGCCAGTCTCCTTTCGAATACAGTTTAAAATATAACCCTCATCCATAAAGTCTCTGTATAATGCTGCACCCACCCCTACCTCTCCTCTCTATCTCAGTCATATCGCCCAAACCCGTGCTCTTGATCGCCGTGACTTAGATTAACCACTTACCGCTAGTTGCGGACCTCCCACTGCGTAGGTCTCCAAGACTTTCAAGAGCTTGAGTACCACTTCTAAGGATGCTCTGCCCCTCGGTACTATCAGCCTACTACTCTTACGTCCAAAGTTTCAAACGTGCTCTTAAAACCACCATTTCTTTAGGCAGCCTATAACACTGCAGTAATGCTATGAAGTCTTTAAAATATTCTACTTAACCGTCCTGTGTCGTCTCCCCATCTGTTATCAGCAACCAAACAGGACACCAGACTTCTCTGCTAGGTCCATTACCCTTGACGCTTATATAAGATGCGGCCCTGAGGGTTTCAAGCAAACAGCAATTCCAGTTATGTATTTTGTCTTATTCCCTAAGAAGAATGGCTTTGACCATCATAATATCTTTACCCTCGTGTTACCCCATCATCTTTCATAAACACTTTAACTCTGCGCAGCAGGGACCTCATCCTGGTTCTTATACAAAGTTGTGCCTCTGTTACCATTACATTTTGTATTTGTTTTCCTATGATTTGTTAAAGCGATACGAATATGATGGCGCATTATATATAAATAAAGATATTATATTATTTATTATGGATGGCAGTGAACTGTAGTAGTTAAAGGTGCTGCAGCTTAAAAACTATGGTATTGTGTCTTGGTGGAAGCTGGCGTCGTTCCAGACGAGCTTTCGCCAACCAATTCCCCTTGTATCTAGGCTATCCCCAAACAGCACTTCTAAGATACCTTTTTGTATAAGATCAAGGTAGTAGCGTTTCTTAAATAATTTGGGATATGTCGGGTGGCGGGGAATGTAAACAGAGTGCAGACAGCGCATGAATGTAGTGAATATCGGTAAATCGATAAAGTTTTGCAGTTATTTGGGGGATTACAAGAGTGGTGGCGACAAAGGTAACAAGTTGATGTGGATATGCCTGTAATAGCTCTTGGGCGGTTGCCCTTTTATCGCCTAGGCTCAGCAGTTTGAGCACCGCCTGCTGTGCTTAGCGATGGCACTGTGCTGTGTCCTAGAGCTACGACTGATGGCGCCATGGCCACGGATGGCTAATTCGGGAGGGTGGAGGAGGAGGAGGTTAGTAGGAATTTGAGACCTGGACCGAGGGAGGCCCCGCAATCCTCGCAGTCGGCAGTATATGACCAGCACCGCGGGTCAGACTCGTCCAGCCTGCACCAGTTAAGGGTGCTAGTAGCGTTCTTATAAGTTTCTGGGAGATTGGCTGAGTGAGGGGAATGTGAACAGATTGCGAAAGAAGCGTGCTAAATAATACCGGTTAAATGCGTAAAAGTTGCCTTCGTATATTTTGTGGATTACACAGTAGTCGTAATCAAACAGATGCGCAAGATTTTTTAGTTTAGCGCTGTGTGTGATAATAATATCGGTAAAATATAAAAGTTGCCAGTATATTTTGTGTGACTAAAACGCAGTTTTGGTGGACGACAAATGTAAAACTTGATGTGGAATCCAGGGAAACAACCCAAAATTTCTGCCTGACACAACCTCGAGTAGGGGGGGGAGCTATATGAACGACTTTTGCTGGCGGGTAGGCAATGGAGACAACGTGTGGATGGTGCATGAGACAATTTAATTTGGACTAGTGCCTGTAGTGGCCAGTCCAAAAAAGTTTCAAACCCAGAGGAGCAGGGTAGGGGCCCTCCAGCAAAATGAAATAGATTGAGTGCCTGTATGTGGCAGTCCAAAAAGTTTTCAAAAACAGAGGAGCAGGTAGGTGGACCCCAGAAAAATTGAATAGGATTTTGAGTGCCTGTATGTGGCAGTCCCAAAAATGTTTAAAAAAAGAGGCTACGTGGTTGGGTGGCCCTCCAGAAGAATATTAAATGCATAAAGTACTTATAGCTAGAGCCAGTGTTGCCTATCACCAATTAAATAGCAGTTTCCTCTGCTTTAGGTTACAAAGAGGAGGAGAGGAGGAAAATGGGAGGAGGAGTGCATAAATTAGTAGGTGAGTTCCTTCACCCTGGTGGAGATTGGACATTATGAGGAAATCAGGTCTTTATTGCATCTTATAAAGCGTCAGCCTGTCACAGCGCTCAGTCGATCAGGCGTGTACGCTTATTCAGTGATGATGCCACCAGCGTTGCCCACTGGAAAACCCGCTCGCGCCACAACACGGCTAGCGGCAAGGGGATCAGCCAAGAACCCCAAGGGTACATGGGCCAGTTCTGCACATGTCCAGCTTTGACACCCAGTAGTTGTGGGAGCTTGTTTGTTTTTTTTACTTGGATAATTAGGACGATTGGGATGGTCAGCTACGTACGCTACATCTTTCTGTAAAGATGCAGCCCTACGGTGCCGAGAGGGTGGGGAAGGTGACTTTTTTGTTGTCTTGCTGTGGGGGTGACATAAAGACTGGCAAAAGCTTGAAAGCGTACCCTGCCGTGCTGGAACAAGCGTGCCTGTCGGCCTACTCTCCCTAGCTACCTGTCCCGCAGAACGACGCACTATGCGCTAGCGGTCTGTCAGAAGGGAAATACTAGTTTCAGGCTTGTGCACCAGGGGCCGCTGGTATTCCATGCATTCCATACTCCCTTCTCCTCTCCAGGGATGAGAGTGGAAAGTTTTGCGTTGTACCGTGGGTCCATGGAGAGAGTGAATAACCAGTAATCGGGTTGCTGGAATAAATTCTTTAACGACGAGGGGTCACGGGATAGGCAGCCTGCATGAAATCTGACATCCTATGCGGCCAAGGAGTCCCAACGTTTCAAGAATTACTCACTCACCTGGGCCTTACTGACTGCCCATTTCCTCCTCCTCCAAACTCCTCCAACTCTGCTCTTCTGCCCCCATACACCGCTGAATGAAACAGTGAAGGACTGAACAATGGTTCCCTCTTGTGTCTCGCCAACATTCACGCAGCTCCCAATAACCACTAGTCACTAGCTCCAATAGGCCAATATATTCGCAAAGGCCCCAGTAACCAATAGCCACCCAGAAGAGTATTTCCACTTGTTAGAATGTTAAAAAATTGAGAATCAATTATTTATCAAAAAGTGTTGAAGAGATGGAGATTGACATATAACTGTATTACATTTTGCACTATATTTCACAAAAACCTGAGGCTTAGGTAAGCCCAAATATACTATATTTCAACAAACAATCAAATACTTACAGAATATACACTGTATTTCACAGTAAGTAAGGCTAAACTGAACCCCATTATAATGTGTTTCCACAAACAGATACTAACAGAATATGCACTGTATTTTGCACTAGGTGAGACTAAGGTGAACCCTAATATATAGTATTGCCACAAACAATCAGATAGTAATAGAGAATTAGCTGTATTTTGCTAAAACGGAGATGTGAGTGAACCCCACTATATTGTGTTTTGAAAAAACTATTACGATCAGAGTTTGCACTGTATTTTACAATAACTGAAGAGACTGTAAACCCCTGAAAAATTGGTGTTATGTGCAAAAACAGAAATGATGTGCCAGATTACAATAATGCACCAGGACACAGGGCACTCAACCCAAGAAAGGGCATACAGGTGTATGAACACCAAAATATTATGGCCACTTCTTGCTGCAACAGTTTTAGCTTTTTCAGCAGCAGGCAGCAATGTAAATGAAGAGCCAGATATATGTCTATCACCCCTCGGCCAGTACACACCCAACCAGCCACAAAATGATCCCTTCCTATGCTTCAACTGTCCATACAGCCTTTGATCTACCTGCTCACAGCATCTTCCCTACACTAAATCAGACTGGAGATGGCACAGAGGCAAGCCTTTATAGTGACATCACAGGGGCAGCTAGCTGCTGATTCCACCTTCAGCCTCTTGTAAGCTGCCATTTGAGGAACACTTACTTTAGACAAATAAGAAGGACATTTCTGAGATGCAAATTTTTTCGTGAGGTCTGGATCGAATTCCACTTCACCCAAAACGCTTTATACGTCCCTACTTGTAGACGTACAAGCTTTTAATGACATGTGCTCTAGCTAAAAGTTATGAAGCATCCCTCTATAAAAAAAAAAAATGTTTTTTTAAACCTGACCATCCCAAAAAGTAATTATAAGGACTCTTTCACATTGGCGTTAATGTTCAGCTTCAGCTCCATTTTGTCTCAATTTCTCTTCCTTTTTGTCTTCATGATGCATCAGTTTCATCTCCTTGTCCGCAAAGAAAACCTCAAAGTTCAAGATTAGTTTGAAAAAATAACACCTGGTTTTCAGCCTCATCAGTAAAAAAAAAAAAAAAAATCTTATGTTTCATCTGGTTTTTTTTGGGTACCCATCAACTTCTATTGCCTTCCATGATCTGCATCAGTAAAAAAAATGTTTCCATTTTTTTTTTCCACAGACAACGGATAAGTGAAAATACAAACCAATGTGAAAACACCCATAGAAATCAATGGCTTTGTGAGACATCCGTGGAAATAGCTGAATCACGAACATGACAATCAATGCCAATGTGAAAAAGCCCTTAAAATACTTCTGATAATAACATTAAGGAAAATAAAATAATTAAGTCACTAAATATGTTTATATGGAAATATAATGTTTGGTATAGCACAGAATAATAACCAAGAGCTTTGTCAACATGAGGGTAAGTCTTGTACTGTATGTGTAGGGAGCCAGGAATGTGAGAATCCTCGGTAGTAACACTGTTAAAAATGCCAAGGGCAGAGTTTAATTGTTCCTCCGCATTGCAACACGCTACAGGTGTCATAACAAGATCCAAAATTCTCTCATAGGAGAGAATCTTCGTTCATAGCAAAGGGAAATGAAATTGAGCTGAAGGCGCCTCAAATTCGCTGTCACTATAATAGAACACACTGCCAATTCAATTTCCTCTCTGGTAAAAACCTAATTAGGCACACATCATGTTCCTGTGATCTTGAAATTGAGAGAAAAAAAAGAAAACCAGCTACTTAAAATTGAGGATTTCAAAATGCAGTTGAATGTAATTGTTTTATGATTGGTCTATGACATTTGGTTGTACTAATTGAAGGAACACTGAAGCATGCACACCACATCACAACTGACATCAAGTGCACTGGTTAAGTTTCAGATGTGGCTGTGGCTCTGAGATGTAACTTTTCTGCTGGAATAATATCATTATTATATATGTCAGTAGCATTATTTCAAATTTTACATACCGCATTTCAAAGTTTTTCTGCTTTTTTTTATTTTTTTCATGCCCGAGAAAAAAACATGCATGTATTTTGTTTGCTGTTCATTCAAAAATAACGGAAAATTCGCAAGAAGAAAGAAGACGAGTCTATTCGCTGTGCCCGTGCGCACAATGATGACATCATAGTGAGGCTTTAGTAAGGCTTTTTAATCACAAAAATGGTGCTGAAATATCTGTCTTAAACTCAAGTATACAGTATTCCATTTTAAAAATTTGTTAAAGAAAATGTGAATTCAATCATACTGTGGGGGGAATTTAATAATGTGTCTCAGGTTCCGCCAGTCTCTAGCTGGAAACCACTTGTCTTTTTCTGCGCCAGATTTATCACTGTGATAAGACTGTCAGTTCCTACTTTAGGCCTACTTTTAGTTGACACCCAAATGATTCCCTGCAACTCCATCCCTTTCTTGTGAGACCATGTCCATTTGAAGGCTACACCTCCTTAGTTGGATAAGTCGGAAAGAAAAACAGTTTAAAAACCTTGACAAATGTGAAGTGTGGTGCTATTTTTGGTGCAACATCACCAGAATTCTGGCGCAAGTGCATTAATAGATTCCCCCAAAATAAATTTGTTATCCAGTGGTCTAACTCTTAATGGGTTTTCTTTGGATAATCACTACTAGAACCAGTTCCGAGCGGTGTACTAATGGTAACCCGAGTGGTGTCCTGTTGATATAGAGGTTCACAATTTCTAGTTAATGAATGTCCCCTACAAAGGCATGAATACATAGCCCAATATCTGTACAATAATTGTGCATTTATGCATTTCAAGAGCTTATTCTCTAATGACTAATAGCTCCTATGCAAATGAACAGGCAAAGCCACAGAAACTGTCAGACTATGTAACAATAATTATCGCTTTTCAGATTATAATAGTTGTCACTTTTTGATGGAGAAAGTAAAACCTTAAATGCTTGAAGACAAAACAATTAAGAACCGTGGATAAGGCTTTATAAGAATGTAAAAGAGTTCATTCCTTTTCACCTCCTAGTGTGATAAATTTTAATTTGCAGGCAGCATTAGAAAAGTGAAAGATGTCCTCTTTAGGTGCAGGGAGCATGCAATCCAAAGTCTCTTTGTATTTAGGAAATAATTATTACTCTTTCACTCTGCAGATTTTAACAAATGCTTTGCTGGAATTTAACTACTGTTTTTTAATGTGTTACATGTTCTCTTCCAAACATGTATACAAAGGTATAATGTGATGTTCATTGTGTCAAAACTGTACATGAATCCACACAACTGTCATTTATAATAGTGATGTCTTTTTCTGCAATTCAAAATTGTACCCTTAGACTTAAGAACCTTTTTGTCATTTCTCCAATACTAATTGCTATAAAATACACATAGAACTAATATTGGAAACACAAGAACAATGGAACACCTGCTAAGGCAAAAAAAAAAAAAAACATTCTGATTTATGTTTTCTGATATTGTATATTACCACTCAATGAACTACTGTTTTTTTTTTTTTTTTCTTGTGGTGACTCATACTAACAGTGGGTCAAGCAATGGTGGGTTTACATGTATTGTCTTCTATGGATTTTTGCCTTAACATGAGTGAGGGATATAGAAATAGGTGCTCCAGGGGTGAGAAAAGAAAAGTGTTTCCTTTAGCTTCACCTGAAAGAAGACAGCTCCCTTTATTTGAGGGGTGCAAAACCTTTATTTCTCCAAGGGCTGCATTGTCAAAGCACTCAACTTCAAGGGACCACACTAATAAACAGAACCTAGATAAGGCAAAAACCACAACACAGCACAAATCTCACCCGAGAAACCAAATGCTCAATAACTAATACAGACCCCAGAGCACACAAATATAGTGCACAAAGCAGATGATAATAATTCTATAGAACCCGCTACAGCAGATGTATAATACTTGAGATGCCAATGCAGACCTTTAATAAAGGATATACCCCAGAGAAAACTTTAATACTGGAGTCCACCAGAGTAGACCTATAATACTGGAGACCCGCCAGAGCAGACCTACAATACTGGAGGTCCCCGGGGCAGAATTTTAATACTGGACATCCCTCAGAGCATAACCTATAACACTGGAGAAGGGAGCATAGCCTTGGTAATACCAACAATAAACTGTAAGCCAATAAAACATATGTAGCCACCAATGCTCAGTGCTCCAGCTAAAGTAATGAAGATCTAACTGCTCAATGTCTTCCAATACTGTGCCATCTTTAAGCTGGATGCCATAACTGGGTAAAGAGCCACTCCTCAAAAATAACTACAGTTGTTACAGAAAGAATTCAGACCCTTTCACTGTTTGTTTCATTGCAGCCAATTGGTAAGATCAGTTCTTTTTTGCTCATTAATATACAATGTGCACCCCACCTTGACAGAAAAAAGCAGAAATGTAGAGATTTTTGCTAATTTACTAAACAAGAAAAATTTTAATATCACATGGTCATAAGTGTCCAGACCCTTTGCTGTTACATTCATATGTAATTGCTGTCCATTTCCTTCTGATCCTTGAGAAGGTTCTACTCCTTTATTGGAGTCCAACAGTGTTTAATGAAACTGATTGAATTTGATTAGGAAGAGCATACACCTGTCTATTTAAGACCTCACAGCTTTCAGTGCATGTCAGAGCACATGAGAATTGTAAGGTCTAAAGAACTGCACAAGGAGCTCAGAGACATGATTGTGGCAAAGCACAAATCTGACCAATGTTTCAAAATAACTTCTGCAGCACTCAAGATCCTAAGAGCACAGTGGCCTATAATCCTTAAATTGAAGAATTTTGGGATGACCACAAATCTACCTTGACCTGGCCATCCAGCCAAACTATGCTATCATGGGAGAAGAGGTGAAGAGGAACCCCAGGATCACTGTGACTGAGCTCCAGAGATTCAGTAGAGAGATGAGAGAAAATTCCACAAGGTCAACTGGAGCCCTGCAGCCCTCCTTAAGTCGAGGCAGAGTGTACCGATGGGAGCCTCTTTGCAGTGCAGGACATATAAAACCCTGCATACAGTTTGTAAAAAAAACACATGAATGACAGTCCCAACAGTTAAGCATAGTGGTGGCAGCATCATGCTATGGGGTGTTTTTCAGCTCAGGAACAGGTGACTGGTTGCAATTGAAGAAAATAAATGTGGCCAAGTGCAGTAATATCCTGGATGAAAACCTTTTCCACAGTGCTCTGGACCTCAGACTGAGCAAAAGGTCACCATCCAACAGGACAATTACCCTAAGCACAAAGCTAAAATCACAAAGGAGCGGCTTCAGAACAACTCTTAAGTGGCAGAATTGGACTAAAGCCAGTTGAGCATCTCTGGAGAAACTTGAAAATGGTTGTCCACCAACATTCACCAACCTGAGGAAACTGGAGAGGATCTACAAGAAAGAATGGTAGAGGACACCCAAACCAGGTGTGAGAAACTTGTTTCATCATTTCCAAGAAGACTCATGACTGTACTATTTCAAAAGGCGCTTCTACTCAATACCTTGCAAAGGGTCTGAATACTTATGACCCTGTGATATTTCAGTTTTTCTTGTTTAATAAATGATCAAAAATGTCTACATTTCTACACTTCATTTTTTTCTGTCAAGATAGGGTGCAGAGTATACATTAATGAGAAAACAAAAAAAAGCTCTTTTGGTCTTATAAATTGGCTTCAAGGAAACAAAGAGTGGCACATTTACAAAGTACAACTGTAAAATATAAAAACTTTTTTCTAGCTCTACACTGAGCCAAAATAGACAATTCGCTAATTTACACTTATTAGCTATCTGCAGCCATCTCTCAGCTTGCAGGCTACAAGATAGTTGTCTCTCTGACTACCTTTCCTTGGTTGGTTGCCATATGAATCTGTAGCTAGACAGAGGAGGATGGGTGTTGTTGGGAGGAGTTACGAGCACATGCACGCTCATGATCCAGGACCTGCAGTGATGTCATAAGCATGTGACTAATCACATGCTTCAGGTCATCCAATTACATACCAAGAATGGGATGTAGTAGAGCTGTTTGTGTTTTAAAGTTTTACTGTAGTAGAAGTGTGTATATATGAAAGTTTGAATGCACAATTAAAGACTCAGGCTTCCCATCAGTTCTTATTAATGGCATCAGATGCTGCACACACAGCATAGTGTATTTACAGGGGATCCTCTTAGACAGGTGATCTTCAGGAAAGGTTTAAGGGTGCGTTCACATGTGGCAGTAACACACACGTTTTTAAATGTATCAGAACAGATACGAAGAGGATATTTTCTTCTTATAGCTGTTAACATTGTGTTTACAAAACACATGCATTACAACACAGTTAACGTGTTTGTTACCATATATTAACACATGTGTTTCTTAACATTTTACATATATATAGAGTAAAATAATTGTAATGTATGCATTTGTTAACATTTGAGTTAACACTGTATTTACAAAGCATGTGTGTTAATATAATGTTAATGGTTATGTTTACATATGTGTTTGTCAATGCTATGTTAACATTGCATTAATGCATGTAATACAATCCGGCAAATTTTTTCTCAGCTGTTCTGATGCATTTTGAAACACATGCATTACTGCTGTGTGTGAATGCACCCTCACTGTTTATGTGTGTAAACATACTCTGATGCTGCCGTGTGTTCATCTTCTCATTCCTATATAGGTGTTTTATGATGTAGTTGGACATGTTTTAATAATTTTTTTTCTTTGTATATTGCAAAGCTCCATTGCTCTTTCCCCTGTCGTGCCTTGTACTAGATATCTGTACGAGCAGTAATAGGCATTCTGTGATTGGCTGAGAGGTTTATGCTCATTCACACGAATGCCTTGAATTCTCTTGGCATCATTGCCCATAGCTGATGTCACAATCAGGAAGTCCTGCCCACTTCAGGAAAAGCTGAGGATATTACAGATATAAATTTATTTAGCCCTATATCTCAGGATAGGGAGAAATACAGAATTAGAATTGTTGTCAAACGTTCTCTCCAACTGTGCTTAAACTATCTTTGCCAGATAATTTTACATTTACACTTTTAAGTGATCTGAATGCTTTCCCCAAGGACTGAAGCCTTAGAAAATTTTCATTTTAGCTACTCAAAGGGTAAAAATGGGTTCACTGTCATGCAGGCCACCCCTTTTCTTAGGGAAACATATGCTATAAAAAGAGGCCTTCAAATGTTCTTGTAGGAGAGCATATGGGTACAGCTAGGGAATCTACTTTGCTCCCAGGGTAAGAGGATACGTCCACAAACAACTTTTCCCTATAATAGACATTTAGATATGTGAGGACCAGTCACATGGCAATGACATTGGAAATACTGCCAACCTGTAAACTTTGTGGTTATGGTATGTCCTATCTTTTCACTGCATATGGCGCCACGTGCCATGTATCCCTATGGAGTGGAGCAGCGCTCACCTCCTCCTCTCCCCGCGCGTTGCCGTGTGCGGCGGGCAGTGGCTGTGTGAATTCAGCCTTAGTGTGCAAGGAGCCTTATGCAGTATAAGTATCTGAAATCCAGGCGAAGCAAAGCCTACCTTTGCAGAGTATGACAATATTATGTGCCCCACAAATACCTAGTAAGGGTCATAGAATTAAAGCACTTTTGAGCTGTATCTATCCCTATATATAGACACTGAATTGTGGTGGAGAAAAAGAGTCCATCCAGTCCATTGGGTTTCCATCATGGCATCAGAGAACTAGCACAGAATGTTGATGCTATTTTACCAAGAATTTTTATCCATATTTGCAATAGAAGCTCCTTAACTGCTAGAGCTGCAAATGCAGATGTTAACAAATCTACAGTATATGGACATGAATTATTTTTAACACAAATTGCATTTTGCATATTAGTCTTGTTTTCAACCTAACAACTTTGTAACATGAAAATTCTGCCTCTGGTTCTCCCCTGGGTAATTTTGGATGCAGAGTAGTGATTCAACTAAACACACAATGTAGAACTAATCTAGAATATCTTGTATATTATATTTAGCAATACAAATCTAAGCAAAATTTTTTTATTTCATTTGGTTTATAAAGATAATAAATAAAACCTGGTCAGAACCTGTCACCCAAACTTTTCACAACTTTTATTGTTACTTTAAAATGATTCTTTTTTACTTCCTGGCCTGATTCAGGAAAAGAAATCATTATTTTTGTAGTGATATATAATTTGCTTTTATTAAAAATATCTTTTTTCTTTTATTCCTTTCATATATGGTTTGGAAGAAAAGCAGAGTAATAGGAAGAATCATAGATCCAAAATGTAATGATATATTTATGTAAACACAGAAGGAAAAAACTATCAGGTTTAACTCATATTTGGAGATTCTGTATACGACTTTAGATAATTCATTTATCATGTGTTATCGGGCCGGATATATCATCTCCCCTGACGAAGCACATCAAATGTGATACAACGTATCACATTAATCATTGGACCCTTGGGAATATTTGTCAGCAAAGTGAAATACAGACATGCTATTTTTGTAATTTGTGTCTATAGATTTTTTTTTCTATTCCGTGTTGATGGGCACAGAACATTTTATGGTTCATGTTTGGTCACTATTTAACAATTTACTGTTGTTTTCATATTCCATTAAGACAAACAATGTCAGTATTTTAAATTGAATTTTAATTTGTGTAATTAAATCCACGTAGCCAATGTATTTTCTCTGAATGCCTGGAATGTAATATTTAGGAAGCATGAAATTGTGCAGCCATTTTCTCAATTATTGCCCTATTTTGGTCTCTTTAGTGCCCAAGTACGCCATGTTATTTAAAGGGGTTGTGTAGGATTTAAAATAATATATATATGGCTTGAGGAGGCTATTAAAAAAATAAACATCTTATTCTCCAGTTGACCAGCAGCACCATAAATCACTGCTGGCTTCTTTTTGTTTACTGCTTGTTTAACCCCTTAAAGATAGCCATATTGGGTTTTTAGTGCGGCCATTAAGGGTACTTCTTCTGATGTGCCGGCTTTCTACGTAAGAAGATTGCGGGACATCAGTTCCTGCTGGAGACATCACAGCCCAGACCCGGCACTAACAACAGGTATTGGAAAAACTCCTGTGTGTTTGACCCCTTACATGTTCCATACACACCGCGGTACCATGTGTCTCGAGAAAACTCTTTTAAAATCACCCAGGTAAATTAAAGTGTTCCAAAGTTATAACCAATTATAGTGACATATGTCAGATTAAAAAAATTGAGTCTGGTCATTAAGCTGAAAACAAGTGGTGGTAAGGGGTTAATGCTGCGCACCTGCTGCAGGATAGTTTCAGGGTGTAGCAGGCACATGGAAGTGGTCAGGAAGGCACTGAAATACTGAAGAGGTATGTAAATACACAGAGGCCTGACAGTGGATTACAGCATTATGGGTGAACAGGAGCACTGGAGAAGGTGAGTATAAGATATTTATTGTTTTAATAGCCACCTCAAGCCATATAAAGCTTTTTTTTAAATTCCTGGACAACCCCTAATCCCATAGTGAATGGCCTGCTTGGTATGTATGCATGAAAACAGCAGCTTACACTTGCACCATTAACTGCCACACTGTCACCACCCATTACCACAATACCCTCGTAATGTCATGTATTCCAAAATAAAGTCCAAAATACTGATGCAGACTGGCATGGAAGAAAACAAAGCTTTCTCTCTATCCATATTAGAGGAAAATGTCAGCAGTGTTTTTACATAGACAGTGTTATATAAGAGTCCTTGATGTGTGAGGTTTCATCATTGTACTGCTGAACGTCCCAACTCCTCTGCTGTAAGACTCAGTTGTAGCCAAATCCTGCTTAAATACTACAGCAGTTAATCAGTGAGAAAGGACCGTTCTGTTTTCAGTGAAGACATCTCGCTTAACAGATCAGCATATTGCTCCAATTCTGGAATATAAAAGTATTTCACCTCCCTGCTGCTACTAACAAAACACATACAAATGTATTGTTACACAGTTCTCAAAGAGTATTACCTAGCACCATGTACAGTTTTACATGGTCACAATTGATGATGGATTACCCTTTAAGAGACAAAATAGGCCAAATGTACCACAATATTACAATAGACTACCAAAATCCTCAGAAGACTACATTTTACAACCAAAAGATAGAGAAATCTATTTGGATGTGTAAGGATGTATATATCTGTGTCAATGTTTTATATAATTTGTCTTAGAAAAATATAGCAAGTGTGGTACAAAATAAACAAGACAATAGGTCACTAACATATACTTATAGCTGGAATGAATGATATAGCAGAAGGTCACTGTATGACTTGTAAGACATTAGCCCATCCCATTAACCAGGATTTGCAGCCCATAGAAATCTAAGGTGCAGAAAGATATTTTACATTAAGGCTATTCAACCAGTTAACATGACCAGGTTCTCTGCTTTTCTTTGCACTATGTTTTTATGCTGGTCTTTATTGCACTTAAAAATTGATTTTTCTAATATCTGTTTCTAAAAATCGGTTGGGTATATCTCCAAGTTTTAATACAATAAGATGTATCAGAACAATAAAGCAATTTACAGCTTCTGCACAGGGTCATGGAGAATGTTATACTTGAAAGGAAAAGTTTGAGAAAAACAGACACAAATTGGAGACGAAAACTTGGACAAAGGGAAAAGAACATAGATCTCTGGTGAGTTGCTTTCTAGATTTTACAGCCTTCATATAAATAAATGCGCCCTTTTCAGTATTTGCTGTGTATATTTTTGCCCATTTTTTCCCATAAAACTGCTGTGGTGTTCTAGTTTATACCACTGAATATGTAATGTTTATTCTGTATCACACAACTGAGGAGTTATATTTTATGCTAATCAGAATGTATTACAAGGGCACAAACAAGATAAACGACTTGAAGATTTGTATGAAAATCAAATAACTCTCCCTATAACTTCCAAATTTAAAATTCCACGGCTAAATTCAAAAGATAAAAATAAGTTGATGTATTCTGGTAATATGTATGATATTTGACACTTTAGAAACACAACCCTCAATGATTTCATGTGTTGCTTTAATTCATTTTACGGACGCTGAGGTCTGCCCAAGTGACATTGGGGGAGATTTAACTATGTTTCGTTACTAGACCAGTACCGAGTTAGACTCCAGAGTCTAAGGTTGGTTTCACTTTAGTCATCAGTCCATGATCGTGGATGTGAGAAGTGCTGCGCCATGGACCGATCACTCTGCTGGGGACTGAACTCTATGTATAATATTGATATACGATGCTCATAATTCTTGTTTCTCTGATTCAGCTCTGCTGCTTTCAGTCCCCCAGCATTCAGTCCCCCACAGAGTGCATAGAAAGTGGCATGGCACTTCTCACGTCAGTGATCACAGAATAATGTGAAACTGGCCTTATTCTACTCCAGTTAAATCAAGCTAGATGATTTAGCTGGAATGATCTAGAAATTTGTTGTCATAATCTAGACCAGCAATTAGTTGGGACTGAATTTCCTGGTCCTAAACTGAATTTTCTTTTGGACAGGTTGAAATTTGTGATGGCCAGGCAAGGCCACACCTAATTCCCAAGGCCACTGACACCACAAGATCTGTCAGGAGGCTTTGGCCTTCTGATAAATATCTGGCGGCAAGGGTGCATTTGTAAGGTGCATCATGTGCCCAGCTCAGCACCACGCCAGGTCCTTCCTGGCACAGAATTGTGCTTTAGTCTGCTCCCAAACCTGGTGCAGGCCATAGCTAGTGCACCAGTCCACTGCATGAACTGTTCCCTCTCTCCCCTCATGAGTGATGGATTCAGTTTTGGGCTGTCCATGCCAAAATGGACACTGGAAAGCTAGAGAGAGTTCAATGATGAGCAACCAAGTTACTGTGCTTATGAGCTGGCACACTAGCTGTCAATGTCACTAGCTGGCTTGATAGTTCAGATGATTAATGTTCATAGGTTAGAAAATGTGGTGAATTAACCCCAGTGGTATGATTTGAGCAATATATAGGGTCTCCAAGATATATAAAAGGGAACATGTTAGATTTGCTTTCCCCAACAGATCACAAACAGTATACTGTTCTGGGGACTTGTTGGGGCACATTTACATATCCGGACCGTCCGACTAAGATGAAGTCCGACGCGATTTACCAAGATCGTGTGCCAGAGATCCTGCATGGTTATTAAATGTTTCAATATTCCTGCAAAAAACACTTTTATTTCATGCTCCCTATTTCCTTAGATAAAGATAAGGAGGCTGGGAGATTAACCATGGAGTCAAGCTTCTTGCAGCTGAATAAAAAGAATTTTCAGTAAAATTTTGGAATTTAGACACATTTAATCTAGAGAATAAGGTACTGTTTGTGATCTGTTGGGGGTTAGCCAAGCTGACAGATTCCCATTAATTAATGAACTTCTCATAGCCAATAGACTAATAAAAGTGTCGGAAAGAGAGAGATCATTACATGGGAGTGTGGCAAAGGAAGGAGTAGAGTGAGTAACAAGTAGGGAGTTGTAAAGGAAATCTACCTTTAAAATCAAGCATGATAAACCAGGTACATTTAATTATAGATTCAGGCACTGTGACTATGGTAATCTTGTCATATTTGTTTATATATATATATATATTATCTCCATGGCCTCCTTCCTTACAAAATCAGTATTTTTATTATGCTAATCAGTCAAAAGGGCTCTGGGGGCAGTACCAGAGCCCCTCCATGCTGCAGCTTCATAGGCTGTTACACTATCTCAACCTCTGCTCCTTCAGCATTACCCCCTCATTCTGTCTGATCTCAATGCAGCAAAGGAAATTTCAGCACACACTTGGATGGGGGGGGGGGGGTCTTGTAAAAGTCTGTGAAGTTGCAGCATGCAGTGGCTTTGGTAACACTAACCAAAGACCTTCTGACTCATTAGCACTGTTTTAAAAGTTGATTCTATAAAAAAAGAAGCCTAGATAAGAAATATAAGAAGATAACCACAATCACGGTGCCTGGATCTATGAGTAAGTCTCCCTGTTTTTTTATGATTAATTTTTTTTTACCATAAGAAGGAAAGGAACAGGTTTTCTCTTATCTATAAATGGCCATTATCATGTAATAGCAGACACCTAGCCAGCACAAAAAGCCTTTCCAAAGACTTAGGTTCTCTAAAAAGAAACAATGGTTTCCACATACAAAGGAATTTGGACACCTCTAGCAAGAGAGCAAAAATAATACACTGCAAAATCACTTTACAAAGGTATTAAACACAAACATGTCACACTACAGGGATAAAATATTCAATACTGTTCCTGTTCTAGTAGTAACAGCAAAGCTGTATTATACTAAGTGATATATGGATTGTGGCTGACTGCAAAACAAATAAAAAAGAATGCTGCATTAAAGGGTTAATTGATTCACACAGCTCTGTATTAAAACTTATCCTGATTAAGTGAAATTGTGAATTACACCATGTGAATTATTACTTGTCTGCTGGCTGCACTTGAGCTTGTTGAAATAGTAGCCATAGCTGTAATGTAGCCATAGCTGTAATTTACCAGCAACAGCACAACCACAACCAGACATGGCAAAATATAACAGGTAAGTTTACCAGTGTAATTCAATTTAAATTTTAATGCTCAATTTGTGACAAATAAGTTTGGACCAACACATTTTTTAGAAAATACTTGCCAAATTGTTCTAACTTTTGCTATG
Organism: Engystomops pustulosus; assembly: GCA_019512145.1. Classification (NCBI taxonomy): domain Eukaryota; kingdom Metazoa; phylum Chordata; class Amphibia; order Anura; family Leptodactylidae; genus Engystomops; species Engystomops pustulosus. The sequence goes on from CM033647.1 coordinate 97,340,362, forward strand.
AGGCTCTCTTATGCTCCTGTAAGGGTGACTTTATATAGTTTATCCCTTTGACTGTGTTTGACCCCTGCCTGCTTTACCCAAATATGAATCTTTTTTGTCTATGTCGGCCAGACTGCCACCTGTCCTACCCTGTTGTCTATCAACCAATACAAATGCCGTACACTGACAAGGTCGATGTCTGTTCCTACAGTGCCACTAAGTTCCTTTAGTAATCTAACAGCCCCCTGCAGTGAAATCAAGACCCCCATAAGAGTTAACAGAAAAGAACTTCTTCTATGCCCTCTAAGGAAGCCTTAATAGAATAAAAAAAAAATAACAGGGCCCCAGTTCTTATTTTTTGTTACAGCACTCCAAATCCTGAGCATCCATTCATTCAGTTGCATGATAACATTTTGAATACTTCAAACCGTATTCGGATTGATTCACCTGTTATGATTGTTTCCCCCAGAACAACATTGTATCAAGAATATCTAGTAACACTGTAGCCAAGAGTAGTCCACTGAATGGGTCTGTCTTCTTGAATGTGTCAGAGCAATTTCCCATGTCAAACAAAATGATTTGACTGCAAAAGTCAAAGGTGTAAATGTTCCTTTTACAATTCTTGCCAACTCTTTGTGTGGCTGACATTTTACTTTTGACAGGGAGAACAAAATGACCCTTTATCCCACTGTAAAGGAAATCTATGGTGTTAGTTTTACTTTTATATGTACATACATCTAATGTACAGTTTACCAAATATAGGAACAGAATTCTGCTGCATGTCAATGACAATAAAGGAGCATACTAAAGTACTTTAGTTTGTGTCAAAGTGCCTCAATGGTGGCCGAACGAAAACCCGACGGATTCGGAAAAACCGCTACATTTAAAAAAGAAATGTGTCGCGGAGCTTGCACTTACCTTCACTCAGCCCGGCTCGGTGTATTCCAGTGCGGTCCAGGGAACTTCAGCGCAGCAGCGCCACCTGGTGGACGTCGGAGGAACTGCCTTAATAAATCCCGGCCGGACCCGAATCCAGCGCAGAGAACGCGCCGCTGGATCGCGAATGGACCGGGTAAGTAAATCTGCCCTAATGTGTTCTCCTGTTTTTAAGCTAACATCTAGTCAGTAGTAATGTGCGGACTCGTTAAAATTGTAAACACCTTTTCTGACCCGGGCGATTCAACTATGCCTTTGGCATTTAAAAAGTTAATGCCTGAGATTGATGCCAGCACAGACCCTGCACCGCATTTATTAATTATGTGAGCCACAATTGTCTGTGCCACAATTCTGCAGCATCAACAGAGTGCACCACATTAATTAAGAGGGGGCGGGGCGTGGTCTCGGCATGCAGAGAGAGTAGACGCACGCCGGTGGAGCTCCCGCTACCCAGACAACATGTAGAGTCATTTCGGTGCCCAGAACATTAAAGACCACGGCTATGAGCAAGGGGAAGCAGCAAAGAACTACCGTGAAGCCAACGGTGCACCAGGCGAACACCCTCCCGCGCTACCTAAGCTCCCGGACCGAGTCTGCCACCGAGCCTGAGAACATGGCCGCTGCACCTGGGAAGATGGCTGCCGCCCGCGCTCCTGCTCCGCAGGCAGTGTGGACCTCCACCTGAGTCCCAAGCTGCCCACAGCTGGGGAGGCTTGCGGTAAGCCCGCTACTGACTCACAGATGGAGCTGCCGGCGGCAAGCCCGATGCCAGCACCCTACTGCCGCTGATACCCACAGTTCTACAGGTGAAGACTGGCGCTGTCCCCCCGGCTGGTCCAGGGAAGGTGGAGCCGAGACCCAAGGGCCTTCGGGCCCCAGTTCCCACACCTGCCGCAACGAGGCTCACACCAACCAAGAGCTTGCACTCACCTCGGAGCCCGGCACTGCAGGCGGAGGGGGAGGACGCCACAAGCTAGGACCTGGCAGGACTAAGCTTAACTTCCTTCAGTGAAGCACAGTATCCCTCAATACATGCCGCTGGCGGCCTCCAGTGGCAAACTAAAGATACTGCAAGAAGAGAGATTTTTCACCAGGCGCTGATAAGCGCTGCGCCCTGCTGGTCAGGAGATAGAACACAATGGGTACACTGATCTAACTGGACAGCCATCACCCCACACAGGCCACCCGCATGAACACCCATTGGCCCAAGCCACTGTCCCACCGGTGGACTCAGGAGTGACTACGCAACAGAGCATAAGACAATCCTCTTCACAGACCAGCGTTAGAAGAGAGCCCTTCCTTGGTGCTGAACCCATGCCCAGCACCCCGGAGCCTCCGCTGACTCCGCTGCCTTCCCAATACCAGGTCAGTCCAGTTGGAGGCAGATCCGACCCAGACGTGGGATACGAACCGGCCGCAAAGCGTCATGGGACGACCAGTGGGCCTCAGGCATCACCATCTCTGACCTTCTCCCCCTACGCCTCTCCAAGTCACCGGTCCCTGGTACAAATGGACCCAAGATACCCAGAGTTCTTGCCCTCTCAAACCTGGGCCTCCCCCTACGCACAGGACCTTGAGTTCTCGGGAGAACCCCCACTGACCAGAGCTGATGTACATGAGGCTTTGAGGAATTTACCCACAATAAGTTTTTTTTATTCTATGCTCTCCAGGATGGAGAAGATGCAACGTCAATGTCTGGATGAGGTGCACCGCACTATGGAACAAATCGGCTTGAGGGTAGGCTCTCTAGAAAGACAAACTGCATCTCATGAAAATAGACTAGAGCAGCTGGAACAGCGAGTCAACGCACAACAGCAAATGATACGATCTTTGACTCTGGAACACGATGACCTTGAGAATCGGGGTCGTCTTAACAACATGCGGGTAAGGGGACTCCCTGAGAACCAAGAGGGCGAGGACCTTGGGTCCATTGTCACCACAATCTTCAATGAAGTGCTAGGGAATCAGCTGGATGCACTGATCGAACTAGATAGGGCGCACAGAGCCCTAGACCCGAAACCAACTGACCCGGCTTACCCACGTGATATAGTATGCAGAATCCATCATTACCGCACCACGGAGCAACTGATGAGACGTGTCCGAGAAAAAGGCCAATTGACATATGCTGGGGTTGCCATACAGATCCTGCTGGATCTCTCAGCCCGCACTCTACAGATGTGACGTGTATTACGCGGTGGGAAAGGTACACAAAGGCCACTGCCCTTCTGTCCCAGATTAAGGAGGTGGAGGACCATCACATAGAGACACAGACCCCGGCTACCAGGGACTTGCTTATCTCTCTCCGGGAGCAACTCCGTAGGTTTTACCTGGTGAAGGCACAAGAATCCCTGGCCAAATGTAGGAGGGTTTTTTATGAAAGCGGCAACAAGCCTGGTAAAGTCTTGGCCAACGCCCTCAGGACCCAGAGATCAGCTAAGTACATCCCACACGTGACGGGCACGGGATGCTCTAAAATAATTTCCCCAGTGGGAATTTGCCAAATCCTTTAAAGAGTTCTACACATCCCTGTACCAGCTGCAACCCCACAGACCCCCAACTGAGACGGACATCCAGACTTATCTAGACACGGCAGGCCTGCCATCCCTACCGTCCGAGAATAGAGAGGCATTGGAGGCCCCGATCACCGCGGAAGAGCTCAAGCTAGCCTTAGCCTCAATGCAGGCGGGGAAATCCCCGGGTCCCGACGGATTCACGGTCCACTATTATAAATAGTTTACTGAACACCTGATGCGCCCCTTCCTTGAGGAGTTCAATGCGCTAACTACCGGGCATGATATCCCCCAGGACACACATAGGGCGCATATAGTGGTGATACCAAAAGCCTTGTGTGCTAGCTACAGGCCAATATCTTTGCTCAATGTGGACCTTAAACTGTTCTCAAAAATCTTTGCTAACCGCCTAGTCCCCTTGTTGCAGCCTTGGTCCACCTTGATCAAGCAGGGTTCGTGCCTTCACGGGAAGCAAGGGACAGCACCACAAAGGCATTGAATATGGTCCATTTTATTAAGACATCGGCCCTGCCTACAGTTATCCTTTCTACCGATGCCGAAAAGGCTTTTGACAGGGTAGGCTGGCCCTTTCTGACTGGAGTCATGAAGCATATGGGATTGGGCACACATATGTTGCGGTGGATAGGTGCATTAAACTCATGCCCCACGGCATCGGTAAGGGTGAATGGCCTTTACTCAGACTCCTTCCCCATCAGAAACGGAACGCGCCAGGGATGCCCGCTGTCCCCCCTTCTATTTGCCCTTACTATGGAACCCTTACTTCAATGGCTAAGGAACAACATAGATATATCTGAAGTGATGGTGGATGGGAAGGACGTCAAAGTGGCAGCATATGCTGACGACTTGCTATTTTTCCTTTCCACCCCCCAGGTGTCCATCCCCAACCTCATAAAAGAGCTGCACATCTTTGGGAGGCTTTGCAATTTTATAATTAATATGCAAAAAACTAAAGCCTTACCACTAAACATACCTCCAGAACGACTTACCTCACTCCAACAGTCTTTTAGTTTTCGGTGGGCTACCTACTCTATAAAGTACTTGGGCATGCACCTCCCAGCAGACCCGGACGAAGCCTACCGTCTAAACTTCCCCCCAATATTACAGGCCATTAAGGAGGACCTGGGGAAATGGTCAAAATGGTTCAGCAGGATAGGGATCAAAACGAATATCCTCCCTCGACTTCTTTATCCCTTTCAGGCCCTGCCAGTTAGAATTCCGGTTAGCTTCTTAACCTCGGTGCAACGAATATTCACGACTTTTACCTGGGCCCATAAACCCCCAAGATTACAGAGAAGGATCCTACACATGCCAAAAAGGGAGGGTGGTGTGGCGCTCCCACTTAAGCAGGATCGTTGACTGGTGCAGACATGGGACCACGAAAGCCTGGGTCCCAATAGAGCAGCATTTCACCAAGGTTCCCCTCTCCTGCCTCCTATGGGTACAGAAAAGACAGTGGCATGCGCTATCTGCCCACCCTACTATCTATGCCACCCTGATGGCTTTCAAACAATGTAGGTCAAAGGCAGAGATATCCCCTGCCGACTCCTCACTCACACCAATCCTGGGCAACCCTGCATTCCCTCCAGGGATCACATCGCCGGTTTTCAAGAGTTGGGTCAAGGCTGGCCATTTTAGGGCACGTCACTTTCTATTAGACGGGAAATGGAAGAAAGGAGAAGAGCTGACCTCTCCACCAGATTTGCCGCAAGCATCCATGTGGCAAGGTCTCGAATTAGCGCACTACCTGGGCTCTATTACACCCCCTCCTGGCTTTAACAGGTCACTGACAGGCTTTGAAGGCACATGTACGCAGAAAGGACAGATAAGGGGAATTGTCATACAGCCTGCTGGTATCTCCCCCGCAGAAACACATCCCGTCCTTTATGGCCAAATGGGAACGAGACCTTGAACTGGATCTCTCTGCTGAGCAAAGGGAAAATATATACAAGCTAGCATATAAATCTTCATTAACACGGCCTACCAGGAGACAAATTATAACCTATTGACCAGATGGTATAGGGTCCCCCATGTCCTCCATAAAATGTACCCCGAGGTCTCTCCAAACTGTTGGTGCTGCGGTAAAGAGGAGGGTTCTCTCCTACATATTTTCTGGAGCTGCCCCTCTCTTGCTTCGTACTGGACGGCGGTGCTGGAGGTGATTTGCGAGTTGACAGGCAAAGACTTGGGTTTTGCTCAACCACCACGAGATTTCCCTTGCCACCTACAGAAAGTCCCTGCTGTGCTATCTCCTTGATGCAGCAAAGGCTTGCATCCCAGCTTGCTGGCGCTCTACTGATCCACCCTCCTTGCATCAGTGGTTGGCTCGTGTTGGGGAGCTGCGGCGGATGGAAAGCCTCCTGAATACCAACCCCAAGAGAGCAGCCCACTCTCAGAAGACTTGGCTCCATTGGATGACCTTTGTGACATCTCCTCGCTATTTGGAATTGACTAGTACAGTCCCGGTACGGCCACAAGATGGTGAAATTATGGAGCAATGAACACCAGGTAGAGGGGAGGCACAGGCCTTTTTCCTCCTCCCATTCCTTCCTCAATCTTTCAACCTTCTCTCTTCCTCCCTTATTTCTCTCTCTTTTTCTTTCTATCCTCTCCTTCCCACTCTCCCCGATTCTCTACTTCTCTTTTCTGATCCCCATTTAATCTGGAAATTACTCTAGGTAACTGATCAAGAACGTTAGGCAAATAAGGATATTCTGGATAACTACAATAACACTGTGCGACAACTTCTGGTATTATTGTTTTTATTGTTGCTTTGTATCGTCTCTTCAAACTGAAATTTGTTGTTACTCTTATTTGTAACCCCCCCATATTGGATACTACTTGGTATCCATGATTCCTTTCACATTGTTTTCCCTCCCTTCCCTTCTGATTCTTTTACTGTTATAAAAATCTTAATAAATTAAAAAAAAAATTAAAAATTAAGAGCGGGCACCAGTTTTGATGAATCTGGTGCACCCGGCACACTCTACAGGCAAACTGCACATTGTACAGACTGCACTAGTTTCGATAAATGTGGGCTATTATTTTTCATATAACATTATCATTCTCTGTGTCATTATCGTTATCAACTCTCTGAATATAATAAGCTGAGGTACCTATTTTTGCCACAAAAACTGGGAAAATTAATTGACTCAAGTATAAGCCTAGGGTGGAATGCAGAAACTACTCTTTAATAAAACATGTCCAGCAGCAGCCTCACCTCAGCAATTAAATGTCTAACAGCCCCCATTTAAAAAGAAATGTCCAACAGAGCCCACATTTAAAGAATTGTCAAAAAAATGTCCAGCAATGCCCCCATTTTAGTATTATAATAGGATTTTGTTTTTTTGTTTAGGGGAAAGAAGTGTTATTCTCTGTATAGGCTTTATCAACAACTTTTTTTTTGGATAGCCTTGGATATCCTGTGTCAGGATTCAGAGTCTGTGGACCCTCTGGACCACCGCGGGAACGGACACCTGGGAACGGAGTCTAAGAGGCACCTGCTCTTCACCATAGCCCGCCGCAAAGTGGGATGGGCTTGCTGTGACAGGGTACCACCAGGTTATTCCACAGGTGCAACTAGCCAGTGGTGGCAGCCAAGGTAGCAATACAGGAGACAGTCTGTACCCTGGGTGACAGTGGGAGAACAGCACAGGAAGGCACACTAGGACTCACGTCCAGAACACAGAAGCTGGCACACGGATAAGTAACACAGGAACAGACTGGCACACTGATCAGGAATGCAGGAGCAGGACCACGGAAACACAGGAGGAGGAACTGGAATGCTTGGATACACAGGAACACTGGATACACAGAAGGGCTTTCTCTTCAGAGGAATGGCTTGAAGATCCAGTGGGGAATGAATGAAGCCGCTGTAATAAATACTGACCCGGAAGTGGCCAGCGCCAATCACCTGTGCGCTGGCCCTTTAAATCTTTGAGCACTGCCGTGCACTCCCTAGGGAGGAGGTATGTGCATGGACAGCTCAGAAACTGATGGAATTTTAGACAACCTCCAGTGTGCAGCTATGCGGGTGATAATACCAACCTTTCCTTGGGAAAGAGTACTGTCAGTCCTACACCTAGTAAGCCAATAGCAGGTGTTAGAGACAAGTTGGAATTCAGTATATTATGCAACTGATTTTCCACCTAATGCCAAAAACCAGTGAGACCTGGGCAACTTCAAAACATATGTAAAATTGTGCCCAATGTGCCTTGGCACTTCCAGCAACTACTCGATGTGGAGGGAAATATTCTTGATAATTTTCTGAGGGTGTAGTGTAACACATACAATATTCCTATTTACTGTTTTCTTTTTCCAGACCCTCATAATTCTGGAGATTTTCCAAACTATTGACAGCTTTGTGCATTAATAGGGTTGAAATGTTTCCTCCAATATATTTTCTCTCAAATAGGGATGAGTAGACCTGTTCAGGTTCGAGTTTTCCAACTTTGGCCGATTTTCAATCTGAAAGTTTGTATTGGGTACCCCAACTGGCAACACCCACAATCAGTACTAGCATTATCCTTTAAAATGCCACAGACAAAGCCACAGGTGGCTAAACCACCATTTTCCCTTTAGTCGTCACTCTCCATGATGTAATCTTGGAGAGATAACCCTTCGGAAAATGCCCTTACATACATGCAACCAGAATTTAAAGGGTTAACACAAATGACTGATGCTTGTAGCAATCACAGGTGTTACTGGCAAGGAGCTGAAATCCAAACCTACAATTTTTGGCACAGACCGGAACTTTCTGGCTTGGGTCCCCTCATCCCTACTCACAAATAAAACAAGATCCAAAAATGACAGCACTCCAAGATTCCGCTGATAAAAAAATAAGTACTTTATTACAACAACAGACCAGGTAAGTTTTGGGTCCTACATGCTAGAGCTTTCCTCAAGGATTGAAAAATGTTTTAGTGTGTAGGAGCTGAAACATTGCTGGACACATGTTGTGGTAATAAAGCACTTATTTTTTTCCCTGGAGAGGAGTCAATTTTGGATATTGTGTTACTTCAAAGAACTTTGTTACTTTGTTGGAGTTCAGGCTCCGTAGCTTTTTCATTTTACTCAAAAATAAATGTATTACTTCCATGTAAGTGATACCAAAAATTGTACATGCAAGTAATTAACTATTTCTTAAAAAAAAAATAAGTCTGATTAAAGAAAAATACTTTTCTAATATTAATGCATCATTGCTACTATTTCTCAGCTCACTTTTCACAAGGTACCAAATCATTATGCCAATTTTCAGCTTCAATTTCAATGAGAATAGGCAATCTTAATCAATGTACTGAATGTCTGCAGGAAAAATTGAGAAATATTTCATTTGGGGGATGGAGAGCTGAACAGTTGGTGTAGATGGTCCTGGTGATTGTGGTTCTACTGTTGGTGGTAGTAGGTAGTAGTGATGTCACATTCACCCTTTGTGTGAAAACAGGCAGGTCACACACACCCTTTGTGTGAAGACGGGCAGGTCACACACCCTTAGTGTGACTTGAGAGGAGGTGGGATGGGCTGGACCAACTGAAGCAGCAGGTGGAGTATTTCATGGCTTTTTTAGTGTCTCCAATGCAGCTCATATTTACTCTGCAGATGCCTGGTCACATATGGAGTGCTTAGATTGTTAAGACTTTGGCCACAATTTATGTACTGCTGGCACAGTATGAAAATGACAGAGGAAATTCTACTCTGCAGACACTCTATGGGTTGGCCTTAGTTTCCTGGGTCCCTGGACAGTAACAGGTGATGATGTAGCTACAGGCTAACATCTGCACCTGGACCCCATTTGCTTGTTCTGACGGCTGCCTGGGGCATTTTCAATACCACCTCTTTGTCTAAAGGCTCACTGCCTTACATCCATGTTGGGTCTAGGACCTCATCATCACCCCTTCTTCTTCTACTACCAAACCCTCACTGCTGCCTTCCTCCTAAATATGCACATTGCAGAGAGCCACAGCTGATGGCAGCTGTTGGTTCAGCGCCTATACCAGCATCCTCTAATAAAAGTTATTGGGATACTTTGAACTATATCTCTGCTACTGAGGCAGGGGCAAGTGGATAGGCCATGCAGTGCCAGCTAGGAGAGTCATTTTACAGAATGAGTGACAGCTCCTTGACTAATGATGGAAATGGCTTTGTTACTTTGGAGAGTGGGTGTGTGGTGGAAGCCTCTGGACTACCAACTGAGGATGATTGTGGGGTAGATAAACCTATGGAAGTTAAGGTCCTGTCTTCCATGTAATTGACCAATAGCTCAACTTTGTGCAGCGTATTGGTGCTCACCAGTACATGCTACACACCTTGGCACCTACTTGCACCAGAGAAACTTGGAAGAGGCAGTGACAAGACACATCTTCTCCCTGCACCCTATTCACTGACAGGAGCACCTTTACAATCTTGATATTAGTGCATGCTATTCATTGACAGGAGCATCTGTATGATCAAAGTATTTATACATGCTATTCGCTGACAGGAACACTTTTACAATCTAGGTATTAGTGCATGCTGTTCACTGACAGGAGCATCTTTATAATCTTGTTATTTATGTGTCTTTTTCTCTGACAAGCGCACTTTTAAAATATAGGTATCAGTGCATGCTATTCATTTACAGGAGGACCTTGACAATCTAGGTATTAGTGCACAACATTCACTGATAGAAGCACCTTTACAATCCAGGTATTATTGAGCACCTTTAAAATCTAGGCATCAGTGCATGCTATTCATTTACAGGAGCACATTTACAGTCATGGTATAAGTGCACACTATTCACTGACAGGAGTAACTTTATGATTTTTCCAGAGCTGAAAACTATGTGGAAACAGTACCTTCAAGATGTTGCTGGATGATGCAGTAAATGCTAATATTCATTTCTGGTCTTTCCAAGTATTGGTGTATAATTTTCTCAAAGCAGTAAGAATATCCCTGCACTATAGCAGCCTATGAGTGCCCTAAAAAGGGCAATAATTTTAGATTTCCACCTGTCCATAATGACAGCAGCCTTTGCTCTATACCTAATTGCCCTTCAAAGTCCTAATGCTGTTTTTTTCTGAAGTCCCTGGCTATCGTACTGACCCTAAGAAGAGCATCAACCTCTCCCTAGCTTTCTGCCCTTTGTGGAATGGCATCTGGACATGTGACCCTGCTCTTATAATGTTACATGTCCAGCCCATGTTACATAATGTTATAATGTTACATGTCTAGTTGTGGCATATTTTCTCAAACACACACCCAGTTCCCAAACAGCAGTACTTGTTTTGTCTCTCAGTCCGTGAGTGTCAACCCACCAATTAGTTAGTGACCCTAATTTTGTCAGGTCCACTTATCGTTACTTGTTATCTATTAACTTCCTCATTGCAAAAATTTACATATAAACTAATACACAACTAGAAGCAGATTGAGGGCGACAGTTCTCACTCCCACCCCCCACCTACTTGGTCCCCATTCAGTTGTATATCCACCCTTGCTTCACAGAACAAATGGGTTATATGACCGTTAAGAGATTTGTTCCTAGAAATACCAGCCAAATACACTAATTGAATAGAAGTATTGGTGCTTAGTTTGTTTTGTCTTGTTTGCAGTAACAGAACTGTACCTGAGATGTTTAAGTATGACAGGAACGTTCCTCCACTCACACTAAGCCTCTGCTCATCTGCCTTGTCTGTATATCGGGATCTGGTCCAATCACCTTCTGGACTGGGATGCTGACATGTCACTAAGGGTTTGCCTGCCAATTAATTTGTGTTTGTTTTATATTTTTTGAAAGATTTATGAAATGATTCCAGTAGCATCAGCATGTGCCTTACCTCTGCTTATCTATTTTTGAGTAGCCAAAACTGTTATCCCATGATTTTAAATAGACTTCCTGAAGAAAATCATCAGGAATGCAACTATTATACACTTTGCTTGGCAAATCATGTTGAAAGAATTTCTGAAACTTCTACTCAAGACAGGTATCAGGGTAAGATTACCCATGGGAAATCAGCACCTGCCTTGCTGCAAGGAACAAATTAGACACATTTGTCCAAGTGCTAATCAGGTTGTTTGAAAAAGACAAAAAAAAAAACACTTCGTTCACCTTGAGTATGTAAGGGGCACAATTTGATTTGATGTGACAAATTACTTCAAGAAGTTGAAGCAACAGCTGATTACCTTATCAGCAGCACTAATGATGAACATATATTTTAATTAAAAGGACTTGTAAAGCATGGCTGTGGTATTTTCCTACAGTACTTCTAAGTTTCTCTTCTGCCCCTCCCTCTTCGCCATCTTTCAAAGTGGGAGACATTATTAATGAAGAAGTAGCTTTACTTCTATTTAACATGTATATTGCTTTTGACAAACATGTGACAAAGCGATACAGTGATACAGATTTTCAATATGAAAGGCAATGCAGGTAGAATTTCATAAACATATATGAAGTATGAATTACAATCTATTCTGTCACAGAAAAGCAGAAATTATTTTTTGAAGAAATGGATATTGAAATAAAAATAAATAAATAAAAAAGAAAATTATCATTTTGATTGTATCAATGGGAAAAAAATCTATTTTCTTCTTTACTGTGATACAATGTTGTGAATTACAATGGCAAAATGAGATATGTCCTAGTGGAAACAAACAAATGAAGTGGTTTTGATGCAGCAATGATGGAAGTAATTTTGTGAGAGAAAGTGTTGGGGATGTTGAGTAATGGTAATCATAAAATGATGCCTTGGGGGTAAATGTTCATTGAGGTTATAATATTTGGCATTGAAGTTTCTCTTAATCCACTGAAAGTGCAATCAGGAGGTAAAAATATGGAAAGTGGAGAAACGGGCACATTATGCCTCTGCTGTTGATGCCCCCTCCTTGCCACCCCATACATAATTCCTAGATTTATTGTATGCCAGATCCTGCCATCCACTATCACTGGTGCAGCTAATAGTTAATGAGCCTGTGTGAGACATCCCAGGCACAGTTTTGGCAACCCACCCTACCACTTAAAATGGAGACGGTGTCGCAAGGAAGGGGGGATACAGCCATTATAAATCTAACCAAGGTCTTAATGACCTGACTGATTTGACACTACTTATGCTAGCATACTTTTCTAGCAGTCATATAGTTCAGCTGGACACACACTATCTACAGCTTCTACTAGTACACAGACAGACACAAGGTAACACGGCTTAGCGGTAATTAGCGGACTATTTAAAATGAAAAATAGGCACAATGCTTGTATGCTACAACAATGGTCGAATACACAGACGTACATAAAAGCAAACAGTTAGATAAAAAGGGATCAAATAAAGAAATAACAGACCTCTTACAAATTGGACTGGCATAGAGATCCTCAGTGGAGAAACAGATGAAAAACCTTGAACTGCCCTGCAAACTCAATGCACCTGTCATATCGCTGGAAGGGACACCTTGTCTGCTGGTCCTTCCACCCTCCATGCTGACAATGCTACCGGTCTTTCCCGAGTTTTTACACGTCTCCCACTAACGCCGCCCCCTATCCGCAGAAAGTTACTCCTGCTGCATGCTCGGGGCAGCGGGCATCCAGGATGCGTGCACTTTAGGGAGGTTAATGCTGCCTGTCTTCTGAATCAGCCTGGGTTCCTGCTCCTATGGGATTCTGGGGGCGGATCTCAGGCTGCATAAATTGGATCTGGACCTTCCACCTGTGCCAGTGTTTGTCCTTCTGGAACTCACAGACTAGCTGGATTCCTGGTCTGCTGTGCCCCCTTAGCGTGTTTGCTCTTTCCTGGTAATGTATTTGGCCAGTTAGTTTTCTTTTCCTTGACTAGCGGTTTTGACCTTGACGTACTCTCTGGTGTGACCTGGCAATTCTGGTCACTCTACTATGCACTGTGTCTGTTTATCCGTAGTTCTCTTTTCTTGCATCTGCTTTAGTTTCTTATGCTGTCTTGAATTCCGTTTGTTTCATCATTGTTGGTCCTGTTTTTCCCTCTGTCTGAATACTGTCCTAATGTCTACACTGCAGTTTTTTCTGTCCATACCACCTCACTGCGGCTGACAGACTTATTTGAGTTCCTCTCACCTCCCAGGGCCTTGCAGGATAGATAGGAGGTTCCTGCGGCAGAGGCTCCCTACCTTCAAGGGGGTTTCTGCCTAGGTAGGGTCTAGTCTGTAGATCAGCGCAGGGTAACTTTGCCCATTCTCTCCATTCTGTTAGCCTGCACCTAGACTAATGTGGTAGTTATTTTTTGTGTACAGTATTCCAGTCGTGAGTTTTTCCTAACAGCACCTAAATGCACTTTTAACTAACCACCTAATCTGCTCCTTTGGTCATCTGAGAGGGGCATGGCTACACCTAAATTAAAGTGGAAATTTAGGGACATATTCCATAATTTATGGCATAAATTGCAGCTTCACTAGTCACCTGTGCCAGTGTTTGAAATCCCTTCTCCACTCGCTCTCAGCATTAGGTTTGACTTACTCTGTATCTGTATCTGTATCGTTGTGACCTCGGCTCGTTTTTTGACATTGACTCTTTGCCTACTGATTTTGCTATTGACGTACCCTCTCGTGAATCCGGCTAGTTTACTATTCTTTTGTGTTTTATGTTTGTCAGTCTGTTTGTTTTTCCCTTCCCACACTTATCAGTGTATTTCGAGTCTTCAAGTAGTCGCCCCACGGTTTAGCGTGGGGGGGCTATAGGGAGGGACAGAGGTTGGGGCAAGCTCAGGGCACACTATCCCCTGTCTTTTGTGTTACCCAACCCTAACAATGATTTTGCCGCTTAAGGCGCATGGCTGGAGTTACATGTGAGCTGGAGTTATAACGTTAACTCAATTAATATTCTATTGAAGGGACAGAGGAAACCAATTACTAATTCTATTGATTAGGGCAGGAAACTGACAGTGGGGGAGTAGGGGCAGTTGGTCTATGGACCAGGTGATTATGTTATCTCATGAGGGCAATTTGATTTCCCCTTCACACATGACTGACAAAGAGGGGGCATTTTAAATCATAATTTATGACACAAACCTTTTAAGCCTCAGTTTAAACTTTGTTTACAGTACTTGTATGAACTGGAGAATGAGACCCTTGTGAAGTAAAACCCGAGAGTGCTTGGCTATTTTTCCTTTCCTATAAATTAGTCACATATTAGTTCTGCATAAGTCATACAGTTGAATTTTCCCTCCAGTCCAAAATGTAAAAAAAGGACCATTAATACTATATGTTTAGTAAATATCCTGGATAGATATGAGCAGATCTCTTAAAGTTTGGGGTTGGTTGAGTTCGACCAAACCCTAACCTCCACCTTTAACACCCATCACCATTTGTGGGTTTTAAAGCTTTAGATGCCTCTTGCATGCACACTGCCATTTTGATGAGGATCATTGCTCATGCATGCACGGGCCAGTATTTATTTAAATGCTGTCTGCATTGAGTTAAGAGTTAACTTGTTGCAGGTAATAAATAGCAGGGAGCAAGGGGAACCCAGCCTGAACTCCTGACTGAAGTTCAGTTAGGCACAAACCCAAACATTGCAGGTTCAGGTCCACTTATGACTAATCATGGAACACTAGTGACAACTGATTGCTCTTAGGATGAAGCAGTGTGAGTGAAGCTGGGTCCAAGAAAAAACAGCAGGCACATAAGCCAGACATGTAGGGGAGGAGTGGAACCTATTCACTTTGCTTGTACTATAGTAGGCTGCAAATTTTCTGTGGTACGGTAACTTGAAGTTCTATATGGCAACAGTATTGCATTATGGAGCATTGAATTAGAACCAAATACTTGGCTCCTATTTGATGAAGGAGTTTTAGGAGTTAAAATGTGTTAAAGGGAGTCTACCACCTTCCTTGAGCGTTGGAATCTGCTGGTAGCATGTAGTAGAGAAATACAGTGAGATTTCCAAAATGTCTTTATTCTTTCTGTCCATTATGCCATTACTCAACAAAAATTCCAGTGCAATCTGTATGCTAATAAGTCAGTTGTGTCCAAGGCCACTTCCTTAGCACTGGGAGCACTGTTATTCCTAAGTGGACCCCTACCTTTTCACCAAATGGCACACCTCAGGTCCACTCATTAGCAACTGCCTCATTATCATATAAATGAAACTGGGAAAATCCTAGTACATTTCTCTACAACATGCTGCTAGCAGATTATAAAATGGGGAATCCCTTTATAATTGTACGCTTTATTTACCACAAATTATTTTTATACTTATTCATGGAATGATATTAATTGAGAAATGGGAATGATGTATTAAATTTGATTTATAAATGTACAGTCCACACAAGTGATATATATAAGGTCACATTGATTGATAATCATAATCAATCCTTTCATTGTTTTGTGTTTTTTTTAACAAATCATGCACCCAAACTATTTTAGTTTTTTGTTGTATTTTATTATAATGAAAATAAACACTAAGTTTTACTTACCTTTTGTCAAAAGATACCTTACCTGCTGAAACAGGCTTAGTGGCTAAATTATATAAACTGTAGACCCTCATTTTTGTGAAGTACTACTGTATGATTATTACTGTATAATTAATGAAATGCTGTTATTCTTCATGCTTGCTAAATGCTTGAACTAAGATGGTGCCTGCCGGTGGATCAACCCCCAGTATGTGCCTTATACTGCAAGCACTACCTGGAATAGATGGATGTCTTGTACACAGCAGTTCCTGTAAATTACAGAGTAATTCTGCTACTACCATCACAGATCCACTGAGCAGGATCAGTACTCTCACAGCCACATATGGACTATGGGGAAATGATGCTACAGTGCTACGTGCCTCTGTGATGATGATGTGAGGATGAGGCAACCAATCATCTACGTAGTCCCTTCTTACGAATTGTAAAGTCCCCCTCCCCAAAGTAGTTTGTACATAATGTTATGTGTCTGCAATAAAGTACAGAAATCAGCATCCTGCTGAGGAAGATACTCCAGTTTTGGTGTGATTTCTTTGACCTAACTGAGCAGCCTATGTTAACTATTAGAATACCTGACATCGTGTAAGAAAGTGGAAGCTGACAGATGGTGCCGAAACCTGGAACTGACTAGAGGAGCCGGGGGCCACTGAAATCGGCATATCTGAAGTGTGATTAACCCCATTTAACATGATAAGTTCAATGATTTATTGGAATCTCTATCTTACCTCTATTTTTGGTCTCGTATTTGGGTTGATTGCACTTCTGCGGCGACTCACAGGCCTTACCAAAAGCTTAGCACATTGCATTACATTAGTCAATTTCCCTTACAGTTCTGTAATGTTATTTCGCTCACAGCAAGTGCCTCACAATTTTTACAGTATTTTCGGTTTCACTTTTATATACTGTATGCTCAGTATGTGTATACATGCTGCATAAAATTCAATTAATTTAGTTATTTCTGTGTATGAAATCATTGAATACATTTAGAGTTTGCTAACTCAATCTGTGTGTCTCTAATCACTTTTAAGGTGACCATGATAATAAAAAAATGCTGTTTTTCATGCATCCTTCACTTGATTATCTTGTATATTGCATGTATATTGCTGAAGTAGAACCTACTCTTTATTGTTAAACAGACACCATCACAATTTATAGATTTCTTTTTCCCCATGCTATAATATAAATCTCATGATGCATCAGTTCAGCACCACATGAGTGGCTAGATAAATGATCATGGCTGTCTGCTTGCATAACAGTGTGATTATCTTATTCTTTTATATACAGTAAAAAATATATAAGATGCCATAACAATCAAGTCAGTGATATCACACTATCATTTTTCACTGTACTTTAAACTATTAGTCTGTTTAGTCATCAGCAACAGATTTTACCTGAGATGGTGACCCCTGGACCTCTGGAAAGATTTGTTATTGTTTCCACCATGAGCGCATATGACCCAACTAAAGAAAGGGATCCATTGAATATTTACTCAGAAAATAAAAAGTAAAAAAAAGTACAGGCGGTCCCCTACTTAAGGCCACGCAACTTACAGACGACCCCTAATTAGAGACAGACCTCCCTGCCCACTGTGACCTCTGGTGAAACTCTCTGGATGCTTTCCTTTAGTCCCAGGCTGCAATGATCAGCTGTAAAGTGTCAGTAATAAAGTTTTATTGATAATCTTAGTTACGTGACAGGACAAAATTTTGAAAATTGAATGGTCACAGGGACAAAATTAATTTTGTTACAATCATATTGTGCTACAATTATAAAACATACCTGTTCCGACTTACATACAAATTCTACTTAAGTACAAACCTAAAGAATCTTGTAAGTGGGGGATTGCCTGTAGTATGATTAGAATACAAACAGAACAGAGCAGCTACACTCAATAGGATATTATCTATATCAAATATGGATTGTATACAATAAATATAGTGTAAGTATATTGTTTTTTTATTTTGCTAGACAAATCTAAATGTCTTTCAAGGAAGCTTGTGGCTATTGTTAATACAATTGTTGCCTGTATAATTTATAGTATCCAAGATACTGTGCTTCAAGAAATATCCCCTTACGGCTCCCAAGGGCCTTATTACCCTCATTGTTCTTTGACAGACTCAAGGACCAGCTCACTTACTAAACAACACAGATACAAGATTAAACTGACTCATTTGCATAATATATAGTCATTTTTGATTCATAAGCCATTATGCATATAGTGAAGCATAAGCAAATTATTACAGTATTTGGATGTCACTTTGGGCACCGCACATAACCATGCCTCAAGTATTCTGAAGGCAATTTGTAGACATTTTACTAATATGAGTAGTGCTATAATAGTTTATTAGGAGCTTAAAGCTAGCAATATGGCATTGAGTACAATTTTAGTGCTTTAAAATGTTATATGCTTCCATTACGAAGGTTATAGATATATTTAAATTGTAATATCTTCCATCATAAAGTGCCTTCTGCCTTCTGTTAAGAATGGTATCTTCAAGGTATAATGTTGGGTAGCAATTTAATAACACAAAAACTTGTTCAGACTCAAAAGACCAGTCAAAATGGATTTACATCTTCAACTGTAATACCTTAATAAATAAGTGGACACAATGAAGCATATTTATAAAAAGTGTCACAAGGTGAGTCAGTGGAGAGTCAGGCTAGACAGTCTTATGCTGCACAATGTTTATCACTGTGTCTGATGTTGGATGATAAATCTAGTTGTACTTTTCACCTCCCATTAAATGACTTACCGGTAGTTTACTCCAGAAAGCTGTGTAAAAATTCTAGTGCATTAGCATTATTTTTTGTGCAAATACGTGTTGGTTTGCTGCCATGCCACCTTTCCATTGTCCATACTCCTTTTGTCACACTGGTCGTAAAAGTGAAAAAATATATTGAAACTTAAAGGAAATCTACCACCAGGAAAAAAGGATTATAAACCAAGCACATTTACATGCTGATCTGTGCCCCCTCTTGCAGGATCCCCTCTTTTTTATAGCTTTTTTGCCTTTGTTTTTAATAAAACAAAATGTTAAAAATGATGCACATGAGCCTGAGAGACTCCAGACTCCATTAACAGCTATGGAGCCTGTAGCCCCTCAGCCTCATTTTCATCATTGTAATAGCAATTTAAAAAAAAAAAACAGGGGCACAAAAATACTAATTGAATAGTGAATCCCGCCAGAGGGTGCACACACCAGTATGTGAGTGTGCTTGGTTAACAATCCTGGTGGTAGATGTCCTTTAACGTTTTTTGTTGCATGTTAAAACTAGAGCACATTATGTTCCTAGTAGAAACCACAGGAAACACTTAACTGGTAAATGGGACAGTAGAAAAAGGATAGGTCTCACCCATCTTGTAGGTGATAAGGAGGTTGCAGACAGCCACGTTACATCCTCTTAAACCTTAGTAACAGGCACCTGTTTGAACCTGCACTAAATCCTGTAAACCCCATAGAACAACTACTCCCCTTGCAAGGACAGTCCCCAGTCTTCCCTGATTATTGACTACACAGGCCCTCTCATCAGGAAGTGCAAGGGCAATGCAATTTTCCCGCAGCAATTGCCATAGAAAAGATAGAGCTCAGTCCAGAGTCCTTTTCACGTGCATTATCTGTGCGTGAAAAACGCATTGAAATGGCATCGAAAACGCATTGAAAACGTGCATGAAAAACTGAGACACTGAACAAACTCTGACTGAAAACTGATTAAACTCTGATGTAAAATGTGCGTTTTTCACTGACCAAACCCTGATCGCACCCTGATCAAACTCTGACGTGATCTGCAACGCAAGTGTGGAAGGGGCCTAAGGTGTGAAGGGGCATGAAGGTAGCACAGTGCTCTGCCACTGGATGTCTGCCTTTTCAATCTTTATTTTCGTATAGACAAGATATGGTAGGAATAGAAGCAGGACACATATAAGATCAGGACGGGGCTGACCTGGATAGTGTTATCTTATATGTTTCCTGCTTATATACGTACCATATTTTGACTATATCAAAATAAAGATTTGAAACGGAAGACATCCAGTGCTGGAGTGAGTCATTTTTTTCCTTTGGATTATACATCGAATGTTGGGGTCCGGACACATTCCAGAGCACGGTGCTCCATAGGATGAAGGTGAGCCATTAAACACTTTTTCTTCGTATATACTATAGGAAATACACTATAGTGGTTTAAAAGTAGCAAGTTAAATGCATGGAAAAAACTAATAAAAATCTGTCTTCACACTTTACAGAGTATTCGTCACTGGCTTAATCCCGAGCGCCATGGACATCAATCCATATGTTTCTGAAATTGTTCCCTACATTTTAATCAGTTTCACATTAAAAAGAATCTGGAGTCCAACCTGCAGGACGTTAAATGCCAGTTGAGCCTGGACCACTCCACTGGCATGCATAGAAGAAAGAATGCATTAAAGCAGTGGAAAGATCCCCCAGATGCTCTTGACACCTTGGACAGAAGACCTTGGCTTGCATTTCTTTCTCTATTTTATTTCCATAGTGAAATATTTTAACTAGATTATTTGGTAACATTGTTCACCTTAATGATTTCGTGGCACTCAAAAGCCATATCCAAGGAACCAACCAAAATTGGAGCGCATTCTTTTTGTTTTCTTTTTTTCCCTAAATATATATTACAGAGAAGACAAAGTGAACTAATGTGATTTTGCTTGCGCAATGTCTTGTAACTTGCTGCGACAAGCCCCTGTTATTAGCCTGTTCATACTCCAGTCTCTTTCATCAAGTATAGAATAAAGGTACAGAGCAAAACGGTGCACAGGAAAGAAGACTTGAAAGTAAAGCTTTGATACATATTGTGTATTATGTTGATCTATTTTCCAAATCACATTAACATTCAAAGTACATGAATTATTAAACACTCTGCAGCTAAATCATTATACCTCGCATCCCATTAAAATGAACAACAATCTTTGAGAATTGCACCACAAAGCAAGAGAGGAACATAATTTTGTAAAGCCTCATTTAGTAATTAATCTTAAAACATCCATTTGCTGCAAAAATGGTCGATATCTATATTTCTAAAAAAAAAAAAAAAAAAATAATAATATTTGCATATTCAATTCTCTATTACCTTCCAGAAATGCTAGCTCTGTGACCTATTTTACTATGGCAATTATGGTCAACATATGTCCCTTCAATTATGGCTCGGTGAATAATGTCAGCAAAAGCCGTTACCTGTACATTACCCCATGCTGCTCTTCGTTAACATAACTTAATTACAATATATAGCAAGCATTAAGCTTGACAGGAATTTCCATAATAGTGAAAGTGGGCTGTTGCTGTTTATAAACAAAGTCTTTTATTTACTTGGTGTAATAAAATATTCATGTGTAATTTAATATATTATTCTCTTTTTGCATATTAGTGCGCTGTTTCTACAGTGTTTCCTTTATGTAAATGTACGGCTAAGATCATTTGCATTAATAGCTGTAATTCTCAATGTGGGCTACAAAATGAAATAGCTGAGACAGAAAAATGAAACATACACATAGTACCAGACCCGGACACTTCTAACCGATTGATTGGAATACAAAATCTCTATAGATATAGGTTTTTCTATTTTTTTTCCTCAAAAACAATCATCTTGGTTTTCTCAAGACAATTTTCTCTCTGTAACACAGCTGCACATTTAGATGAGTTTTACCACCTGGTATAGATGTTGGGAGGGTCATAAATGTTCATCATCTCTGGAAGGTTTTGAATTTGAAGGTCATGGGAGAAATATTCATACAAAACACATGAGTTAGAACAAGGGAAACAGTGGAAAATTCTAGCTTACAAAAATTTATGAGGCTTGTAAAGTTAAGACAGATTAGCAGAGCTCACCAGAGCTGGGTTTATCATTTGATGCAATTCAACATAAAGGCATGTGGCATCATTCATTTCTTATGTATAATAAGTGTTTATTAGAATCCAACCATTTATGACAATTTCTGGCTTTTCTTTTTAGAAGAAACTACTTATTTTCAGCACTAATAGCTCCTATCTGTCTACAAATCAAGATTGTAGATTATTCACACTCACTACATCTGCTCTACCTGGCCATCAGTCACAGGGAGACTTTCTCACTCCCTTGTCTCCGAATATGTAAAACTATGGCTGAATGAATCTTTGGCTACATCACTACTGATGTATCTCTGGTTATACACACAGGATTATGGTTAATGGCCATTAGTGCATAACCCTATAATAAATGTATGTGCCACAGGACTCATCAGGGTTTTGCAGCCAGATCTTGTTGCAGTGAACTCAGCAGAGTTTTGTGGCACATTACCTTTAAAAAAGCATCAGAAAAGTGAGTGTGTGAGCTTGGTGGTGAGTGTGCATTTATCCGAAGTGTGTGCAGAGTCCTAAGTGTGACTTAGGTTTAAGGGACTTAAGTTTGAGGGGCTTTAGCAGGTAACTGCTGTATTTTGTGTTACTTTGACTGTAAATTCTTCTTTCCATGCATATTTCTATTGTAATCCCCATTAGAACAATGGACTCCATAAGTTGCATTGCTACACAGTGTACATCCTGTGCCATGTATGCTTTCCTTGAACAGCCGTTCGAGGGGGAATACTGCTGTGTGGGGTGTGTAAAAATTGCTCATCTGGAAGCCCAGATTCCTGATCCAAATGAGCAAGTTTCAAGGCTGCGGGCAATTGACAATATGGAGCGAAGTTTGCTGCTCCTGGAGCACAAACTCTCTGGGGAAGATGGGTGTGGGGAGGGAAGTATGGAGGTGCAGAGTGAGGGGGCAGCTAGTTGGGTAACATGTAGAAGGCGGGGTAGAGGGAAGAGTTGCAGGGAGTCTAGTCCTGATCTGGTGCACCCCAATAAGTTTGCCAGGCTGGCGGATGAGGGGGATATCAGCTCTGGGGTAGCAATGCTGCAGCAAGACATGGCCTCTAGCAACCAGGGGACTGTCTGCTCCAGTAAGAAGGGTAATGGGAGAGCAGGCAAGGTCAGACAGGTGCTGGTAGTGGGAGATTCGATTATTAGGGGAACACACAGGGCAATCTGTCACAAAGACCGTGCATACCGAACAGTGTGTTGTTTGCCAGGTGCTCGGGTTCGGCATGTTGCGGATCGGGCTGACAGATTACTGGGAGGGGCTGGTGAGGAACCAGCGGTCATGGTCCACATTGGCACTAATGACAAAGTAAGAGGTAGGTGGAAGGTCCTTAAAAATGATTTCAGGGATTTAGGCCATAAGCACAGGGCAAGGACCTCAAAGGTAGTTTTCTCCGAAATACTACCTGTACCACGTGCCACACCAGAAAGGCAACTGGAAATCAGGGAGGTAAATAAGTGGCTCAAAAGTTGGTGTAGGAAGGAGGGTTTTGGGTTAATGGAGAACTGGGCTCACTTTTCTGTTGGCTACAGGCTCTACAGTAGGACTGGCGCATAGCAAATGTGGTACCAATATACAAAAAAGGATCAAATAGCGATCCTGGAAACTACAGACCCGTGAGTCTAACTGCTGTGGTGGGGAAAATATTTGAGGGGTTTGTTAGAGATGCTATCCTGGAGTATCTCACTGTGCACAACCTTATAACCGAGTGTCAGCATGGGTTTATGAGAGATCGGTCCTGTCAGACTAATCTGAGGAGGTAAGTTCAAGACTGGATCTGGGGGACGCTGTGGATGTTGTATATCTGGACTTTTCAAAGGCATTTGACACCGTGCTACATAAAAGGTTGGTATATAAAATGAGACTGCTGGGAATAGGAGAAAATCTGTGTATTTGGGTAAGTAATTGGCTTAGTGATAGAAAACAGAGGGTCATCATTAATGGCACATTCTCAGATTGGGTTGAGGTTACCAGTGGAGTGCCACAGGGGTCAATATCAGGCCACTTCTTTTTAATATTTTTATTAATGACCTTGTAATGGGTTTACACAGTCAAGTTTCAATATTTGCAGATGATACTAAGCTGTGTAAAGTAATAAATACTGAGGTCGATAGTTTAGCATTACAGAGGGATTTGTGGAAGCTTGAGGAGTGGGCAGAGAAATGGTTGATGAGATTTAATGTAGATAAATGTAAAGTTATGCACCTGGGCCATTTAAAACAAAAAGTATAATTATGTTCTAAACGGTCAATTACTTGGTAAAACTGGAGCTGAAAAGGACTTGGGGGTATTGGTGGATGGTAAACTTAATTTTAGTGAAAAGAGCCAGGCGGCTGCTGCTAAAGCAAATAAAATTATGGGATGTATCAAGAGAGGAATAGATTCTCATGATAAAGACATTGTTTTGCCCTTATACAAATCCCTGGTCAGACCACACACGAAATATTGTGTACAGTTTTGGGCACCAGTGTATAAAAAGGATATAGTAGAGCTGGAACGGGTGCAGAGGAGAGCAACCAGGATTATTAGGGCAATGGGGGGATTAGAATACAATGACAGATTGCAAAATTTGGGATTATTCAGTTTAGAAAAAAGACAACCGAGGGGAGATCTCATTACAATGTACAAATACCTGAACGGACAGTACAAGGATCTCTCCAAAGATCTTTTTATACCTAGGCCTGTGGCCAGGACAAGGGGGCATCCTCTATGCCTAGAGGAGAGGCGATTTTACCATCAACATAGACAAAGGTTCTTTACTGTAAGAGCAGTGAGACTATGGAACGCTCTGCCACAGGAGGTTGTTATGGCGGACTCTATGTACATGTTCAAGAGAGGCCTGTATGCCTTTCTGGAGAGATAAAAAAATTTAACAGGTTATGGGGATAAAACATTTATTTAATTCTTTAAGGTTGGACTTGATGGACTTGCGTCTTTTTCCAGCCTTATATACTATGATACTATGATGTCCTTACTGGGAACACATTGTAAGGCAGGGCTGCTGGTTCTGGGTATACTCAGATTTTATTTTTGTCATAATAAATAGTTGGTTCTAGATGGGGGACATATAGCCATATGCTCAAAGAGAATAAAATAGAAAAAAGCCTAACAAACAATAAGCCCCATTGAAAAACAAGGAAATGAAGAAGGAAAAAAATATAATGTGTAACTCAAATCATACCCATATCTCACAGCAATTCTAATAATAATAATAATAATAATAATAATAATAATAATATTTTTTATTAATATAGCAAAAACAGATTATGCAGCACTGCACAGAGCTTGCCAAATCAGTCCCTGTCCTCAATGGGGCTCACAATCTAATCAACCTACCAGTATTTTTTGGAGTGTGGGAGGAAACCGGAGGACCGGGAGGAATACCACGCAAACACAGAGAGAACTTACAAACTCTTTGCAGATGTTGACCTGGATGGTAGTGGAACCCAGGACCCCAGTGCTGCAAGGCCATAGTGTTAACCCCTGAGCCGCCCAATAATTTACATTACAACATATGGAAGAAAAAGAAGAAAATTGACACTTCATGCATACCATATATATGCATTTTTTCATTTATATAATATAATTACTGCTAGTTTTGCACTCTAGTAACACCCAAGAGCCCCACGGTGGCATTTAGGTCAAAATTGGCTGTGGTGATGAATATGGATAAGCATACCCAATAAACAGATAAGTGTGCCGAACATTGTGAGTTTGCAACCATGAACCCGAAACCTAAAGTTCAAGTCCAAGTTCGTTGTTTGGGATTACTTCACTCCCTTAACAAATACAATCATTGACGCAGTTAAATGCCAGTGGGCAGGCAACGGTGGCATTTAGATGTTGGCATTGAAATGCATTTAAATACCAGCAATGCATAAGCGCACAGCAGCATTTTAAATTCCAGTATTGAAATTAATTCAAATGCAGACAGAGAAAAAGCAAATGCGCCCCCAGTCCTGATGAACCAACTGAAATGCAGACTTTTTTTTATCACATCTGGTTATCGAGTTAAGCTAGTCATGTTAACCATCTGGTACATAGCAATAAAAATAGAAATGTTCTGGTTATGAAGGACCAAAACACTGGTTAGTAAAGTGTTAACAGTTTTGAATTTTGTCTTTATACCCAAACATATATTTTACAAATTTGGAGATTCTGGCCCCTTAAATGTTGTACATTTTGAAAAATGCATGCTGTGAGCCTTCCTGCTTTTTCCCTCTGTTTAGAATTTTTATACACCTCACATTTATCAAACACATATTAATTCAAATGGAAAATTTGTGACGATCGTCCCCTCTCATAGTCTGTCACGCTCTAGCAGTCTCCTTCATGACTGCGTCTTGCACCGAAGAACTGAATTATCAGAAAGTTGTGCGATTATGAACACTCGGTTGGATTATTATTACCAAATTAGAAAGCTGTCACAGTGCGAAAAAAAATATCTAGACTTTGATCTCCCATGACCTTATAAAGAGAATCTGTCACCGTAGCCGGTCAGTTCACAATGTTTCCAGACCCACACATCACACTATTGACCGAGCTGACTCATCTGTTTTACAAACAACGCTACCTCAGGATGTCACACAGCGACAATTCTTCAATGGATCACTCTGATGAGATACAGTATTGGCTTCTGGTGACACAAGTATGAGAGATGAGCCTGTGTTAGTAGGAACTCCACAGAATTTACACAGGATTCCTCTGCTTTATATGACAGAGATACAGTTTTGTAAAGCATTATAGCAAAGCAGGTCCATAACAACTGTTGTGAGTATATTTATTTTTAATGTGTAACATATTTTCTACAGGGCCAAAAGGGTTTAAAGAGTGACAACTCTTTTATATCCTAAAAAATGTGCCCAAATCATTAGTCAATGGAATTGAGAAGTGGAGTTGGTTACCTGTGAACTGGGAGAATGGTCTGGACCCATTGGATTTAAGTCACCTATAATATGCATGCATTTATTCAATATTATTATTATTATATTTACCTGTGTGAAGAAACTTTCCCATAAGTGTAGCCATATGTTCCATTTGAAAAAGAGGACAGCTGAGCTTGGATATGACCACCTCTTCTGCTGCAGTGATTGCACAGAGAAACAAATATTTTTTTCATATGAAAAGTCCAGGAGTTACCGCATGTCCCACAACATTCCTGAGGTATGAGCATTGAGTACTGGTGGTCATGCAAGACTCAATAGTGCATGTCAGACTACTGCTGCCAGAGTGTGGAGGTGATCGTATCCAAGGACAGTTTATTTCTAAGAAACAACATAGATACATTTAAGGAAATTATCTTTTATTTATTATTAAACTTAATTTTATAACATGCATTTGAAGACATGTTAATATATAACAGATGATTTTAAGTAAATGTGAATCCCCAGATAGGAATAACCAGTTAAGTGGTAGGGGCAAAAAGACATTGGTCTCTGCAAGTATTGAAAGGGAGAGCTTACTATATATGACTACTGTGAGTGGATAAACAACTAGGATTAGTTATGCCTTATGCCTGTATCACATTAAAAGGATTGACAACTGTTTGAGTGAAAATTTAATTATTTTGTTATTTTCTTCATTTGAAGCTCTCAATGCCTTTCTAAGTACCTGTTCATTTTAAAACATGGATTAGGATACTGTGCATGTCCCTCTCCAGGATCATGCAGCTAGTGCTGGATGACAATTCCTACTCATCTGATGTCACATGAAGGCCCTGAAGCATGGATATGAGGCAGAAAGATTTATTAATGCCAGGTGCAGACCAGGAATGCTGAGGAGTAGATGCACCACAGAGCAGGGTGGAGTGAGGTCTGTAGACTAAGAACAGCTTAGGAGAGTATGCACTAAGGTTAAACCTCCTTCCCAGCTTTCCCTACCTAGTTGCTCAACCAACTGGTCAACGCTCCCTTCCTGCTACAAAGTGCACACAAGGAGATAAAGACAGGACAATACAAACACAGAAGAATTGTCACGATTCAGCTCTGATTATAAAGCTGTCTCCTTCTAGTCGAATATATGCAGATTGCTTGCTGTCATGATTCTGCATTCTGACTCCCTCTGGGGGCAAAAATGTGGATTGCTTTCTGAACTCCCTCTGGAGGCTGGTGCTTAGCATTAAAGCAATTTTTGGTATTTCCTCCTGTGGCCACGTATTCTGCTCTGTGGGAAGGGCTATAAATCAGTTTTCTGAATCATTAGCCTTTGCATGGGTATTATGTTTCTTTCCTCTGCTCCAGCCCTCTTCCTACTCTGTGCTACAGTGCCTCCCAGACCTAGTGTTGGTGGCCACTACCCTGCAACCTGTTCCTACCTCCGACTTTGGACTCTGCTCCATCATCTGCCTATCCTCGGACTTGTCGAGCTTTTACCACCTGTCGCTTCCTTACAGGGTAAGCGTCCTGCAAGCCCCTGGCAGCAAAATTCATCCTGCTTTGTGGCAGGCTCTAGTGAAGACCAGAGGGCTTATAGGCTTTGCATGCCAGCACTTAGCTTAGGGAAGCTGGCGACATGGCATTTCATCTGACCTGCAAGGTTGGCTGCCAGGACATCTGCAAATACCGATCAGAACACAAAGCTGTAGAGAATCAATGGGAAAAAGGGATTGTCAGAAACCAAGCAAAGGGTCAAGGAATCCCTGATACAGAGGTCAAGAAAAACACCAGCTAGCTCCAAAAAAGACCTATAGTAAGCACAAAAGAAATTAAAGTGAAACCTTTTATGAGATGTCAGATTCCTGGTCCAGGAGGTACAGTAACTGAACCAGATCCATTATATCCAAACAAGGCAGGCTAGCAGGAAAGAAATGGGAGTGGAAAAAGATTCTGTCCATCTCTGCAAATTAATTGTTTGCAACCAAGGGCAAAATCAACAGAAGACAGATGTGGTAGAGATCAATTAAGTCAGCTAGCAAAGGAATATAGGAGTGTTCTGACTATTAAGGACAGACCCCTTAGAACAAAATCACACTTATCGGCCCATCCTTAGCCATACCTTATGGACAGAGGATGCCGTTGAAGCCTTAACGAGAACTGGTGTTATGATTTTTTCAGTCTTATGTGTAACTGTCTTGTAATATTTACTGCTTAACTATTTCATGCTTAACTGATACACACATGTCATTGATATACACAGGGGCAAATTTTTTTGAGGCTTAAATTAATTATCAGTATTTTATAATAATATTATTATATCTCTAGAGAATAACTTCCATATCTTACAAACCAACACTTTCCTCTTTAGTAGTCTTTAGGTCCTCTAAAATGTAGAACTTATACCGCACATCCCATAGGGTAAATTTATTGGAAGGAATCTTACAAAGAAAGACTGGACAAGAACATGTATCTTAAATCAATCATCAATTATGTAGGCAAGTTCCTTACTGTGAATCTCATGCAGCTTCAAACAAAATCCTCTCAACCCTGTCAGAGCAACCTGTCAATCTCCATTAAATAACTGGTCCACCATCCTGCTCTATAAATGGGTGATCTAAGCTGGAGCGCTCCTCATCTTCTTACAATGTTACTAATCTCTAAGATCTATGTCATGACACTCAATGGGGACTGAGCTAAAATCAATAGAGGGAGTAATTGTTCAGGAGCTTCCATAAGGGGCAGTAAGAAAAGTAATACAGAAGTCATTTAATGACGTTCTCATCACACTGACATGCTGACAAATGAAGACTCTCTGTTGGTCCTTCAGGAACTGTCCTTTAACCTTTGATAATGCTAGAAGATGAGAAAAAAGCATATGTTGTCTACAAAGAAGCAATGTCTATAGTTTTCTTAAAGAAAGAACAACCAAGATAAAATAGAAATCCAGTGGACTCTGGGAATAAAATGAACCTGACCATGAGTGTGATCATGAAAGTGGTCTATTATATTATTCTTGTCATGTAAAAATTGTGAAAAGCATGCTAAATCCTACCTCTCACTACTGGCAGACATAACTGTGCGTTAGTTTTTTTTATATATATAAGATTAGAGTTGCCACTACAGTATATGACAAAATACAGTCTCTGGCAATATACATGAAAAACAAGAGAGAACACAGGGTAACTATGGCACTAATAACTATTATGTTGCAATGGTGTCATGCAGCTCTTCGCCTGGCTTTTCTGAGCAAAAAATTCATCCATGGGAGGACCTGTTCATTGTCCGTCAGAAACAAATCAAATTGGTGGAGCATTCTATCTGTGCTGTGTTAAGGGCGGCTGACCTATGCTTCTGCTTGGTGCACACATTTAACATTGTTGTTAAATGGTTTCTGAAGTCCACCACCCAACTTCATGGCATATTGAAAATTACTCAGAATTTGCATGCCACACATATCATGCTGGACATGGGCTCCTTGACCTGCAGAGGCAAAATGATGATCTGGTACATCAGCTAAAAAGTAACATTTTGAGGCTGTTTTTCTTTTTTTTTTTTTGGCTCAATGGAAGCCAGTCACTGATTTCCCAATGATGCAGGCGACAGGGCTATTTTTTTCATGTAACTTTGATGACAACCAGTAGCAGTTGTACCCACGCAACTGGGGAAGATCAGGATGAGCTGGAGGAGCAGCAGGAGGAAACAGAGGGCAATGTCGAAGACCAGGCAGATGACCCCGACACATCCTGGCAGAAATGGTTAGGCAAAAACTTGCTTACTTGATTAGCGACAGTTACATAGCAATAATTCAGCAGAGGGATGACTACTGGCTTGCCTACATGTTAGACCATTGCTACCACAAAAAAATATAGGCCTTTTTTCCAACTCAAGAGAAGAGAAAATACTTTATAACCAAGACATCCTTTTTATGCAGTGTGTGGCTGTCTACGCTCATCATCACCTTGTAGGTCCAACCACAGGGACCCTGTCTGCTCACGTTACACTGCCATGACTGCTGGGGAGGGATTTAGGTGTGTGGTTAGATGTGAGCACTGTTGGCTCCATCAGCAAAAGTGACAATTTGACCCTTCAATTACTGATGAGCACTTTCATGAGCCCACTAACAGAGAAAATTGGCCAGCAAATACTTGAAGCAGCAGGTGACAGCATACGTGGAGTGTAATATTCCACCCCCATTCATGATCTTCTAGTATTATGAGTAGTCAAACTGGAATTCTGTCTGTAGCTTGTAGAGTTTGCCTTGTGCCAGCTGTCTTGCAAGGTCAGTAGAGTAGAATCATTTAAGGTGGAAAGGCATACAGAAAATGCCTTTCCATCTTAAATGAGGACAAATAACATTTGTCAAGAAAAATCAAACATGAATCCAGCAGTATTTCAACACACATATGCCTGATGTCAAGGATTATGTCATTGAGTCCAAATTGTTGAGGGTGCTGGTGTAACCCCCATCCCATGTCGCAGGTGCACCCATGTGCCCCCTCACATGTGTGGCAGGCTCCCTCACCTGTCCATGCTCCAGCATTGTATCCCGCGACCTGGCGCATGCATCCTCACCTCCTAGGGTGCGCACACGCCGGCTTCTTGCACGCTGCTGATTGGCCCTGGCAATTCCAGCTTTTTGTAAATAGCCGGCATCTTCCTGCAAGCCTCACCGGATCTCTGTGCCTTGGTAAAAAGCTTGGTGAATTCCTGTTGTGACCTCAGTCTTGATTACCCTTCTCCGCTGCCTCCCTGACCTCCTGCTCTGCCTCTGACCTCAATCCTGTGCTGCCTGTCTTGACCTCCTGCCTGTCCCTGACCATGATCCTGCCTTACGACTTTGCCTTGGCCACCACCGTGGACAAAATCAAGCCTGTTGAGCCCCCTGGTGGTACCATGCTGCGGCAAGGCCAACCCACTTTGCGGCGGGCTCTGGTAAAAACTAGGTTCCACTTAGACTTTGCTCCCAGGTATCAGCTTGTGTCATCGTCCACTAATGGCCTGTTTTTTCTTATGTTTTTATGGTGCCATCTGCTCCTGCTTTCCAGTCTTTCATAAGACTGCAACAAATTTTGTCCTGTTGCTGCTGCTTCCTTCCATAGCACCATGGCCACTCAGACCATCATCCATCAAATTGTTCAATTGTCTTTTCAAAATTTCTTTTCAATGTCAACTTTTATATGGAGCAGAGGAAAATCTGATGCAAAACATGATCAGCATTGTTGCCTCTGTGTTCTCTTGGTAGGGTATGACATCAGCCTTAACATCTTTATCAAATTTTGTAAAAAAAAGTTTATTCTGAATATCAACTTTTTTAGGGTTGGAAACATTCTCCTGACCTATAATTCAACTAATTGATCAACTGTCTTTTCAAAAAGGATTCTCAATTTCATTTTATGGACGTTTTTGGGCTTGTTTGATTTATCTTAGGGGGATGATAAATCTGGCATTTAAGTAAAAAAAATTGGCGTAACCGTGTCTACACTTTTTTCTACACCTACAAGGTCTGTGTTTATTTACACAGGAAAACTCCAGTTTAGTCTGTTAAGTTTGCAGAAAGTGTGTATTAGATGCAAAAGATAAAATAACAATCCTACAATGCCCCACAAAAAGTCACAAATAGAACATAAAGAAAAGAAGGGTGAGATAAATGCCCTTACTCTTCTAGCCTCTATGTTAATCTGTCAATCTGTTAATCTGTTAATTAATCTGTCAAATTCATCAATTGCCTTTTCAAAATTTCTTCTCTATTTCAGTTTTTTTAGGGGTGGAAATACACTTCTGACATGGATGTAATTCATCAGCCAATAGCGTGGCCATTAAATTCTATTGTATATAGTATAGTGTCAGCGCCCGTCCAGCAACCGCGCAACCACAACCAGGCTTGGCGCTAGCTGTCAGACTACGTAAGTGGTGGCAAATTTACCCTGCGACGTCCCTGCGGGCTAAGGCCCTGCCTAAAGCAGATAAACCACCCTGATAAGGGCGAACCCACTATCAGGAACCTAACTGATGGTCCCTGAGTGACCCTACAACAGGACAGGGGACACTAACTATGTCTGGCAGCTGCTGGATGGTGGAGCGGACAGGTAACGGAAATACAGGTATAGACCAGTGTTCACACTGGTAACAGAAACCAACAAGACTGAACAGGTAACCGGAATACAGGAATAGACCAGTGATCACACCGGTGCACAGAACACAAACACAGGACTGAGACAGGGACAGATATATACAGGTCTTCAGGCAGATAATCAATGGTCAGATCCAGATACAGGTACAGGCGGGATATACACAGGTCAGGTCAAGATCAAACGGGTAATATACAGGTCAGGACAAGATCACGATCAAGCAGGTAATATACAGGTCAGGTACAGATACAGGAAGACAAACGGAGACAGGTAAAACTGAACTAGAAACACAGGGAAGACAAGACTCAAAATAACCAGCAACGTCTGATGGATACAGGTACAGGTGGGATATACACAGATCAGGTCAAGATCAAGCAAGTAATACACAGGTCAGACTAAAAATAACCAACAAGGTAAGATGGGAATGGGCAGGTATATAAGGCCGATCCCGGACAAGCCTCCAGCAGCACACTGGGGGAACTGTCGATCAGGCTAGTACCTTTGCTGGCAGGACAGAATGCAAGGAGCAGGGTGTGGCTCAGTTAATTCAAACCAAGAATTAAGCCACAGTTCAACACAAATAAACCCTCTATTCCACCAGCTGCGGATAGAGCGACGTTCAGGCACGGACGTTACATATACCGTATATACTCGAGTATAAGCTGACCCGAGTATAAGCCGAGACCCCTAATTTTACCACCGAAAACTGGGAAAACCTATTGACTCGAGTATAAGCCGAGGGTGTAGTATACAGCCAACAAGCCCCCATGTGTATACCGCCAACCAGCCCCCAAGTAGTATACAGCCAGCCCCACGTTATAACAGCAGCCCCATGTAGCATACAGCCTGCCCCAGTATTATACAGCCCCCCCAGTAGTAACAGCTTGCCCCCAGTAGTATACAGCCTGGCCCCCATGTATACAGCCTGCCCCCAGTAGTATACAGCTTGTCCCTTGCGTATACAGCCTGCGCTCTTGCAATATACACAGCCTGCCCCCATCATATACAGCCTGCCCCCAGTAGTATACAGCTTTGTCCCCTTGCAGTATACAGCTTGTCCCCTTGCAGTATACACCGGCCCCTGTAGCATACAGCCTGGCCCCCATCATTATAACAGCCTGTCCTGCCCCCAGTAGTATACAGCTTGCCCCCAGTAGTATTCAGCCTGCCCCCATCAGTATACAGTCTGCCCTCAGTAGTATACAGCTGCCCCTATTAGTATACAGATAAAGAAATAAACTTAATACTCACCCTCCGTTGTCCCCAATGTTCGTCGCGGCTCCCGGCGGCTTCCGATCCCCATCGCGGCTCCCGGCGTTTTCTTCACTCTTCTCTGGCCGGGATATCGCGCCGGCCATTGCACACTGTGATGCAGCGCTGTCGCCGCTGATGTTGTCATCCGCGGCGACAGCGTCGCATCACAGTGTGCGACGGCCGGCAGATCGAATGGACGCGACTCTGCCGGCTAGAGAAGATAGAAGACAGAAGAGAAGACACGGGGAGCTGCCGGGAGCCGCGACAGGGATCATGAGCCGCGACGAACATCGGGGACACCGGAGGCTGAGTATTAATTTTTTTTTTATCATTGACTCGTGTAAAAGCCGAGACGGGGTTTTTCAGCACATTTTTTGTGCTGAAAAACTCAGCTTATACACGAGTATATACGGTAGTATATAGTATAGTATCTATCTGCATATTGGGTATTGAGGGCTACATGACTATTGGCTTCTGGGGGTTAAGTTACTATGGTCTACTGGGGGCTGAATTACTATTGACTGCTGGGGAATGTATTATTATTTACTGCAGGGAGCCCTGTGACTATTAGTTACTGGGGGCTGCTTGGCTATTGGCTGATGGGTGTCTGTCAGACTACGTAAGTGGTGGCAAATTTACCCTGCGAGTCCCTGCGGGCTAAGGCCTGCCTAAAGCAGATAAACCACCCTGATAAGGCGAACCCACTATCAGGAACCTAACTGAGGTCCCTGAGTGACCCTACAACGGACAGGGACACTAACTATGTCTGGCAGCTGCTGGATGGGGAGCGGACAGGTAACGGAAATACAGGTATAGACCATGTTCACACTGGTAACAGAAACAACAAGACTGAACAGGTAACCGGAATACAGGAATAGACCATGATCACACCGGTGCACAGAACACAAACACAGGACTGAGACAGGGACAGATATATACAGGTCTTCAGGCAGATAATCAATGGTCAGATCCAGATACAGTACAGAGGGATATACACAGGTCGGTCAAGATCAAACGGGTAATATACAGGTCAGGACAAGATCACGATCAGCAGGTAATATACAGTCAGGTACAGATCAGGAAGACAAACGGAGACAGGTAAAACTGAACTAGAAACACAGGGAAGACAAGACTCAAAATAACAGCAACGTCTGATGGATACAGGTACAGGCGGGATATACACAGATCAGGTCAAGATCAAGCAAGTAATACACAGGTCAGACTAAAAATAACCAACAAGGTAAGATGGGAATGGGAGGTATATAAGGCCGATCCCGGACAAGCCTCCAGCAGCACACGGGGGAACTGTCGATCAGCTAGTACCCTTGCTGGCAGGACAGAAATGCAAGGAGCAGGGTGTGGCTCAGTTAATTCAAACACAAGAATTAAGCCACAGTTCACACACAAATAAACGCCTCTATTCCACCAGCTGCGGATAGAGCGACGTTCAGGCACGGACGTTACATATACCGTATATACTTGAGTATAAGCTGACCCGGGTATAAGCCGAGACCCCTAATTTTACCACCGAAAACTGGGAAAACCTATTGACTCGAGTATAAGCCGAGGGTGTAGTATACAGCCAACAAGCCCCCATGTAGTATACCGCCAACCAGCCCCCAAGTAGTATACAGCCAGCCCCACGTAGTATACAGCAGCCCCATGTAGCATACAGCCTGCCCCCAGTAGTATACAGCCTGCCCCCAGTAGTATACAGCTTGCCCCCAGTAGTATACAGCCTGCCCCCAGTAGTATACAGCCTGCCCCCAGTAGTATACAGCTTGTCCCCTTGCAGTATACAGCCTGCGCTCTTGCAGTATACAGCCTGCCCCCATCAGTATACAGCCTGCCCCCAGTAGTATACAGCTTGTCCCCTTGCAGTATACAGCTTGTCCCCTTGCAGTATACAGCCGGCCCCCATGTAGCATACAGCCTGCCCCCATCAGTATACAGCCTGCCCCCAGTAGTATACAGCTTGCCCCCAGTAGTATACAGCTGCCCCAGTAGTATTCAGCCTGCCCCTCAGTATACAGTCTGCCCTCAAGTATACAGCTGCCCCTATTAGTATACAGATAAAGAAAAACTTAATACTCACCCTCCGTTGTCCCCATGGTCGTCGCGGGCTCCCGGCGGCTTCCGATCCCCATCGCGGTCCCGGCGTTTTCTTCACTCTTCTCTGGCCGGGATATCGCCGCCGCCTTGCCAGTGATGCAGCGCTGTCGCCGCTGATGTTGTCATCCGCGGCGACAGCGTCGCATCACAGTGTGCGACGGCCGGCAGATCGAAGGACGCGACTCTGCGGCGTAGAGGAAGATAGAAGACAGAAGAGAAGACACGGGGAGCTGCCGGGAGCCGCGACAGGGATCATGAGCCGCGACGAACATCGGGGACACCGGAGGCTGAGTATTATTTTTTTTTTATCATTGATCGTGTAAAGCCGAGACGGGTTTTTCAGCACATTTTTTGTGCTGAAAAACTCAGCTTAACACGAGTATTACGGTAGTATATAGTATAGTATCTATCTGCATATGGGTATTGAGGGCTACATGACTATTGCTTCTGGGGGTTAAGTTACTATGGTCTACTGGGGGCTGAATTACTATTGACTGCTGGGGAATGTATTATTATTTACTGAGGAGCCCTGTGACTATTAGTTACTGGGGGCTGCTTGGCTTGTGAGGGTGTAGTATATAGTATAGTATCTATCTGCATATTGGTATTGAGGGGTACATGACTATTGGCTTCTGGGGTTAAGTTCTATGGGACTGGGGGCTGAATTACTATTGACTGCTGGGGAATGTATTATTATTTACTGCAGGGAGCCCTGGACTATTAGTTACTGGGGGCTGCTGGCTATTGGCTGATGGGTGTGGCATAAATACTAGCGGCTCTGTGACTGTACGTTGCTGTGTAACTATTGGCACTAGGGTCTCTTTGACTGTTTCAGTACCTTTAGGGCATGTTGCAGCAACCTATAGTGATGAAACTCACATAGCCACTTCTAATGCTTTAAAAATAGCTATGTAATGGGGAATTTAGGGTTAAGTTCAAATTCAACTCAAAATGAATTTTTGGAAAAAATTCTGTGAATTTTTGAAAAGTTCACTTATCTCTATTAATAATGTTGTGACTAGAGATGAGCGAACACTAAAATGCTCGGGTACTCGTTATTCGAGACGAACTTTTCCCGATGCTCGAGTGCTCGTCTCGAATAACGAACCCCATTGAAGTCAATGGGAGACTCGAGCATTTTCAAGGGGACCAAGCTCTGCACAGGGAAGCTTGGCCAAACACCTGGGAACCTCAGAAAAGGTGGAAACACCACGGAAATGGAAGGAAACAGCAGGGGCAGCATGCATGGATTGCCTCTGAGGCTGCTTAAACGCACCATTATGCCAAAATATGGCAACAGCATGGCCATGCAGAGTGACAGAATGAAGCTAGATAGTATCTAAAACATGCAATAATTGACCCTGACACATAGGGGACGGCATGCAGAGGCAGGGCAGCAGGCTAGAGAGTGTCATGGCGACAACCCTAAATGGAATCAGGCTTCAAACCAATGGGTGGCAGAGAGGAACCAAAGGAGGTGTCAAGAAGTGCTCAAATAATATCGGTACATGATAAAAGTTTGACCAGTAGTATTTGTGGATTACACACGCAGGGTGGCGACCAAAGTTAACATGGAAGCCATGAAAACAACCCAAAATTCTTGCCGTGACACAGCCTCGTTTGATAGGGACCATGTATGGAGGCAGTGAACTAGTAGTAAGAAAGGTGCTGCAGTTAAAACTATGTTATTGGATCTTGGCATGGAGCTGGCGCTCCGCTGCCAGACGAGCTTTCGCCAATCCAAGCCCCTGTCTCTAGGCTACTCCCCAAACAGCACTTTTGTATAAGATCAATGTAGTAGCGTCTTATAAGTTTAGGATATGCCGGTGAGGGGAATGTAAACAAGATGCGCAAGAAGCGCATGATGCGCATGGAGCTGGCGCTCCGCTGCCAGGCGAGCTTTCGCACTCCCAAGCCCCTGTCTCTAGGCTACTCCCCAAAACAGCACTTTTGTATAATCAGTGTAGTAGCGTTCTTATAAGTTTAGGATATGGCGGTGAGGGGAATGTAAACGATGCGCAAGAAGCGCTGAAATATATCCCTAAATGTAAATATTTGCAAGTATATTTTGTGGATTACACAGCAGCTGGCGGTGGCGACAAAGTTAACAAACTTTGATGTGGAATGCCCTGTAGAGCTCTTGGGCGGGTGTGCCTTTATCGCCTAGGCTCAGCAGTTTCAGTCACCGCCCTGCTGTCGCTAGCGACGGCACTGCTTGCTGTTGCCTAGAGCTATCCGACTGATGGCGCCATGATTCACGGATGGTAATTCGGAGGAGGAGGAGGGGAGGAGGGGGTGGGAGGAGGTTATAGTAGGCTTTGAGACTGGACCGAGGTAGGCCCCGCAATTCTCTGCGTCGGCATTATATGACCAGCCCCAGGTCAGACTCGGTCCCAGCCTGCACCAAGTTAAGTGTAGTAGCGTTCTTATAATTTGGATATGCGGGTTAGGGGAATGTAAACCGATGGCAAGAAGCGCATATGCGCATGGAGCTGGCGTTCCGCTGCCAGGCGAGCTTTCGCCAATCCAAGCCCCTTCTCTAGGCTACTCCCAAACAGCACTTCTAAGAACCTTTTGTATAAGATCAAGGTAGTAGAGTTCTATAAGTTTAGGATATGCCGGGTGAGGGAATGTAAACAGATGCGCAAGAAGCGCTGAAATAATATCCCTAAATGGTAAAAAGTTTGCCAGTATATTTTGTGGAACACAGCAGGGGTGGCGACAAAGTTACACAACTTTGATGTGGAATCCATTAAAACAACCCAAATTTCTGCCTGACACAACCTCGTTTGAAAAGGGACGATGTATGGAGGCAGCATATGAGACGACTTTTGGAGGTAGCAATGGAGACAACGTGTGGAGGCTGCTATGGAGACATTTAATTTGGATAGTGCCTGTAATGTGGCAGTCCCAACATTTGTCAAACCAGAGGAGCAGGTAGGTGGCCCTCTCCAGTAAATGGAATAGATGAGTGCCTGATGGGCAGTCCCAAAAATTGTTCAAACCAGAGGAGCAGGTAGGTGGCCCTCCAGTAAAGGAATAGATTGAGTGCCTGTAGTGTGGCATTCCCAAAATTGTTTCAAACCAGAGGGAGGCAGGTAGCGTGGCCCTCCAGTAAAATGGAATAGATTGAGTGCCTGTATGTGGCCTCCAGTCCCAAAAATTGTTCAACCAGAGGAGCAGGAGGTGGCCCCCATCAGTAAAATGGAAAGATTGATGCCTGTATGTGGCAGTCCCAAAAATTGTTCAAACCAGGGAGCAGGTAGTGGCCTCCAGTAAAATGGAATAGATGAGTGCCTGTATGTGGCAGTCCCAAAATTCTTCAAACCAGAGGAGCAGGTAGTGGCCCCAGTAAAATGGAATAGATTGAGTGCCTGTATGTGGGCAGTCCCAAAAATTCTTCAAACCAGAGGACCGGGTAGGTGGCCCTCCAGAAAATGAATAGATTGAGTGCCTGTATGTGGCACTCACAAAAATTGTTTCAAACAGAGGACCGGTAGTGGCCCTCCAGAAAAATTAAATGCATGAACGTATAGCAAGAGCCAGTGGGCCCTGTCAAAAAATAGCCATTTCCTCTGCTTTACTTACAAAGAGGAGGAGAAGGGGGAAATGAGGAGGAGGAGGAGGATGGCATCATTATTCAGGTTTGAGATTCTCACCTGGTGGGAGATTGGAAATTCTGAGAAATCCAGCCTTTATTCATTTTAATAAGCGTCGCCTGTCGCGCTGTCAGTGACAGGCGTGTACGCTTATCGTGATGATGCACCAGCTGCACTGAAAAACCCGCTCGGACAAACCGATGCGCGGCAGGCAGGCAAGAACCTCCACAGGGTACACGCCAGTTCGTGCCACATGTCAGCTTGAAACCCAGTAGTTGTAGGAGCTGTGTGATCATTTAGGACGATGGTATGGTCAGCTACGTACTCCCTCACCATCTTTTCTGTAAAGATCAGCCTAATCTGCCGAGACTGGGGACAGGTGACAGTGTCTTGCTGGGGTGACATAAAGCTGGCAAAAGCCTTGTAAAGCGTACCCTTGCCAGTGCTGGACAGCGCCTGCTCGCCTACTCTCCCTCGCTATTGTCCCGCAGAAACTACGCACCTGCCGCTAGCGCTTGTCAGAAGGGAATACTGTTTCAGCTGTTGCACCAGGGCCTGCTGGTATTATGCATTCTCACACTCCTTTCCTCTGCAGGGATGAGAGTGGCAAGATTTTGCTTGTACCGTGGGTCCAGGAGAGTGAACACCAGTAATCGGTGCTGGAATAAATTCTTTGAACGCGAGGGGTCACGGGATAGCAGCCAGCATGAAATCTGCCATATGCGCCAGAGTACCAAGCGCGTAAGAAATTCACTCCCCTCAGGCCGACTGTCCATTTTCCTCCCCTCCAACTCCTCTTCTTCTGCCATACACGCTGAACAGATGAAGGACTCAACATGGCCCCTCTTGTGTCTCGCCAACATTCTCCTTCTTCCTCCTCATCCTCCGCCACCTCCACCTCCTCCGATATGCGCTGAGAAAACAGACCTAGGTGCTTTGGCTACAACAAGGGAATCTTCTTCCCCCGTCTCTTGTGACGAGCGCAAAGCTTCCGACTTCATGCTGACCAGAGAGTTTTTCAACAGGCAAGCAGGGGATGGTGAGGCTGATGATGGCGGCATCGCCACTGACCATCTGTGTTGACTCCTCAAAGTTACTCAAGACCTGAAAGATATCAGACATCCACGCCACTCCTCATTGAGACTTGAGGAAGCTGACTGACCTGACTACCAGTTCTGTGGAGTTGACATCTGGCAGTCTACAATCGCTCTGCGCTGCTGGTAAACTTGGATAAATGGTCAGTGTTTGAATTCCACCTCGTGGGCACGTCGCAAACATCGGTGAGCGGGCAGTTGGAGTCGGCGCTGCGCTGCCCTGAGAGTGGCAGCATCTTGGCTGGACTTCCTGAAATGGCCACAGATGCGGCGCACCTTCGTGAGCAAATCAGACAGATTGGGGTATGTCTTGAGGAAACGCTGCACTATCAGATTTAACACATGGGCAAGGCATGGACAAATGTGTCAGTCTGCCAGAGTTGCAGACCGCCACCAGTTACGGCCGTGTCACACACAACCATTCCGGCTTGAGTTCACAGCGGTGCCAGCCACAGATCAGTCTGCGCCGTGATGCCCTGTAAAGCTCTTGGGCGGTGTGCCTTTTGTGCCTAGGCTCAGCAGTTTGAGCACCGCCTGCTTGGTCGCTTAGCGACGGCACTGCTGCTGTTGCCTAGAGCTACCGAATGATGGGCCGCGTGCCACGGATGTAGTTCGGAGGAGAGGTGGAGAGGGTGGGAGGAGGAGGGGCATAGTAGGCCGAAACACCTGGACCGACGGTAGGCCCCGCAATCCTCGGCGTCGGCAGTAGTATGAGCAGCCCCAGGGTCAGTCTCGGTCCCAGCCTCCACCAAGTTAACCCAATGTGCCGCAGCGATATAGTGGCCCTGCCCGCAGCACTCGTCCACGTGTCCGTGGTCAGGTGGACCTTGTCGAACGGCGTTGGTCAGGCAGGATGATGTTGTCTGACACGTCTGGTGCAGGGCTGGGACGGCACATCGGGAAAAGTAGTGGCGGCTGGGGACCGAATACCGAGGGGCGGCCGCCGCCATGAGGTTTGCGAAAGGCTCGGTCTCTACAGCCTATAGGCAGCATCTCCAGGCTAAGCAATTGGAGATGCACATTAAGGGCTTGGCGGTGCGGGTGGGTTGCACTATATTGCGTTTCCGCTCCAGCGTCTGGGTATGGAGAGCTGAACGCTGGTGGATGATGGGAGGATCGTGGAGCGACGAGGGGTTTTTTGTGGCGGTTCCGGGCAGGGGGTGACTAGCAAGCTGACAAGGGGAAGGAGCAGTGGTGTGCACGGCGGAGGTGAACGGGCTGTGTGCCACTGAGTGGGGTGCTTAGCATTCATATGCCTGCGCATACTGGTGGTAGTTAAGCTAGTTGTGGTGGAACCCCTGCTGAGCTGGTTTGGCAATGTTGCACACACACAGTCCGTCGGTTCATCGGTGTTTCCTTAAAGAACCTCCACACTTCTGAAGATCTAGCCCGCCCGAAGAGCCCTCACCACGGGAGCTTCATAGTTGACAGTGGCGCTGATGCACCACTCTGGCCCTGCCTCTCCGTCTGGCCCCACCACTGCCTCTTCCAACCTGTTCTATGTCGAGGAACTCTCCTCCGTCTCAGAAGAACTGTGTTTCACCCGGCCCTCTCAACCCAGCTTGGTCTGTCACCTCATCATCCTCCGATCCCTCAGTCTGCCCCCCCTGGACTTCCTGCCCTGACAACAACTTCCCCATGTCTGACAACCGGGTTCCTCATCGTCGCGACACCTCTCTTTACACACTTCCACTACGTCAAGAAGGTCATCATCACCCACGACTGTGACTGGTGGGAAAAACCTGGGCATCGGAAAATTGACTCAGCAGCAACAACGGACAAGTGGTTTGTGATGTGGGAAGGGTCCAGAAACATTCCTCAGAGTATGCCGGTTCAAATGCAAATTTTCCTGGGAGGGGCAGACTAGGGGGGGAGGAGGTGAGGTGCAGGAGCGGAGGAGTGGGGATTTCGGTGACATGGGTGGACCTGCGGGAAAGACTGACTGGTGTGACAAAATTGCTCGAAGCATTGTGCAATCCACGACATCACCTGTTCGCACTGTTCTGGCTCAACAGTGCTCTACCACGAGTCCCAGTAAACTTCAGACATGAACCTAGGGAGTGTAGCTCTGGGCGTTCCCTGCTCCCTCATCAGCAGGTGTGTGTCTCACCCCGCCCAGGACCCACGGCCTGACCCTGCAGTAGTTGGACGCCCACGTCCCGCCCTCGTCCTCTACCCTAGCCCGGGTTAAACATTTTTAAAATGAGAGTTATAACTTTTTTTTTTTTTTACTTTTTTTTTTTTTTGTTTTGTGTTTTTTTGTGTTTTTTGTTTTTTTTTGTGTTTTTTGTTTTTTTTTGAGTTTTTAGAACCAAACATCCTATCCTATTGCTATGGCTATTTCTAGCCAGTATCAAAGGAAGCACACTACTATGCCAGATGAGATGACACTGAGTTATTGCCTAATAGAAATCCAACCCCTACTGAATTTCCCACTTCAAGCCTTTGCTATGGATTGGCGCCACTAAGCGCAGAACACAGCGGTCGCAAGTCTCACTACAAATTGCTCAGAATTGGCAAGTACATGCACTGCAGAAACTACAGCCCCAGCAGATCAACCAGAAATCAATATATAGAACGCTACTGTAGGCTTCAAGAAGCTATTTGTATTTCTCCTATGGCTATTTTCTAGCCAAGTATCAAAGGAAGCACACTACTATGCCAGATGAGATGACACTGAGTTAGTGCCTGAATAAAATCCAACCCCTACGAATTTTTCCCACTTCAGCCTTTGCTATGGATATGTGCGCCACTAAGCGCGACACAGCGGTCGCAAGTCTCACTACAATTGCTCGGAATTGGCAAGTACATGCACTGCAGAGAAATACAGCCACAGCAATCAACCAGAGAAATCAAATATATAGAACGCTACTGTAGGCTTCAATGAAGCTATTTTGTATTTCTCCTATGGCTATTTTCTAGCCAAGTATCAAGGAAGCACACTACTATGCCAGATGAGATGACACTGAGTTAGTTGCCTAATAGAAATCCAACCCCTACTGAATTTTCCACTTCAGTCCTTTGCTATGGATATGTGCGCCACTAAGCGCAGAACACAGCGGTCGCAAGTCTCACTACACAATTGCTCAGAATTGGCAGTACATGCACTGCAGAAACTACAGCCACCAGCAGATTCAACCAGAAATCAAATATATAGACGCTACTGTAGGCTTCAAGAAGCTATTTGTATTCTTCCTATGCTATTTTCTAGCCAAGTATCAAAGAAGCACACTACTATGCCAGATGAGATGAACTGAGTTAGTGCCTAATAGAAATCAACCCCTACTGAATTTTCCCACTTCAGCCTTTGCTATGGATATGTGCGCCACTAAGCGCAGAACACAGCGGTCGGGCAAGTCTCACTACAAATTGCTCAGAATTGGCAATACAGCACTGCAGAAACTACAGCCACCAGCAGATCAACCAGAAATACATATATAGAACCTACTGAGGCTTCAAGAAGCTATTTTATCTCCTATGGCTTTTTCTAGCCAAGTATCAAAGGAAGCACACTACTATGCCAGATGAGATGACACTGAGTGTAGTGCCTAATAGAAATCCAACCCCTACTGAATTTTCCCACTTCACTTTGCTATGGATATGTGCCGCAATAAGCGCAGAACACAGCGGTCGCAGTTCCACTACAAATTGCTCAGAATGGCAAGTACATGCACGCAGAAACTAAAGCCAACAGCAGATCAACCAGAAAATCAAATATATAGAACGCTACTGTAGCTTCAAGAAGCTGTTTGTATTCTCCTATGGCTATTTCTAGCAAGTATCAAGGAAGCACACTACTATGCCAGATGAGATGACACTGAGTTATTGCCTAATAGAAACCAACCCCTACTGAATTTTTC
Source organism: Engystomops pustulosus (assembly GCA_019512145.1). Classification (NCBI taxonomy): domain Eukaryota; kingdom Metazoa; phylum Chordata; class Amphibia; order Anura; family Leptodactylidae; genus Engystomops; species Engystomops pustulosus. Next base: position 97,384,983 of record CM033647.1, read on the forward strand.
CACTTCAGCCTTTGCTATGGATATGGGTGCCACTAAGCGCAGAACACAGCGGTCGCAAGTCTCACTACAAATTGCCTCAGAATTGGCAAGTACATGCACTGCAGAAACTAAGCCACCAGCAGATCACCAGAATCAAATATATAGACGCTACTGTAGGCTTCAAGAAGCTGTTTGTATTCTCCTATGGCTATTTTCTAGCCAAGTATCAAAGGAAACACTACTAGCCAGATGAGATGACACTGAGTTATTGCCTAATAGAAATCCCCCCCTACTGATATTTCCCACTTCAGCCTTTGCTATGGATATGTGCGCCACTAAGCGCAGAAACACAGCGGTCGCAAGCTCACTACAAATTGCTCAGAATTGGCAAGTACATGCACGGCAGAAACTAAAGCCACCAGCAGATCAACCAGAAATCAAATATATAGAACGCTACTGTAGGCTTCAAAAGCTGTGTATTCCTCCTATGGCATTTTCTAGCCAGTATCAAAGGAAGCACACTACTATGCCAGAGGAGAGGCACTGGTTATTGCCTATAGAAATCCAACCCTACTGAATTTTCCCACTTCGGTCTTTGCTATGGAATGTGGCCACTAAGAACTAAAACACAACGGTAGCAAGTCCCCTGCTTATTCCTCACAAATGGTAAAGATGCAAATTAAAATAAAAAAGTGAGAACGTTATTGTAGCCCTAAGAAGGGCTGTTGGTTTCGTTGAGAATCACTCCTGCCTAACAGTAAGCTAATAGAACACCCTAAACGCTTCCATGACCAGCAGCGAGCTCTCTCCCTAGCGGCATCCAGAGACAGAATGATCCGAGCAGCGCGGACCAGCGCTAGTCACCCAGGGTCACCTGATCTGGCCAGCCAACCACTGCTATCGACGTGTAAGGGTACCACGTCATCATGCTGGGTGGAGTGCAGGTCTCCTGGCTTGATTGGTCGTTTCTGGCCGCCAAAAAGCAAAGGCGGGAGCTGCCATTTTCTCGAGCGGGCAAGTATTCGTGCGAGCAACGAGCAGTTTCGAGTACCCTAATACTCGACCGAGCATCAAGCTCGACGAGCATGTTCGATATCTTAGTGTTGTGACCTAAACTATTAAAGTACTATTAAATTCCTTTCCTACTATGATAACAATAGATATTTTTGCAGTGAGCTATGTGTCAAGACAACAGCTGTTACATCTTTAAATTGTGATTAATTTTAGGCTTGAAAGAGCATGGATGGTACATGGGCATTTATTCAGTAGTGTGTTTATTTAACATATATTTTCGGAAGGTAAGCTATTTCACTAATACATTGTTGCACATTACTCTTGTTAGAATCAAACAATTAAACAATTTTGTCACACATAAATAAATAAAGGCAATTAATTCACTGTAATCTCAGAAATAATTTTATTAGATCAGTAGGGGAATATGTGTGAATATTCATTTGTGTACTTGCCATGTGTTACTAAAATGTTTTTTAAATTTGGAAGGAATGTAAAACCTGGTGCAAATAAGGTCAGAACTATAACATTTGCTCATTGTTATACTTTTTTTCCACTGAAATAATACACAAATTATATGCAATTGCATGAACATCAAATAGAGTAAGCCGGTCTTACCCAGGTATGCTAATATGCCTGATTAAACACCACTGAAAAGAAATGGAAAGTCATTTTCAAAGTCACTGGATGTATTTTTTGAGTAATTAGTCACCTGGTGAAAACTAGAAATACAAAAATAAAACCTGTGGAAGACAAGAAGGAAAGACAGGCAGAACAGTTTTTTAAAAAAATTAGACATTTCTTTACAATGCTGAAGCTTCTATGAGATACATGTACCTATGGTATATGTTATAGACCAGCTTGAAAACAGCATATTAGGAACACTATATGATTGTGATCTCAGGAGGTCTATATATTCAGACTCTCCACTCCGCCGTAAACTATTCAGTGCAGGTTTTATTTATACATAGTGGGGTCATCTGTACCACACACCGGGAAAAGTTAGAGACTCTGTTTCCTATGGAGGGGGGTGGGGCCACCTCCTCCTTCTCTCCAGCGCATGGCCACCATGTGAAGAACGCTGTGTGAATGTACCCTTATTATTATTGGCATATGCTTAAGGCACAGGAAGTCAACCTGGCTTGAGGCGTTCCTATGCCAGTGGCAGGGGAACAAAACTTTTTTGAATTAGTTTATGTTTTTGTAAATAGTTTCGGTTTCGTTAAAAATGTTTTTGTGTTTTCCAAAGAATGTTTCCTACTTCGGGTGGTCCTTTGCTCAGACAGATGAGTTTCAGCACAGCCTGCAAAGTTGTCCTATGGCTGTGCTGAAACCTGTGGTGCAGGTAGACACTGAATGGATGAGGAGCCAGAATAAGAGGAAGTATATGTGTGTTCTTTGGGGTCATGCACACACCTTCGAACTCAGATAGAGTTTATATCAATGTTGTTGCAAGGAGGCATCAGCCTCAATATGAGGGGGAAATACAAGCGGTCCACAATATGAGGGGAGATGAGAGGGGTCATAATGTGAAGGGGGAGACGAGAGAGACACAAAATATGAAGGTGATTAGGGGCCACAATATGAGGGGGAGATGAGAGGAGGCCACAATATAAGAAGGGAGATGAGAGGAGTCACAAATAAGGGGCAAGAAGAGACTACAATATGAGGGGGAGCTGAGGAACCTGCACAGTTTGCATTTAATAAGAGGTCCTGCAGTATGATGAACCTTAGGGCCATGTCCACAAGATGCAATTAAATTGTCTTTTGAAAATCGTTTCAGAATAACCCCTCCCTTAATCACAGATGTGTTTGTACGTACTAACACCTTTTGCCATAATAAAAAAACACTTGTTGCTACTCACTGGAAGGAAGCAGTTAGGTTTGAATATGCATGAAATGGGTTTTAAAGCGCAATTCAGTTGCATCTCATGAATGCGGCCTAAGGTATCATTCACACTTTGTGCTTTCACTGTATATTAAAACAAATTGCAAGCACAAAAGGAAAAATGCAACTCCAAACACATCTGTGATTTTACCATCAGTAATAATCATTTTTTTCTGATGCATTTCCAATGTGCATTTAATATTCCCATTGTAGCAATAGGTGGGCCCCCATAATCTATTTCACTGGTTGATCACAGGTACCCCAGTCTGACCCTGATTCCATGTACAGCCATCCTGTGTACGGAACATTCAGTCTTAGAGGGGTTCATAATTGTATTTTGGAGCACCTTGAGCTTCCAGCTTCCTTCACTTATCAAGGGAAAGAAAGTTACTTTGGCTTTTTTAAAGTATCTCTGTAATCCTCTTCTACAATGCAAAAATATCTCTTCCTTGACTAGAACAAAAAGAAATCTAGCATGGATATTATTTACATTCTGTGTCTGCTCCTCACATGCTAACAGCCTCCGTCCACATATATTTTGGTCTGATGTGATTGTAATAAAATGTGACTTTCACATAATGTTCACAAAATGATTTTTTTGCAGATAGCTGGGAACATCCATGCTCGGCTGCCTCTGTATTTCCATTCCCGTCTCTGCAGAATGTTAAGGTGCTTTTGGCAGCAATGAGAGTCATTTGTAACAAATACGAGTCTGGATTATTCTTCTAGACTTCTCAAATATCCACGGTGATAACTTTTTATCATTTATTTGGTCCAGCCTGATGGAGAACACACTACATTTTTAAATAGCTATTACACGTCCAATAAAGTGGGCAATTCATCATCTATTTATCTGTCATGCCAATAGCAGATTACATGTCATAATTAATTACTGGGGTAATAAATAGTCTTATTAATAAGATCTGATGACAGGAGGAGAATTATTTCATTGATAAAGACTGATGACATAGTTGAGTATGTGACGAGACATTGCAAACATATCCCAGATTGAATTGGTGGCCTCCCGCATAGATAATAAATAGTTATTCTACAGAACAAAATGATTGATACATTTGCTTACTGCAGTAAAAGCAACGGGGAAAAGATTCTGCTCTCTAACTTATTTAAACAGACTGTGGTGAATATTTTTTGTTCCCTGTGACAAATTCAACTTTGTAACAAAGTGACAGCTGTTTGGCAGGAGGAATAGAATTGATGCCTTCTTGGGTTGCTGACTTACAGAGGCTCATAGAAGTCAAATTCATTTGGAAAAATCTCCTGGCATTCTCACCACTTTGAGGGCTCCCTAGGCATCACCTGGAGGAGTGGCTGAAGAACAGAAAAGGGGAATGATGGGAAGCCATGACATGTGACATTAGGGCAAGGTCTGCACAGAGACAAATGAAGTCTGTCAGATATCTTTTGGAGAAGATGCCCTAGCTTTTATCGTTGCTCGGATGAGCTGGCCTGTTACACAACCTCCTTGTATTTTTCTATTGGCTTGATTCTACTTTTCATGACAAGCCGGCCCTGGAGACTATCCATCACTTGACAGCTTGGAAAATGGCCATGCTAAAACAGAAAAATAAATAAATAATTGTAAAAAAAAAGTTTATATATATTTAATTTGAAATGTTTCTTTTTTAAAATCAGGTTTTTATTGGGAAAAAAACCTGTTTACATTTTTGTTTTAAAACAGTCTCTGTTTTCATAAATTTTCCTTTCACAGTGTTTTATTAAACAGTTTTAATGGCAGTTAACAGAATCCATATTACTTTGATATGCTAATTATATTAAACAAGTAGATTATATTCTTTTTTTAATGTCCTATACCAATAATAGGATATAAATTTTAAGTCATACTACTTCTGTATGTGTATTTGCATTTTTCTTCCCCAATTTTAATTATCTTTTATATTCTTGCCAGTAACATACATTTTTATAATCTCCATCTATGCATCATGAAAATGGTATTTTTTGACATAAAATAGTTTTTTGCCTTTCTTTCAAGGAAATATATGCTAAAATTATAATCACAAATACATTCACCAGGGATGATAATTTCCGCCATAAGATATTCAAAAAGAAAAGTGTCCTTAGTTATTTTCATAAGCACCTGATAGCAGTTAAACTATACTGAGCTATAATTTTTGTGTAATTGCTCAGTAGTGCTTATTTTGTTCCAATTGCTGAAAGCAACAACTTATGATTAGATCATTAAAAAAGAAAGAATCCACTTAAAAACTGAAGTGTAAAGTTTTAGATTGTACATAAAGCAATAGCAGCCGACCTGCACTAAACTGGGGCGGCTTTAGTGTAACTTTTTAATTTTTTTAATCAAATTCTTTTATATGACCAGTTTTACAGACACAATAGAAGGTTTAAAGTTTGCTGCAAATTCACCTCCTAAAGGGTAATTTAAAGGTTTAGGAGACCTTATTGTAGTGTTTATACTCCCCATCAGGAAATATTTGTAGCTATAGCAGAAGAATACAGATGCTAGTATTTTGTATTTTGTGTTACTGACTCTTACAATGGTAACAGCATTCCATATACTCCTGCATGTAACCCCTGCCCTACTTCAGAACACAAGTGATTGTCTCACTGCTGTCTCTATCATCATGTCCTTTCTCTAATTGAAACATAATCTTTCTATGAATGAACGACATGTCTTCTAGCCATCTACGTACCAACCCTGACCGCTCCATTTCTGTCTGTGGTTTCACCATAGCCCCGAGACAGAATGCGCTCTGTCTCAGGGTTCTGATGGAATCTGTCACCTGCACACTCTTGCCACATGCATCTCAAAAACATCTTTATAATCCGCCAATATATTAAAATTGAAACCTTTAAAATGTTAATTGTCGCTCTTATTCACTCTGACCTAGACTACTGTAAATCCCTACTTCCAGAGAGTCTTCCACTCTACAATCTACTGTACTAAATCTACTCTACAATCTATTCTTGATGCAGCAGCAAGGCTACATGGATGCCTCCAGTCTGTGCCAGACACTGCCTGTCACCTATCAAATACACTTTAAAGTAATCATGCTCATCCATACGGCTTCCTACCTCTCCACTATCATCTTAGTCTATCACCCCACAATCAGTACTTCTCCATCTGCCAGTGATCTTAGATTATTCTCTTCTTTAATGCGAAACTCACACTCAAGTGTCCTGGACTTCTCAAAAGCTGCTTCAACTCCCTGGAATACCTTACACTGGACTAATAACCAACCCCCAAAGCTTCAAGCATGCTCTTAAAACCCATTTCTTTAGGCAATCCTATCCCAGTCCCTAACTACATGAAAATGCAATTCTCTTTTTTCTACTAACCCATACATTGTATTCCCCCCATCCTATGTACTCTTCCCATCTCCCACAGTTTCATTGAGATGAGACTCTGTTTATAAAATTGCAGCTGATGACTGATTCAAGTAGTAGCATTTTACCCTTACCATTACCATATACTCTCTTATACTTCATCCTCATAGACTGTAAACTCTTAAGAGCAGGGCCCTCATTTCTATTGTTCAATATTACTCTGTTTTCACTCTGTAATTTTATTTGCATGTCCTCCATGATTTCTAAAGTGCTACATAATATGATGGTGCTATATAAATAAAGATTATTATGTACTGTATAGATGGCATGATACGGCCAATTTTGGATTGGACCAAGTGACTGCTCGCCAAGACTACATCCTCTGTGACTGCTATTGAGGCGGGCAGTAATACACTCCCTCTTAGGCCCGAGGCTCAGCAGCAGCAATTTAAAGATGTCACTATGACGCTGACACTAGGTGCTTTACTGCAGGACTAAGGACAGCGACCGCTGGAGAGACTAGAAAGTACTTTTTTTTAGTTGTTCTTTAATACTAGACTGAACGGACAAAATGAGGATAAAAAAAGAGAGTGCATAAGAAGAATGAACATTATAAAAGAGAGCATAATGAAGGGTGCATTGTAAAAGAGGGCATAAGTAAAGGGATTATTTTAAAAGGGCGCATACGGAGAGGGCGTATTATAAAAGGGGGAATAAGGAGAGGGGGCATGAATAGGGGCATAATGTTGGGAGCATAATGAAAGGTGACATTATAAAAGGGGCAAAATGATAGGGGGCATTATACATTAGGTAGAATTAAGTATATTAGTCCAGTCCTAAAAAAACATTCCACTTTCTCATTTGGCCCTGTGGGAAAAATAATTACCCACCCCTCGTATGCAGCTTAGCATTCTGTTGTACAATATGGAAATATAGAAAAGCGTAAATCTATTACTTGTTGTTGCTGTGCACTGATGCTAAGGGCTACCTACATTACACTAGCCATTCCACTTTAATCCTTTCACGACCCGTGACGTAATAGCAGGCTGAGCCCTCTCCATAGCCGGTAAGTCTTTGCTACATATCGTAGCAAAGACATACCCGTAAAACCCGCGATCGGTGAAGGCAACTTTCTATATGTGGTAGGTGTCAGCTTTATTACATAGGTGACACCTGCTGGTAACTGCTGGGGTAAGTGCTGGCACTGGATATGGCAATTAACCTGTTAAGTGACATGTTCAAATGCTTACCTGGGCTCAGCGATCTTTAAATGCTGGTCATTGCCCCCTGTGACATCATTGCAGGGCACTGAGAGCCTTTAACAACATATATATATATATATATATATATATATATATATATATATACTAGCTGTAGCTCCCGGAATTGCCTGGAATAGTAAATAACTGCTATTTCCATGGGCTACTGGAACAATTTTATCACAGACATTTCTGATCATCTCACCCTCTCTCTGTATCTCTATTCATCTTACCTCACACATATGCATCTTGTACTCATTGCCTATAGTAACCAATCAAAGCTCAGAGCTCATATAAATAACCTGTGGCAGTACAGCAACCAATCACGGCTCAACGTCCAACTGTCAAAGCAGCAGCAGACAATGGCTCCTATATATGGTGGTTAATAAGTGGATTTTGGAAAGTGTGGGGTGAAAAAACATGTATATGTATGATATAAAAGCACTATACCTACAATACACTCCAACACAGTTGTATTGCAGTGTATTGCATGAGTGATCAGTAGTTAAAGTATCCTAGGGGGCTGAAAAAAATAAAAAAAATAAGTTAGAAAAGTCTAAAAATGTTTTAAAATATAACATTTCAAATCATGCCCCCTTACCTTTAAACACACATGGTAAATCTTGAACATGTAAGGTATCCCAATTAGAGATGAGCGAGCACTAAAATGCTCGGGTACTCGTTATTCGAGCCAAACTTTTCCCGATGCTCGAGAGCTCGTCTCGAATAACGAGCCCCATTGAAGTCAATGGGAGACTCGAGCATTTTTCAAGGGGACCAAGGCTCTGCACAGGGAAGCTTGGCCAAACACCTGGGAACCTCAGAAAAGGATGGAAACACCACGGAAATGGACAGGAAACAGCAGGGGCAGCATGCATGGATGCCTCTGAGGCTGCTTAATCGCACCATTATGCCAAAATTATGGGCAACAGCATGGCCATGACAGAGTGACAGAATGAAGCTAGATAGCATCTAAAACATCCAATAATTGACCCTGACACTATAGGGGACGGCATGCAGAGGCAGCGGCAGCAGCGGCAGGCTAGAGAGTGGCATGGCGACATACCCTAAATGGACTCAGGCTTCAAACCAATGGGTGGCAGAGAGGAACCAAAGGAGGTGAGCAAGAAGCGCTCAAATAATATCGGTACATGATAAAAGTTTGCCAGTATATTTTGTGGATTACACAGCAGGGTGGCGACAAAGTTAACATGGAAGCCATGAAAACAACCCAAAATTCTGCCTGACACAGCTCGTTTGATAAGGGGACCATGTATGGAGGCAGTGAACTAGTAGTAGATTAAAGGTGCTGCAGTTAAAACTATGTTAGTTGGATCTTGGCATGGAGCTGGCGCTCCGCTGCCAGGCGAGCTTTCGCCAATCCAAGCCCCTGTCTCTAGGCTACTCCCCAAACAGCACTTCTAAGAACCTTTTGTATAAGATCAAGTGTAGTAGCGTTCTTATAAGTTTAGGATATTTGTATAAGATCAAGTGTAGTAGCGTTCTTATAAGTTTAGGATATGACGGGTGAGGGGAATGTAAACAGATGCGCAAGAAGCGCTGAAATAATATTGGTAAATGATAAAAGTTTGCCAGTATATTTTGTGGATTACACAGCAGGGTGGCGACAAAGTTAACAAGTTTGATGTGGAAGCCATGAAAACAACCCAAAATTCTGCCTGACACAGCTCGTTTGATAAAGGGACGATGTATGGAGGCAGTGAACTAGTAGTAGATTAAAGGTGCTGCAGTTAAAACTATGTTAGTTGGATCTTGGCATGGAGTTGGCGCTCCGCTGCCAGGCGAGCTTTCGCCAATCCAAGCCCCTGTCTCTAGGCTACTCCCCAAACAGCACTTCTAAGAACCTTTTGTATAAGATCAAGTGTAGTAGCGTTCTTATAAGGTTAGGATGCCAGAAAGCACAGCCACAAGCAAACAAAAAAAGGAAAATATAACGCTATTGTAGGCCTAAGTAAGCCGTTGGGGTTCTCCTAGGCTATTTTTGTAGCCTACATGAAAGCACACTGCTTTGCAAGATGAGTTTGGAGCTATAAAATGAAATAAAGGTAAAAAAAAAAAAAATCAGCAGACCTGCCTAATTCTAATCAAACCCCTAATAAATTGTCCCATTTCGGTTGTTGGGCGATGCGTGGATATGCGTGTCACTAAGAGCTAAACACACGGTCCACAGGTCTCCCAGCAAATTCCCACACTATGGTACTAGCTGCACTACTAATGCACCAAGCCCAGCCACAACAAACCAAAAAAAGGAAAATATAACGCTATTGTAGCCTAAGTAAGCCTTGGGGTTGTCCTATGGCTATTTTGTAGCCTCAACTGAAAGCAAACTGCTTTGCAAGATGAGTTTGAGCTATAAAATGAAATAAAGGTAAAAAAAAAACAAAAAATCAGCAGACTCTGCCTAATTCTAATCAAACCCCTAATAAATTGTCCACTTTGGTTTGAGGTGGATATGTGTGTCACTAAGAGCTAACAAACGGTAGCAAGTCCCCCTGCTAAATTCCTCACAATATTGTACTAGCTGCCACTACTAGTGCCAGCAAGCCCAGCCACAAGCAATAAAAAAAAAAATGTATAACGTTATTGTAGCCCTAAGAAGGGCTGTTGGGTTCTTGTCAGAATCACTCCTGCCTAAAACCTATTCTAATAGAACACCTACGTTTCCCTGAGCAGCAGCAGCTCTCTCCCTAAAGGCATCCAGACACAGAATGATCCGAGCAGCGCGGGCAGCGGCTAGTCTATTCCAGGGTCACCTGATCTGCCCAGCCAACCACTGCTATCGACGTGTAAGGGTACCACGTCATGCTGGGTGGAGTGCAGAGTCTCCTGGCTTGTGATTGGCTCTGTTTCTGGCCGCCAAAAAGCAAAACGGCGGGAGATGCCATTTTCTCGAGCGGGCGAAGTATTCGTCCGAGCAACGAGCAGTTTCGAGTACGCTTATGCTCAAACGAGCATCAAGCTTGGACGAGTATGTTCGCTCATCTCTAATCCCAATCAATCAAAATATAAAAAAATATTCTTGGCAGCTATTTTGTAAAATAAAAAAATTACCCCATGCACTGGTCTATACACTAAAGAATGAAATAGTTATTGGCATCAGAATATGGATATGGTTTAAATTTTTTTTAGATATAATAAAACCTATAAGAATTTGGTATTTCCCTGAAAGCTGAAAAGAAAGCAGGAAAACTACTGCAAAAAGAAACATTTTACTTTGATAAAGTACATGAGAAAAGTTTACTATTTTTTCTGATTACTGATTCATGTAATTTAAGTTAATTACACTTTCAGCAACAACTTCCTGTTTATAACTGAGTTCTGGAATTTTTGCCATCACTCCTGTCTCCACCTGTCACACTGTTCTGCCTTTGCACTGTGATCTAATCCTTCCCTTGGCCTGTAGATCTAGCTTTCTAGATCCTATGTGAAAGGTTTCCTGCAGTTGTATTCTGAGCGTTCCTATATTTGATCTCCGCTTGTTATCTGACTGATTTAGTTATGCTTTTTTAACAGTATCCTAACTAAACTGTTCCTTTTCCATAATGATATTTCTTCATGCTTCTAATTCATTGGCTATAATTTTTTTTAATTCTCCTGTTAAGCCTTCACTAAAGAAAAGCAGCCAAGAGATGGAGACATTGGTTTCACAAGTTGGGGATGCTATTAATCTAAGCTAACAGAAGAAATGCATGTTATTACACAAAGAAAGAGGATAAAATTATAATACACATAGGCCCACATTTATCAAAAACAGTGTAATGTTCCAAGTGCGCCAGATTCATGAATTGTGGTGCACGTTCTTCCTGAATCGGGCACTACACTGCTCCGACAAAGTGCACCAACTTTTTTTGGTGCACCTTTAAAATAGAATGTGGGACACTCCCCTTCAGTACAGGATTTTACGTTGCATTGGGTACAGTTCAACCATGACACAAATGTGGACACTTTATAACTACATGTGCAAGCAGTTTGCACTGAGAAGTGCAAAGTCCAACAAAAACTGGTGCAGTGACTTTAATAAATGTGTGCCACTGGCTTGACTATATTTTATTGTGGTATGTGTTGAGAAAAGAAACTTACATCTTTATATCTATGTAGGATTTTCCATAAAAAAGCAAAGATTTGTCAGCCATAAAGATGTGAAGCATTGTTATGTGTTTAATAAAATGCTTTTATTTTAATATGCTGTGATAAAGATGCTGTGCAGTGAAAAGAAAGTGGCTGATTTTCGATACTGCCCACTCCAAGGAGAATAGAGCTTGTTTCTGGGATGCCCATGTGATAATTTACTAACCAATTAACTATGGACATTACTTCTTATCTTTGGCTAGCCAAGCCCAGGTCCAGCCCACTGAAAGTTTCTGTAAAATCCTTTGTGACTTGAATAAAGTTTCCCACATCTGCATAGCCTTGTATTGCATCAGGTGTCGACAGAGATTGGGATATTATACCATATGTTGTCTTGGTGTGATCTTACTTTGAGCCCAACTCTGAGAATACATTAGTTATTAGAGAACCTGATGTTATGTGAACAAGGACAGAACGTGACAGAGACATTTATCCCCACTGTGCGACTAAAATACTAAAATAACCTTATCTTATATGAAGAACATAATTAGCTCAGAATGATAACACATGGAAATTGGCTTCAAATGACTTTTTATGTACCTATGTACATAAAATAAAGTGTCATCTACTTGAGCATAGAGCATTGTCATTCAGAAAGTCTGAGCTCATGTCGTACCAATATAATACCCCGCCAGCCCTGCAGTTATTCCACAAGCTCACCCTCATGAGTCAATACAAACGGCTGGAGGTAAATGATGATTGTACAAAGGAATCAAGTAACAAAAACGAGCAGTAACTGAAATGTCTCAAGTCTCGGTAAAATCATATTTTCACTTTAAGACGCCTGAGCCAGGTTTGCTGGAAGCAAGTCCAATCACATGTCAGCTCTTCAATGAGCAAGATTAATTTTCCACTTTTATCACATTAAATCAGCAAAATTGCTAGAAGCATACGAATTGAATGTACATTTATTATTGCAGAGCTCTAATATCGGTGACAGTAATGTGACAAAGACTTGCTTGTATTTTTTTATTTTTTTTCTTAATAAGTCATTTATATTACATTAACCGATTCCTTGCAGTGGTTATATGGGGGTTGTACTCCAGAGACATGTTGGCGCATGGTTTTTATGCCTAGTAATTTTTAGTAAATTAACTTTTAATTTAAGATATTGTTGCTTGCAAGGCCCTCATAAAAATTATTTTACTCTAGTGAAAAATTAAACCAAGAGAGGTACATGTTGAGATAAATATATTTTAATTATTTTTCTTCCTTTGGAAAGAAATAATAAAATATGAATAATTGCTATAAAAACTAATGTTATAAATATTGTTTTCTTTAGACTTTAAAAATGCTTTTAACCCCTTAACGCTCTGCGCCGTAGTCTACGCGCAGAGGTTAAGGGATGTATGAAGAGGGTCACGGGCTGAGCTCCTCTTCATACAAAGGGGTGGGGGTTTTGCATAATGCATAAAACCCCCACCCTAATAACCGCGGTCGGTGCTAGCACCGGTCGCGGCTATTAACCCCCCCCGTTGCCGCCGGCAAAGTCGCCGGCGCATTTAAAAGACGGCGGCGGCGGCGCCGCCATCTTTTTTCGATCGCCACGCCCCCGAACGTCATCGGGGGCGGCGATCGGTTGCCATGGTAGCCTCGTGTCTTCTTTTTGACGCGAGGCTATCTGGCAGCTGCAGATTCGTTACAATAGCCAGTGGCTCATTGTAATGAATGTGCTGCAAAATGCCATATATTGCAATACAGAGTATTGCAGTATATGGTAGCAGCGTATCTGCATCTAGGGTTAATGTACCCTAGATGTCTAAATAGTAGTGAAAAAAAAAGAAAAAAAAGTTAAAAAATAAAAAAAATTAATAAAATATTAAATCACAGTCACCCCCTTTTTCCCTAGAACGGATATAAACATAATAACAGTAAAAATCACAAACGTCTTCCAGCTATCAAAATATAAAAAGTTACGGGTCGGCGTGACCTCCGTGAGGGAATGGCCAAATGGGGGTCCGAAAGCGACTTTACCCCTTTTTACATAACATAAAAAATGAAATAAAATGATCAAAATGTCGCACAGACCTCAAAATGATAGCAATGAACGCGCCTCATTTTCGCAAAAAATGACCCTTCACACATCTCCGTGCGCCAAAGTATGAAAAAGTTATTAGCGTCAGAAGATGGCAAAAATTTTTTTTTTCTTTTTTGTACACATCGTTTAATTTTTGAAAATGTATTAAAACACAATAAAACCTTTATAAATTTGGTATCACCGCGATCGCACCGAACCAAAGAATAAAGTAGGCATGTATTTGGAGCGAAGAGTGTGAAAGTCGTTAAAAACTGAGCCCACAAGAACGTGACGCCACGGCGGTTTTTTTTCAATTTTTCCACATTTGGAATTTTTTTCAGCTTCGCAGTACACGGCGTGTTAAATAAATAACATTACGGGAAAGTACCATTTGTACGCACAAATAGCCCTCACACAGGTCCCGGTACACAAAAATGAAAAAGTTATGGATTTTTGAAGTTGGAGAGCGAGAAATGAGCCGAAAAACCCTCCGTCCTTAAGGGGTTAAGAAGAAGTTTTATGATTATATCAAATATATAAACTTTCCAATGAAATAATGAGGTATAAAAGCTGTTGGTTGTTTGCAGTCTATTTGTTGATTTAAAATGTTTATGCAAAATAGAATTTAGAATACTTATTCACATATAACATGCTAAAGAAATTGGATTAACAGATGTAGGTTAACAAAGGCAAGTTTGAGATCATCAGATTGAAAGAATTTGCATGGAGCATCTTTTACTCTGTAGGACTTGTTCATTGACACCCAACTCATAAAATGGGCACTGTGTAATGGTTAAATTCCCCAGAAAAGCCTTATGGGGGTTGTGTGTTCTGCTGACTGGAAGTGCTGGTGATCCTGTAAAAAAGACAGCCTACATTAAGTAGATGGGCTGTGCATGTACCTTTTGAATAGCAACAATAGAAGCGCAAGCACACCTGTCTTACCTGACCTTGTCTACAACATATTATTCCTTTCTCAGAAGATGTATATTAATAATATGAAATTAGAATTCATCTGCTGATCATGATTCGTGAAAAAAAAATTTGAGCACGGTATGAGATAGAGAGATTCTAAGAGCAGAAGCCAAATAATAAATGAAATAATAGTGTGTTGATGTTCACTGACCCAATTTGGAGGGATAGATGGGTGCTATGAAAATAACCCTGGTAAACAAGGCTAAATGCGAAAAATTGTAAAAGACTGTATCATGCAACACCAAAAATCAAAGGCAATATTCCATGTAAATGTTTATTAAAATATATATAAAAAATAAGCATATAAAGCAATTAACTTAATTTCAAGGCCCACTCAATATTATAAATACCTCTTTCGCTAAAATGTGACTAATATAGTTAAAATGTACACTAATAATTATATTAAGATATGTTCTTAATGAGGTAAAACTCTGGTACAATCGTTGCAGTCGTTAATCTTTTCAGAATAGGTACTATAATGTCACTTCTGGTTTCTTTGCATAGGCCGTTATGGCCTATGCAGCATAAGATAAAAGTCACAAATATAGCACAAATGGAATTATATACTAGCATACGATACACCTCACAGTCGTTAGCAATACCGCTCTCGATAAGTCCTAAATCTCCCGGTCTGGAACCCGGTCTCATAGTCTTCAGTTCGCGTCCACCTCTCCACTGCTAGCACTAAGGTGAGGCTTGATATGGATGGAATCAAGGCTTAGGCTTTTCGCTCATACGCTGTCAAGACTTGTCAATCCGCTAGGCGCTGTAGTTTAAGACTTTTCGTCAGCTGGGCCCTGTACTTTGAGACTTCTCGGATGCTGTAGTTCATTGCAATCCACTATGGTGCTGTAGAAGTTCATACTTTTGAACTGCCTGCCCCCCCTAATTAATTTGACTGTTTTTTTTGCTTATGTTATTGTTATTATTATTATTGCTAATTATTATTATTATTATTATTTAATAATATAATTTTTTAAAAATACATATTTATATAAAATATTGCCCTTTTGTTGATTTTTGGTGTCAGAAGCCAAATAATGGCTAAATTGGGGTAAAGTAGACTATGAAAAGGTAAACATAATATGTACCAGTCAAATCCACTTGAGGAAATTAATAACATAGATCAAATAGAGAAGCATTCTTACATCATTTCTCTGAGTTTCTGTTATACAGTAAGTACTGTAACCCAAAGCTTTAAAACAAACTCCAAATGGGAAGCACAGCTCTGCTTAGGAATATAAAGATATGCTTCCCACACAGTGACATCTGTTTCAACCTTCTGGGCCTCATCTTTGTTCTCTTGTTTTCTGGCTTCTTGAGGTTTCCCCTGGAAAAGAATCACATGCTAATCACAATAAGGAGCAGCAGATCGTGGGCAGAGGAATTATAAATCCTCCACTTTTGAAACCCGAGCAAATGATACTTGAAAATACTCTTTATGAGAAAATAAGAAAATGAACTTCTAACAGACATCAATCATGAGTTTTCTAATAGTCAATGAATGCCCTACTGTATATATCATAGGTCAAGAGACAGAATACTGTATGCATAAGGTGTTTATTTTGTAAGGAAAACAAACTATTTTCCATAAGCAGCCATTCTAAGGATCAGTTGATCATCATACGCACGTCTGGTATTGCATTAATTGAACCGCGTTGTCCATTTTTTAAAAAATATTCTACAAATAGAGGCCACCAACATAATAGACTGGACTTCCCTTGTTTTATACCAGCAATCCAGCGTTGCACTACTTTAAAGCAGTTTTTTTATTTTATTGTTAATTTGCAGTTCAGAACGTAGAATTTTCTGAATGCAAATCCTAAAATTACATAGAAATGTAATTTAGGTGAGGTAAGGTGAAACTCCAGTTTTAACAACACATCCCAACATATCCTGGGCTGATTAATTCATGAGAAAAAAGAAAAAAGGAAAAAGACAGGATAATCTGAGTCGAGGTCAGTCCATGTAAAATAGTAGAAAAAATCCAGCAATGTGTGGTTCCAAAAAGGGGGATATAAAAACATTGTTTTATTAAGGAAAGAACATCTGACGCATTTCGAATCTACTAAGATTCTTAATCATAGTCCATAGTCCTTAATCTATGTTTAAGAATCTTACTAGATTTGAAACGCATCAGATGTTCTTTCCTGCCATGGCATTGTGATGTTTTTAATACGACCTTAATAAAACAATGGGGCAAATTTACTTACCCGGTCCATTCGCGATCCAGCGGCGCGTTCTCTGTGCTGGATTCAGGTCCGGCCGGGATTTATTATGGCAGTTCCTCCGACGTCCACCAGGTGCGCTGAAGTTCCCCGAAACACACTGGAATACACCGAGCCGGGCTGAGTGAAGGTAAGTGCAAGCTCTGCAACACATTTTTTTCTAATAAATGTGGCGGTTTTTACGAATCTGTCTGGTTTTCGTTCGGCCACGCCCCGGATTTCCGTTGCGTGCATGCCAGCGCCGTTGCGCCACAATCCGATCGCGTGCGCCAAAATCCCGGGGGGATACAGGGGAATTCAGCGCAAATCGGAAATATTCAGGTAACACGTCGGGAAAACGCGAATCAGGCCCTTAGTAAATGACCCCCAATGTTTTTATATTCCCCTTTTTGAAACCACACATTGCTGGATTTTTCTACTATGATTAATTCATAATATGTTCAAATATTTATTTTAGAAATGATTACCGTATATACTCGAGTATAAGCCGACCCGAGAATAAGCCGAGACCCCTAATTTTACCACCAAAAACTGGGAAAAACTCGAGTATAAGCCGAGGGTGGGAAATGCATTGGTCAAACCCCCCCAGTAGTATACAGCCTGCCAGCCCCCAGTAGTATACAGCCTGCCAGCCCCCAGTAGTATACAGCCTGCCAGCCCCCAGTAGTATACAGCAGCCCCCTAGTAGTATACAGCAGCCCCCCTAGTAGTATACAGCAGCCCCTAGTAGTATACAGCAAGCCCCTAGTAGTATACAGCAAGCCCCTAATAGTATACAGCAAGCCCCTAGTAGTATACAGCCAGCCTGCCCCCACGGCCCTTAAAAAAATAAACTTATATACTCACCCTCCGATGTCAGCACGGCTCCCCGATGTCGGCGCGACTTACCGATGTTCCGGATGTCAGCGCGTCCCGTTTTCTTTCTTCTCCGCGGCTCCTCTTCATTCTTCCGGCATGAAAATGTTTTCAGTGCTGAATAGTGTAATTGAAAATAGCACCCAAATATCCAAATTGCAACTTTTTTTGCCATTTTACAACACAGCTCCATACACTGAAGTATGGAAAAGCTATTGGCATCAGAATTTGGCAAGAACTAAGTAGGTCTTCTGTTCGATCTGTCCATCAGCAGCAGGTCCGTGCATGCACGGACCTGATGTCATCCGAGTCATCCGAGTTTTTTAGCACAGAAAAAAAAAAAAATTCAAAACTGAACTTTCCGGCGCCCCACTGGTTGTCAGTTCGATCTGTCCATCAGCAGCAGGTCTGATGGACAGATCGACGGACAGATGGAGGAAATAGAAGGAAAGTGAACAGAGATCTTGAAAACTGTGAGGTATTGATTGAGAAATTATAGTACAGTATTGTATATTATGATGAGAAATGCTAGTTATTTTTACATCCAAATAATTTTGATACATTGTGAACCAAAAGTGATAATGCCCTGGCGTTATTGCGTATGCACCATACCTGCGGGACTGCGGCTCAGTCTCATTTACTTTCATACAGTTTAGCTTTTATGCCAACTACTGCAATGTTTTTGAAAAAAGCAGTCATTTGTTTCTACAAGTTCTTTAGTACTTTAGGAATATCAACAGTAAATTTAGATTTTATGGCTGGATAGAAAAAGGCTAGTATTTTTCTCCAGTTAAAAAAGTAAATGGAAGTGTATTGAGACGTCATTTATCTTCATTGTTACTCTAAATAATGGAAAAGCTTTAAGTATAGATTCAATTGTTTTTTGATCCAGAAAATTTCAGTATGTTGGGCCAGTACTTTCAAACCTGAGTCAGCAGCAGAAGACATGGATTTGCTGTTAGTTCATTTAGCTACTATCTTACCTGCCTAAATGTGTTACACAAAGCAAACTTTAGTGTCCTGGAACAAAACTACAAATAAAAAATACATAATAGACGAATAAATAGTGTACAATGTCCTGTAAAACCACATTTTTTACAGTTATCTTTTGTCTTAATCTATATTGCAAATTTTTTTGCAGGAAATTTTATAGGATCTGCTCTTCTTTTAGCTTCCAGTGCCCTGCTTTTTAAGAAAAAAAAAGCTTTACAAATTGTGCAAATGAACAGCTATGGAGCCTAGAGCCCCTCAAGCCCCTCATCTCCTTTAAAGTGTTTGCACCAGTTTTTATCTGACTTGCACTGAAAAGAACCTGCAAACTGCTTGCACATGTATTTACAAAGTGTCTGCACCAGATTTGTTTCAAGGCTGCACTGTGTCTGACAAGACAGAAAAATGTGCACCTAAAGGGGGTGTTGGTGCTTGGTCGGAGTTTGCACCACATTTATTACTGATGTACATACTTCCAGAGTAGTGCAGCAGGCATCAGATTAATGAAGACCGTGCACCAGTTTTGATTATTATGGTGCACTCTGCACACTCCACAGGCAAATTAAATGCAAGAAGCTGAAAACTATTCATCAGATAGCCCCTTCACTAGACACATGTTTTGGTGTATCATCATGTGGGTTTTGTGGATGCCTAAAGATTTCAGTAGGCCCTGGGCGACAGAGCCTCAGTGGGCCCCTTTGCGGTGAACTCACGTGGCGGCATTAAAGATACACAAACTTAAACAGTC
Source organism: Engystomops pustulosus (assembly GCA_019512145.1). NCBI lineage: Eukaryota > Metazoa > Chordata > Amphibia > Anura > Leptodactylidae > Engystomops > Engystomops pustulosus. The sequence goes on from CM033647.1 coordinate 97,404,406, forward strand.
TCTTGTTCCCTAAAATATTCCATAATTTATCACACCAAGCAGGCTAGTCATGGTTATTTTATACACCCTATGGATTCATTATATACAGCCCCCCTCACCCCAATGAATTACTTACATACAACCTTATGTGGGCCCCCCAGTAGCCCTGGAAATTGCCCAGGTATGCCCAGTGCTCCCGTTGGCCCTTAATTCATCTTAGAGATGTGGCATTAATTAGCATTACCTAAGGTACTTTAACCTTTATAGTTAAATCACAAAAGGGGCTTTCCCCTGAATTATATAAGAAACAAAAACTTATCATGTCTGTTAACATTGTAGTATATTTCTCTATTGCCTCAATAAATTACTATATTGATGCTGCTATTTCTGATATTAAAAGGTTAACAGTATCCTGAGGGGAAGGAGGGCACATTAGCAGATTTTGTTATAAATCGCAGTGTGCAGAGTAAAGTTGAAGCTTTTATGATTCTTAAATTACCAGATGTCATAGTAGATCAAAGAGTTGTACAGAGGCTTGTGGGCCTCAAGGCTTCAGCTGCTGGTCTGATTACTGTGATCTCCATAGTTATTTTATTGGCAAAGATTATGAATCAATAATAATATTAACCAAATTTTAGTTGTCACTCAAACTCCAAAAATGGTTCTTGAATATTGCACTATATATATTTGAAGAATGTTATACTATAAATGTGAAACAGTTAAAAGCTCTCCATATTTATTTGCATTGCAAATTACAACTTTAAAATGTTCCAAGTGCTGAAAAGCGGGGACAATGGCATTTACATGAATTTCTGCATTAGAATAATATAATCAGCCATTTTCATAGGGTTTAAACTTTAAAGGAATCATGGAGTACTCTATTAATAGAAAATATTAAAGTCTTATACATTCAAATTTAAATTGGAACTAATACGGGTTGTATGATTAAATACAACACATGATAAAGTTATTATTCTGGAGAGAAAACCTGCTACAATATATCACCACCTACAGGATATGTCATTACAGGCAGTCCCCGAGTTACGTACAAGAAAGGTTCTGTAGGTTTGTTCTTAAGTTGAATTTGTATGTAAGCCGGAACTGTATACTTTATAATTGTAACTCCAGTGAAAATGTTTTTGGTCTCTGTGACAATTGGATTTTAAAAATGTTGGATTGTCATAAGAACCAGGATTAACAATAAAGATTAATTGCTGACACCTGTGATAACTGTTATAACTGTTTATAGTAGCCTAAGGCTAAAGTTAAGTAAATTACCAAAATCCAGAGGTCTGTTTGTAACTAGGGGTCGTCTGTAAGTCAGGTGTTCTTAAGTAGGGGACCGCCTGTATTGTTATATATTGTTAATGCTGCTGGACCCTATGCAAAATCTGTGATTCCTTTACTCCCTGAAGTATTTGCTTACATGGGAGACCATGGTTCCCTGTTCCTTTTTAACAGCAAATCTGCAATGAAGATGTGCAATTGAATGGTAGTTAAACATGAGAGTTACCAATAGAAAATATTTTGAGAGTGTTCTGCTGATTCTGTATAGATTTGTATAGATTTGAACTCCTTCATTGAACTTTTCCCTACTGCTGCCTTGGTGTTTCCAGCACTGGTGACTTGTCAGTGTGCATTTCAAATGACTCAAGTATGACCCATGATGCAGTATGAGTGTAACATAGACATAGGAGATGGAATGATATATAGGATATATAGGATATATAGGATTAGTAGCACTTTATGTATTTTTACAGATGACTACAACTGAAATTTAGGGGGAAACTACATTCAATACAAAAGTCTTAATATATGTGTTTTGGCATCCTTTGGGAAAATAGGTTTACTGTAGATAAAAATGCTATTACAACCCCCCCCTATTCCGCCTGCAAGTCGTCCGGTGCCAATTTTGAAAGAACGGCGGCGCGCTGGGCGGCACGCCATCTTTTCTTATTTCGTTATCGCCCACGGCCCTACCCTCGAACTCTCGGGGGTCGGACGAGTCATTGTGCCATGGTAGCCTCGGTGTCCTCTTTTGACTGAGGCTATCTGGCAGCTGCCCCGATGCAGTTTACGTTATGCACTTGGCCATGGCGCATTGAAATGCAATGGTGCTGACAAACTGCCTCTCACTAATATTGCAATAACAAAGTATTGCAGTATATTGGCATACACGTCTGACACATCTTGGTTCTAATGTACCGCTTTAGTATCGTCTCAAAGATAGTTGAAAAAAAAAAAAAAAAGTTTCAAAAATCAAACACAATAATAATAAATTAAAGTTCAAGCCCCCCCCCTTTCCCCGAGAGATATAAAACATATATAACAGTAAAACCACACAACGTATTAGCTTATCAAAATAAAAAACGGTTACGGTGCCGGCGGGGACCTCCGGGCGGGAAATGGAGCCACCAAGGTCCGAAATGGCGACTTTTACACCCCTTTTTGTTTTACCATACCATAAAATGAAATAAAATGATCAAATATCGCACAACCTCAAAATGCAATGAGAAACTCCGTCCTCTTTCGCAAAAAATACCCCTCACACCTCTCCGTGCCCAAAGTTGAAAAGTTATTAGCGTCAGAAGATGGCAAAAATTTTTTTTTTCTTTTTTGTACACATTCGTTAATTTTTGAAATGTTTAAAACACAATAAACCTTTTATAAATTTGGTAATCACCGCGATCGCCAGAAAACGTCCGCCGCGAACCAAAGAATAAGTAGGCATGTATTTGGAGCGTAGAGTGAAGAGTCGTAAAAACTGAGCCGCAACAAAAGAAACGTGACCACGTGCGTTTTTTTTTTCAATTTTTCCACATTTGGAATTTTTTTTTTCAGCTTCGCGTACACGGCGTGTTTAAAATAAATAACATTACGAGAAGTAAAATTTGTTACGCACAAAAGCATCCTACCCCAGGGTCTGTACACGGAAAATTGAACGTTATATGTTTTTTGCGTTGGGGCGAGAAATGAGCGAAAAACACCCTCCGTCCTTAAGGCGGTTAAGAAGTTGTTCATGATTTCATCAAACTAAACTTTACCAATGAACATAATGAGGTATAAAAGCTGTTGGTTGTTTGCAGTCTATTTGTTGATTTAAATGTTTATGCAACATAGAATTTAGATACTTATCTCCACATATAATGCTAAACGAATGATTAATAACAGATGTAGGTTAACAAGGCAAGTTTGAGATCATCAATTGAAAGAATTTGGCATGGAGCATCTTTTACTCTGTAGACTTGTTCATTGACACCCAACTCATAAAATGGGCACTGTGTAATGGTTAAATTCCCCAAAAGCCTTATGGGGGGTTGTGTGTTCTGGCTGACTGGAAGTGCTGATGATCTGTAAAAAAGCAGCCTTACATTAAGTAGATGGGCTGTCGCATGTACTTTGTAATAGCAACAATGAAGCAAAGCACACCTCTTTACCTGACCTTGTCTACAACATATTATTCCTTTCTCAGAAGATGTATATTAATAATTAAAATTAGAATTCATCTGATGATCATGAGTCGTGAAAAAAAAATTTGAGCACGGTATGAATAGAGAGAATTCTAAGAGCAGAAGCCAAAAATAATAATGAAATAATATGTGTTGATGTTCACTGCCCCAATTTGGGGATAGATGGTTTGCTATGAAAAACCTGGTAAACGGCTAAATGCGAAAAATTGTAAAAGACTGTATCATGCAACACCCAAAAATCAAAGGCAATATTCCTGTAATGGTTTTATGAAAATATATATAAAAAATAAGCATATAAAGCCATTAACTTAATTTAAAGGCCCACATCAATATTATAAATACCCTTCGTTCGCTTCGCTAAAATGTAGACTAATATAGTTAAAATGTACCAATAATTATATTAGATATGTTTCTTAATGAGGTAAAACTCTGGTACAATCGTTGCAGTGTGAATCTTTTCAGAATAGGTACTATAATGTCACCTGGTTCTTTCTTTGCAAAGGCCGTTATGGCCCTATGCAGCATAAGATAAAAGTCACAAATAATAGCACAAATGGAATTAATACTAGCAACGATACACCTCACAGTCGTTAGCAATACCCATCGCTCATCGATAATCCTACATCTCCCGGTCTGGAACCCGTCTCATAGTCTTCAGTTCGCGTCCACCTCTCCACTGCAGCACTAAGGTGAGGCTGAATATGGATGGAATCAAGGCTTAGGCTTTTCGCTCTACGCTGTCAAGACTTGTCAATCCGCTAGGCGCTGTAGTTTAAGACTTTTCGTCAGCTGGGCCCTGTACTTTGAGACTTCTCGTGATGCTGTAGTTTCATTGCAATCCACTAGGTGCTGTTAGAAAGTTCATACTTTTTGAACTGCCTCCCCCCCTAATTAATTTGACTGTTTTTTATGCTTATTTTATTGTTATTATATTAGCTAATTATTATTATTATTATTATTTTATAATAATTTATTTTTTTAAAAAACATATTTATATAAAATATTGCCTTTTGTTGATTTTGTTGTCAGAAGCAAATCAATGGCTAAATTGGGGTAATTAGACTATGAAAGGTAAACATAATATGTACCAGTCAAATCCACTGAGGAAATTAATATAACATGATCAAATAGAGAAACATTCTTACAGTCATTTCTCTGAGGTCTGTTATACCAGTAAGTACTGTCCCAAAGCTGTAAACAAACTCCAAATGGGAAGCACAGCTCGCTTAGGAATATAAAATATGCTTCCCCACACTGACATCTTGTTTCAACACTTCTGGGGCCTCATCTTTGTTCTCTTGTTTTCTGGCTTCTTGAGTTTCCCCGGAAAAGAATCACATGCTAATCACAATAGGAGCCAGAAGCAGTCGTGGGCATAGAATTATAAATCCTCTCACTTTTGAAACCCGAGCAAATGATACTTGAAAAATTACTCTTTAGGAAAATAGAAATGAACTTCAACAAGACCATCAACATGAGTTTTCTAATAGTCAATGTAATGCCATACTGTATATATCATAGGTCAAAGCAGAATACTGTATGCATAAGGTGTTTATTTTGTAAGGAAAACAAACTTTTTCCATAAGAGCACCATTCTAAGGATCATTGTCATCATAACGCACGTCTGTATTGCATTAATGAACCCGCGTTGTTCATTTTTTAAAAATATTCTCAAATAGTGGCCACCAACATAATAACGGGACTTCCCTTGTTTTAATACCAGCAATCCGACGTTGCCTACTTTAAAGCAGTTTTTTTTTTTTATTTTTATGTAATTTGGCGTTCAACGTAGAATTTTCTGAATGCAAATCCTAAATTACATAGAACTGTAATTTAGGTGAGGTAAGGTGAAACTCCAGTTTTAACAACACATCCCAACATATCCTGGGCTGATTAATTCAGAGAAAAAAGAAAAAAGGAAAAAGACAGATAAATCTGAGTCGAGGTCATTCCATGTAAATAGTAGAAAAAATCCAGCAATGGTGGTGTTCCAAAAAGGGGGATTAAAAACATTGTTTTATTAGGAAAGAACATCTGACGCATTTGAACATACTAAAAATTCTTAATCATAGTCCATAGTCCTTAATCTATGTTTAAGAATCTTACTAGATTTGAAACGCATCAGATGTTCTTTCCTGCCATGGCATTGTGATGTTTTTAATACGACCTTAATAAAACAATGGGGCAAATTTACTTACCACAGTCCATTCGCGTCACGCGGCGCGGTCTCTGTGCTGATTCAGGTCCGGCCGGATTTATTATGGCAGTTCCTCCGACGTCCACCAGGTGCGTCTGAAGTTCCCCGAACACACTGGAATACACCGAGCCGGGCTGAGTGAAGGTTAAGTGCAAGCCCGCAACACATTTTTTTCTATAAATGTGGCGGTTTTTACGATCCGTCTGGTTTTCGTCGGCCACCCCCCGATTTTCGTCGCGTGCATGCCAGCGCGATGCCCAACAACCGATCGCGTGCGCCAAAATCCCGGGGGATACAGGGGAATTCAGCGCAAATCGGAAATATTCAGGTAACACGTCGGAAAACCGAATCAGCCCGTATAAATGACCCCCAAGTTTTTTATATTCCCCTTTTGCAAACCACACATTGCTGGATTTTTTCTACTATGATTAATTCATAATATGTTTCAAATATTTATTTAGAAATGATACCGTATTACTCGAGTATAAAGCCAACCCAAATAAGCCGAGACCCCTAATTTTTTTTTACCACCAAAAACTGGGAAAAACTCGAGTATAAGCCGAGGTGGGAAAGCATTGGTCAAACCCCCCAACCCCCCATTAGTATCAGCCTCCAGCCCCCCAAGTATAACAGCCTGCCAGCCCCCAGTAGTAAACAGACTGCCAGCCCCAGTAGTATACAGCAGCCCCCCTAGTAGTATACAGCAGCCCCCCTAGTATATACAGCAGCCACTATATATAGCGCCCCTAATATATACAGCAAGCCCCTAGTAGTATACAGCCAGCCTGCCCCCACGGCCCTTAAAAATAAACTTATATACTCACCCTCCGATTCAGCACGGCTCCCCGATGTCGCGCGACTTACCGATGTTCCGGATGTCAGCGCGTCCCGTTTTCTTTCTTCTCCGCCGGCTCCTCTTCATTCTTTCACCGGCACTGAATGTTTTCAGTGCTGAATAGTGTAATTGAAAATAGCACCCAAATATCCAAATTGCGACTACTTTTTTTGCCATTTTACAACACAGTCTCATACACTGAAGTATGGAAAAGCTATTGGCATCAGAATTTGGCAAGAACAAGTAGGTCTTCGTTCGATTAATCTGTCCACAGCAGCAGTGCCGTGCATGCACGGACCTGATGTCCATCCGAGTCATCCGAGTTTTTTAAGCACAGAAAAAAAAAAAATTCAAACTGAACTTCCGGCGCCCCACTGGTTGTCAGTTGATCTGTCCATCAGCAGCAGGTCTGATGGACAGATCGACGGACAGATGGAGGAAATAGAAGGAAAGTAGACGATCTTGAAAACTGGTAGGTATTGATTGAGAAATTTATAGTACATTTGTATATTATGATGAGAATGCTAGTTTTTTTACATCCAAATAATTTTGATACATTGTGAACCAAAAGTGATAATGCCCTGGCGTTATTGCGTATGCACCATACCTGCGGGACTGCGGCTCATCTCATTTACTTTCATATACAGTTTAGCTTTTATGCCAACTACTGCAATTTTTTTTGAAAAAGCAGTCATTTGTTTTCTACAAGTTCTTTAGTACTTTAGGAATATCAACAGTAAATTTAGATTTTAGTGCTGGATAGAAAAAGGCTATATTTTTTCTCCAGTTAAAAAGTAAATGAAGTGTATTGAGACGTCATTTATCTTCATTGTCTCTAAATAATGGAAAAGCTTTAATGTATAGAGCAATTGTTTTTTGATCCAGAAAATCAGTATGTTGGGCCAGTACTTTCAAACCTGAGTCAGCAGCAGAAGACATGGATTTGTCTGTTAGTCATTTACTACTACTCTTACCTGCCTAAAGTGTTACACAAGCAAACTTAGTGTCCTGGAACAAAACTAACAATAAAAATACATATAGACGAATAAATGTGTACAATGTCCTGTAAAACCACATTTACTGTTATCTTTTGTCTTAATCTATATTGCAAATTTTTTGCAGGAAATTTTACAGGATCTGCTTTCTCTTTTAGCTTCCATTGCCTGCTTTTTAAGAAAAAAAAGCTTTACAAATTGGCAAATGAACAGCTATGGAGTCTAGAGCCCCTCAGACCCCTCCTCCTTTAAAGTGTTTGCACCCAGTTTTTTTATCTGACTTGCACTGAAAAGAACCTGCAAACTGCTTGCACATGTATTTACAAAGTGTCTGCACCAATTTGTTTCAAGGCTGAACTGTGTCTGACAAGACAAAAAATGTGCACCTAAAGGGGGGTGTTGGTGCTTGGTCTTTTTGCACCACATTTATTACTGATGTCATACTTCCAGAGTAGTGCACAGCATCAGATTAATGAAGACCGTGCACCAGTTTTGATTATTATGGTGCACTCTGCACACTCCACAGGCAAATTAAATGCAAGAAGCTAAAACTATTCATCACATGCCCCATTCACTAGACACATGTTTTGGGTGTATCATCATGTGGGGTTTTGTGGATGCCTAAAGATTTCAGTAGGCCCTGGCGACAGAGCCCAGTGGGCCCCTTTGCGGTGAACTCACTGTGCGGCATTAAAGATACCACAAACTTAAAACAGTCTCTTGTTCCCTAAAATATTCCATAATTTATCACACACCAAGCGCTAGTCATGGTTTTTTATACACCCTATGGATCATTATATACACCCCCCTCACCCCAATGAATTACTTACATACAACCTTATGTGGCCCCCCCAGTACCCTGGGAAATTGCCCAGGTATGCCCAGTGCCCGTTGGCCCTTAATTCATCTTAGAGATGTGCATTAATTAGCATTACCTAGGTATCTTAAACCTTTATAGTTAAATCACAAAAGGGGCTTTCCCCTGAATTATATAAGAAACAAAAACTTATCATGTCTGTTAACATGGTAGTATATTTCTCTATTGCCTCATAAATTACTAATTGATGCTGCTATTTCTGATATTAAAAGGTTACAGTATCCTGAGGGGAAGGAGGGCACATTAGCGATTGTGTTTTATAAATCGCAGGTGTCAGAGTAAAGTTGAAGCTTTTATGATTCTTAAATTACCAGATTTCATAGTAGATCAAAGATTTGTACAGAGGCTTGTGGGCCTCAAGGCTTCAGCTGCTGGTCTGATTACTGTGATCTCCATAGTTATTTTATTGGCAAAGATTATGAATCAATAATAATATTAACCAATTTTAGTTGTCACTCACAACTCCAAAATGGTTCTTGAATATTGCACTATATATTTTTGAAGAATGTTATACTATAATGTGAACAGTTTAAAAGCTCTCCATATTTATTTGCATTGCAAATTACAACTTTAAAATGTTCCAATGCTGAAAAGCGGGGACAATGGCATTTACATGAATTTCTGCATTAGAAATAAATCAGCCATTTTCATAGGTTTAAACTTAAAGGAATCATGGAGTACTCTATTAATAGAAAATATTAAAGTCTTATACATTCATTTAAATTGGAACTAATACGGGTTGTATGATTAAATCAACACATGATAAAGTTATTATTCTGAGAGAAAACCTGCTACATATTTACCCACCTACAGATATGTCATTACAGGCAGTCCCCCGAGTTACGTACAGAAAGGTTCTGTAGTTTTGTTCTTAAGTTGAATTTGTATGTAAGCCGGAACTGTATACTTTATAATTGTAACTCCAGTGAAAATGTTTTTGGTCTCTGTGACAATTGGATTTTAAAAATGTTGATTGTCATAAGAACCAGGATTAACAATAAGATTAATTGCCGACACCTGTGATAACTGTTATAACTGTTTATAGTAGCCTAAGGCTAAAGTTAAGTAATTATCAAAATCCAGAGGTTCTGTTTGTAACTAGGGTCGTCTGTAAGTCAGTGTTCTTAAGTAGGGGACCGCCTGTATTGTTATATATTGTTAATGCTGCTGGACCCTATGCAAAATCTGTGATTCCTTTACTCCCTGAAGTATTTGCTTACATGGGAGACCATGGTTCCCTTTTCCTTTTTAACAGCAAATCTGCAATGAAGATGTGCAATTGAATGGTAGTTAAACATGAGAGCTACCAATAGAAAATATTTTGAGAGTGTTCTGCTGATTCTGTATAGATTTGTATAGATTTGAACTCCTTCATTGAACTTTTCCCTACTGCTGCCTTGGTGTTTCCAGCACTGTGACTTGTCAGTGTGCATTTCAAATGACTCAAGTATGACCCATGATACAGTATGAGTGTAACATAGACATAGGAGATGGAATGATATATAGCAGTGATGGCAAACCTTTTAGAGGCCGAGTGCCCAAACTACAACCAAGACCCACTTATTTAGTGCAAAGTGCCAACACAAATTTTTTTTGCTATTTATACTCCCTTCTCTGTCACAGCTTTAATTGATACCAGCACCCTAAGGACACCGATAAAGCAGAAAACAGAAGAAATTTGGATGATCATTGTAGTTTCCCTCCAGGGTCCCATAAACAGGAAGAATTGTCAGGGCCGGAGCCGGAGCTACAATGATAATCCAGATCTGTCCACACCTTCCCACTCCTCCAGTAGTCCCAGGTAGTCCTGTCACTTTAAAATAGCTCTGTACACAGCAAGTCCTGGGCAGTCTGGAACTGTAGGAAGATGCTGGGAGTCCTCTCTGGTGATGGCCTGAGTGCCCACAGAAATGGCTCTGAGTGCCACCTCTGGCACCCGTGCCATAGGTTAGCCACCACTGATATATAGGATATATAGGATTAGTAGCACTTTATGTATTTTTACAGATGACTACAACTGAAATTTAGGGGGAAACTACATTCAATACAAAAGTCTTAATATATGTGTTTTGGCATCCTTTGGGAAAATAGGTTTACTGTAGATAAAAATATATAAAGACCTAGAAACTCTGCACTCAAGAATAATTGTCAAAGTTCATAATTTTCAAAAAAGAATATGCCTTAAATTTGCTGAGATAAGGGACATTTTGCATTCCCTGGCTTCCTCTAGCTTCTGTTACACTATATGAAGGTGAAAGGAGTGCATGAGAGTGCAACTCCCAAGTCCCACCCATGTCAGTATACAGGTGAGTAACCAATGATCAAAACAGTTTACCACAACTTGAAATGCAAAACAGAAATCAGAGACTTCATAGTAATATTACAGACATCTTAGATGGCAAAAGGCATTTGTTCATTATTCACATCTAGTTATAGTGCAAAAACCCCACAGTAAATATAGCCCATGTAAATGAGGAGTGTAGTTACAAAAAGGCAACATAATTCAAACTCAAAGGGCCTAAAGCTTTTGTTTTAAGAATCCATTTTAACACTTTCACGACCCTTGACATAATAGCACATCACAGGTCGGCTGCGGGTGCATGAAAAAGGGCTCACCGGCTGAGCCCTCTCCATAGCCTGTAAGTCTTTGCTGCATATTTCAGCAAAGACTTACTGGTAACACCCACACATCACCGCCAGCAGAGCTGCCGGGGGCTTCAAAAAGATGGCAGTGCTTGGGCGTGACATCAATGGGAAGTAGCGATCTGTTGCCATGATAGCTTCGGGTTGATAATGTGCATTACATTGTAATGAATGAGGAAGAAAATCCCCATATGGGAGTATATGTAAGGATCAATCGGACAACCTAGGGTTAATGTACCCTAGGGAGTATGAAAAATAGTAAAAGTAAAAATTAAAAAAAGTTAAAAAAAAATTATAATAAAAAACCTAAAAATTCAAATCACCCCCCTTTCCCTATAACTGGTATAAATATAAATAAACAGTAAAAATAACAAACACATTAGGTAAAAATAACAAACACATTCACTGAATTTAACCCGGTAACAGGAAATAGTGCCCAAAGTCCAAAATGGCACTTTTTTGCCATTTTGAAAAATATGAAAAACTCAATAAAAAGCGATCAAAAGGTTGTACATTCCTACAAATGGTAGCATTGAAAACTTCATCAAAAGTTTCAAAAAAGAATACCACCCACAGCTCTGTACACCAAAGTATAAAAAAGTTATTAGCGACAGAATATGGCAAAATTAAAAAAAAAATTCACACAATTTTTTATTTTTATAAATGTATGAAAATATAATAAAACCTATACAAATTCTGTATCCCTGTGAACGCACTGAACCAATGAATAAAGTAGACATGTCATTTGTGGCACACAGTGAAAGCCGTAAATGCCGAGGCCACAAAAAACGCTGCAAATGCACGACATGGAAGAATAAATACCATCACTATGAAGTGCAATTTGTTATGCAGTAAACATGCCATCACGGAGCTCTTTACGTGAAAAGAAAAAAGTTATAGATTTTTGATTGTGGGGAGTGAAAAATAGAAATGAAAAAACAAAAAAGGGTGAGGTCCTTAAAGGGTTAATTCACATAATAATAACTGCCTGTGTCAATCTCCAACTGATGGAGACATGTTTAGATGTTCCAGGTTTGCAAACCACAGGCAAGAGGGCTCACCCTTGTGTAAATTTTGGTATGCTAAAACAGCCAGGCAGAACCCTTCCTTGAGATACTAGATTTAAAATGTTCCCTGAACCACTTTGTAAAAGTGAATACAGCGACAAAAATAAATCACATAAAACAGAAATTTTGAACTGCAGTTTAAAAATCTTTCACTACCTCATTGACATATCCACATTACACATCCTGATGCTGCCTGACTTCTCGGATTGTAAATACAATGGGGCACATTTACTAAGTGTCCGTGAGCCGAATTTCCTTCGGGTTTCCCAACTATTTCCGTTTTGCACCACATTTAGCAGAGGTTTTTGGCGCACGCGATCGGATTCTGGCGCAATCGCGCTGACTTTCATGCGACACAAATCGGGGGACGTGGCTGTCGGACAACCTAAAATTCAAATTGTGTCGCAAGACATGCACTCACATACACCGGGAAGAAGAAGGTGAACTCCGGCGGACCTGAGCGGGGTAGCAAAACATGCGCAGGTATATCTTTAAGGGTCCTAGTTTTTCATAGCTCTGTGATTGGTTTATTTGTAGCTTATGCTTTCAATGCTAAAAGATAAATGCTTTACTTTAATTCTTAGTCAGTGTTTGAAATCTCTCTTCAGCAGCAGTATAACAATCGTGGTTGTAGAGGGTGCAACCTACTACAGCCTAGAGGTTAAGGAGGCCAACATCTGCCTGCAGGTGGATCGCGGGTCCATGAAGGAGAGAAAAATCAATTTCAATTGTATGCGTATTTAACGTACACATCCACATTGATTTTTTATAGGCCGTTGGAATCCGTCTGGTCTCCCCGCTTTGGTCAATTGTTTAAATTCTAGTAGTTTCTTGAAATTGGGGGGGAGATAGGCCAACTTCTCTAGATTACATAACCCTTTTGGGTCAGGGCACAGTCTAAATTGTCGTCAGACACAGTAAACAATAAAAGACCTCTAAGAGCAGATCAGCTCTGCCTCCTCCTTCTTCTGCTCTATGTGTTGTCAATTGGCTGTGCTGTCTACTGGCTCTGCAGCACTGTGGCACTATACAGCTAGTGATATTATAGGGCTTAAGTAAGTTGTTGGGAGGGGTCTCCTCACCGAATGGAGGATGCACAGCACAATGGTACATTGTGCTGCAGACAAGTCACTAAGTAGACAGTTATGAGGAAGATAAAACTAATTAGATTGACTCATTTATACAAAAATATAAATTGACAGTACATAAAATAAGGGGGACAGTTGTTCCAGGTAACATCACAAAGTACCGGGACACTGTCTGCTGAAAAAAAGGTTTCATCTCCTGAGAATCTGTGGAATAGACTTCCTCAGAAGCTTGGTTGAATTCCTTGATTTTGATGTGAGTTTTACTTTAAGATCACAATTAAGTGAATATTTTTTTAAAAGGTGGAATGTATTTGGCAACATGTAAATAATCAAAACAGAACAAAACAGATGACATCAAATTTACATTGATGGGAATGGAATTTTTAAGAAATACGGTAAACCATAATAGTTCTAGACTGTCCCCGCCCCTTTTTTGCAGCAGCAGAGACCATGTATTTGTCTGTTGTTCTTTCTTTAGCTACTATCTGTACCTGCCTACTGGGTTTACACAACGCAAACTTTAGTGTCCTGGAAACAAAACTAACAAATAAAAAATACATAATAGAAGACGAATAAATAGTGTACAATGTCCTGTTAAATACCACATTTTTTAGCAGTTAATCTTTTGCTTAAAATCTTATAGTGCCAAAATTTGTTTGCAGGAAATCTTATAGATCTGCTCTTCTTTTACTTTTATCTTCCATTGCCCTGCTTTTAAGAAAAAAAAAGCTTTACAAATGTGCATGAACGCTATGGAGCCTAGAGTCCCCTCAACCCCTCATCTCCGTTAAAGTGTTTTTGCACCCAGTTTTTTATCATCTGACTTGCAACTGAAAAGAACCACCTGCAAACTGCTTTTGCACATGTATTTACAAAGTGGCGCACCAGATTTGTTTCAAGGCTGCACTGTGTTCTTGACAAGAACATAAAAATGTGCACCAAAGGGGGTGTGTGTGCTTGGGGTCGTAGTTTTGCACAACCACATTTATGACTGATGTATCATACTTCCAAGTATGCAGCAGGCATCAGATTAATGAAGACGCGTGCACCCGTTTTGATTATTATGGTCCTCTGCACCTCCACAAGGACACATTAAATGCAAGAAGCTGATAACTATTCACATATATAGCCCCTTCACTAGACACATTTTTGGTGTATCATCATGTGGGTAAATTGTGGTGCCTACAGTTTCAGTAGGGCCCTGGCATCCAGAGCCTCAGGTGGGCCCCTTTGCGTGACTCACTGTGGCGGCATTAAAGATACACAAACTTAAACATGTCTCTTGTTTCGACCAAAAAATTCGCATAATTTTACACACCAGGCATGCTAGTTCATGGTTTATTTTTATACACCCTATGTATTCAGTTATATACGCCGCCCCCCCCTCACCCCATGATTACTTACATCAACCTTATGTGGGCCCCCCAGTAGCCCTGGACTATGCCCAGTTGCCAGTGCGCCCTTTTGCCCTTAATTATCTAGAGATGTTGCATTAATTAGCATACCTAAGTACTTTAACCTTATAGTTTAAATCACAAAGAGGGCTTTTCCCTGAATTATAGAGAACAAAACTTTCATTTCTGTTAACATTGTAGTAATACTATTCTCTATTGCCTCAAACTTACCTATATGATGCGTGCTATTTCTTTTGATATTAACAGGTTCATAATACCTGAGGGGAAGTGAGGGCACAATTAGCAGATGTTTGTTATAAATCTGCATGTGCAGAGTAAAGTTGAAGCGTTTTATGATTCGTTAAAATGACCAATTTCATATAAATCAAAGAGTTGTACAGTGCTTGTGGGCCCTCAGAGCTTCAGGTGTGGTCTGAATTATGTGATCTCCATAGTTATTTTATTGGCAAAGTTATGAATCAATATATATTAACCAAATTTAGTTGTCACTCAAACTCCAAAAATGGTTCTTGAATATTGCTCTATATATATTGAAGAATTTTACTATACATGTGAACAGTTTTAAAAAAGCTCTCCATATTTATTTGCATTGCAATTCAACTTTAAAATGTTCCAGTGCTGAAAAGCGGACAATGGTCATTTACATGATTTCTGCATTAGAATAATCTACTCCCATTTTCATAGGTTTAACTAAAAAACTTTAAAAGGATGTGAGTCTCTATTAAAGAAAATATGAAAGTCTTATACATTCAAATTTAAATGAACTGTACTAACGGTTGTAGATTAATACAACACATTGATAAAGTTTATTATTCTGGAGAGAAAACCTGCTACAATATATCCCAACCACCTACGAGATATGTCATTTACGGCTCCCCCGAGTTAACGTACAAGAAAGGTTCTGTAGTGGTTGTTCTTAAGTTGAATTTTTATGTGAAGCCGGAACTGTATACTTTATAATGTAAGCCCAGTACAAATGGTTTTTGGTCTCTGTGTACAATTGGTTTTTAAAAATTGTTGGATTGTAAAAGAACCAGGATAACAATAAAGATTAATTGCTAAGACACCCTGTGATAACTGTTTAACTGTTTATAGTATCCTAAGGCTCAAGTTAAGTAATATACCAAAACCAGAGGCTGTTGTAACTAGGGTCGTCTGTAGTCGTGTTCTTAGTAGGGACCGCCTGTAATTGTTATATATGTTACATGCTGCTGGACACCCTTGCCAAATCTGTGGATTCCTTATTTACTCCTGAGTATTTTCTTCAATGGGAGAACCATGGTTTCCCCTGTTCCTTTTTAACACCCAAATCTGCAATGAAGGTGGCATTGAAATGGTAGTTAAGACATGAGAGTTACCAATAAAGAAATATTTTGAGGTGTTCGCTGATGATTCTGTATATTTGTGTATGATTGGGAAACTCCTTCATTGACTTTTCCCTACTTGGCTGCCTTGTGTTTCCAGCATGTGACTTGCGTGTGCATTAAATGACTCCAAGTTGACCATGATGCACTATGAGTGAACTACATAGACATTGAAGGAATGAACTATCAGGATATATAGAGTATATAGGATTAGTAGCACTTTATGTTTATTTTACAGATGACTCCAACTGAAATTGGGGGAAAGAAACTACATTCAATACAAAAGTCTTAATATATATTGTTTTTGGCATCCTTTGGACGAATAGGTTTACTGTAATAAAATATATACGACCTAGAAACTTCTGCCACTCAAGAATAATTGTCACAAGTTCATAATTTTCAAAAAAAATGCCTTAAATTTGCTGAGATAAGGTACATTTTGCATTCCCTGGCTTCCTCTAGTCTTCGTTTACACTATATGAAGGTGAAAGAGTGCATGAGAGTCACTCCCCAAGTCCCACCCATGTCAGTATACAGTGAGTAACCAATCGATCAAAAACCGTTTACCACACTTTGAAATTCAAAACAAAATCAGAGACTTCATAGTAATATTAACAGACATCTTAGATGCAAAAGGCATGTTGTTTTTCATTATTCCACATCTAGTTAAGTGCAATGCAAAAACCCCCACAGTAAAATATAGCCCATGTAAATGAGGAGTGTAGTTACAAAAAGCAACATAATCAAACTCAAAGGGCCTAAGAGCTTTTGTTTTTAAGAATCTCATTTAACACTTTCAATCACGACCCTTGACATAGCACACATCACCGGTCGCTCGGTTGTGATGAAAAAGGGCTCACCGGCTGAGCCCTCTCCATAGCCTGTAAGTCTTGCTGCATATTTCAGCAAAGACTTACTGTGAACAACCCCACACATCACCGCCAGCAGATTCCGTGGGGTCAAAAGATGGCAGTGCTTGGCGTGACATCAATGGAAGTAGCGATCTGTTGCCATGATAGCTTCGGTTGATAATGTGCATTACATTGTAATGAATGAGGAACAAAAATTCCCCATATGGCAGTATATGAAGGATCAATCGGAAACCTAGGGTTAATTGTACCCTAGGGAGTATGAAAAATAGTAAAAATAAAATAAAAAAAGTAAAACAAAAAAAATTATAAATCAAAAACCTAAATTCAAATCACCCACCCCTTTCCCTAATACTGATATAAATATAAAGAAAAAGTAAAAATAACAAACACATTAGGTAAAAATAACAAACACATTCACTGAAAAATATGAAAAACTCAATAAAAAGTGATCAAAAGGTTGTACATTCCTACAAATGGTAGCATTGAAAACTTTATCAAAAGTTTCAAAAAAGAATACCACCCACAGCTCTGTACACCAAAGTATAAAAAAGTTATTAGCGCCAGAATATGGCAAATAAAAAAAAATTCACATAATTTTTTATTTTTAATAAATGTATGAAATATAATAAAACCTAACATATTCTGTATCCCTGTGAACGCACTGAACCAATAAATAAGTAGACATGTTCATTTGTGGCACACCAGTGAAAGCCATGCCGATGCCACAAAAACGCTGCAAATCACACATGGAAGAATAAATACCATCACATGAAGTGCAATTTGTTATGCAGTAAAACATCCATCACGGAGCTCTTTACGTGAAAGAAAAAGTTATAGATTTTTGATTGTGGGGAGTGAAAAGAAATGAAAAAACAAAAAGGGTGAGGTCCTTAAGGGTTAATTCACTAATAATAACTGCCTGTGTCAATCTCCAACTGATGGAGACATGTTTGATGTTCCAGGTTTGCAAACCACAGGCAGAGGCTCACCCTTGTGTAAATTTTGGTATCTAAAACAGCCAGGCAGAACCCTTCCTTGAGATACTAGATTTAAATGTTCCCTGAACCACTTTGTAAAAGTGAATACAGCGACAAAAATAATCACATAAAACAGAAATTTTGAACTGCAGTTTTTTAAAAATCTTTCACTACCTCCTCATTGACATATCACATTACACAATCCTGATGCTGCCGTACTTCTCGGATTGTAAAAACAGTGGTGCAACATTTCTAAGTGTCCGTAGCCGAATTTCCTTCGGGTTTCCCCCTATTCCGTTTTGCAACCACATTTAGTCAGAGGTTTTTGGCGCACGCGATCGGATTCTGGCGCAATCGGCAGCTGACTTTCATGCGCACAAATCGGGGGCGTGGCTGTCGGACAACCCGACTGATTGGACTAGCGTGAGATTTAAAATTCAAATGTGTCGCAAGACATGCACTCACATACACCGGGAAGAAGAAGGTGACTCCGGCGACCTGCGGGTAGCAAACATCGCAGGTATATCTTTAAGGGTCCTGTTTTTCATAGCTCGTGATTGGTTTATTTGTAGCTTATGCTTTCAATGCTAAAAGATAATGCTTTACTTTAATTCTTAGTCAGTGTTTGAAATCTCTCTTCAGCCAGTATAACAATCGTGGTTGTAGCGGTGCAACTACTCCACCTAGAGGTTAAGGAGGCCAACATCTGCCTGCAGGTGGATCGCGGGTCCATGAAGGAGAGAAAATCAATTTCAATTGTATGCGTATTTAACGTACACATCCACATTGATTTTTTAAAGGCCCGTTGAATCCGTCTGGTCTCCCCCTTTGTAATTGTTTAATTCTAGTAGTTTTCTTGAAATTGGGGGAGATAGGCAACTCCTGCTAATTACATAACCCTTTTGGGTCAGGTGCACAGTCTAAATTGTCGTCAGACACGTAAAACAATAAAAGACCTCTAAGAGCATATCAGCTTGCCTCCCTCTCTTTCGTCTGGCCTATGTGTTGTCAATTGGCTGTGCTGTCTACTGGCTCTGCAGCACTGTGGCAACTATAGCCTATTGATATTTAGGGCTAAGTAAGTTTGTTGGAGGTCTCCTCACCGAATGGAGGATGCACAGCAACAATGGTACATTGTGCTGCAGACATGTCACTAAGTAGACAGTTAGTAGGTAAAAATAATTAGATGCTCATTTATACCTAAATATAAATTGACAGTACATAAAATAAGGGGACAGTTGTTCCAGGTAACATCCAAAGTACTCGGTACACTGTCTGCTGAAAAAAAGGTTTCATCTCCTGAGAATCTGTGGAATAGACTTCCTCAGGAGCTTGGTTGAATTTCTTGATTTTGATGTGAGTTTTACTTTAAGATCACAATTAAGTGAATATTTTTTTAAAAGGTGGAATGTATTTGGCAACATGTAAATAATCAAAACAGAACAAAACAGATGACATCAAATTTACATTGATGGGAATGGAATTTTTAAGAAATACGGTAAACCATCGTTAAGCCTCCATTAAACCGCCACTCTTTACTTTTTTAATGGATTTAAGAAACGGAGTAAGGAAATGGTAGTGTGAAATGAGCCTAATAATGTGAGCAAGTCCAGCGAATGCAAAAGTTTAAAGGTTGGTTTTCACAATAGTTACTTGAACTCACATCTCTGGAGAAGATAAGGTTGGCTATGATCAAAGGTGCAGGTAAACATTGAGCTTTGGAGCTTTTTGGGACTTCATAGTCAGTTTTAATGTTATGGCAGACTACTATATCATTCTCTATTGTTTCTTTGCTAATATTTTATTTTTATTTTCTGTATTATTGAAGTTTCTTTCATATTCTGTTGAAGATAGAATAAAACATCAAGTTGACCTTGGTTCAGAAGCCAATCTGGTGTATAAAAAATAAAGTATGCGCTTGCATTCAACCATGCACATTTATACAACTGGGATGATTTATTATTATATCCATAATTACAAATGCCTATTTACATAGAATATTCCAGCAGCCTCCTCGGGATCGGGGCATGTTTTATTGTTTCCTATTATGGAGATAACTCATGTTTTTTTCAGGCATGGTGGTATTTAGAAAGCCGAAGATAAAAGATATAAGGGAAATATTGTATCAACATAATATTTGGGAGATGAATGTCAGAAATTCAACATATGCATGAGTTTGAAAGTGATGTTAAATGATCGTAAACCAGATTGCCAGTCAGAGACCAAGGCTTGATCATGAATTTAAAAGAACCCTATTTGCTGGTCATACATATCTTTGGATAGGAGTTGATGTAAATTTTGTTTATACAGCCACGAGATGCAGTGAGATGAAACATTCCATTTTCATCTTACTTAGAGTAAATCATAGCGAATGAAAGAGAGATTGGTTGCTGCACAATTAGTATAGAGCGAATTCTTGCTGTCCGACAGAGGTCAAGTTACCTCTTCACTTGCTGGAATAGAAAACTTTTATGAGTTTGCAACTTTAATGTGAACACAACACAAGAGTAGCAATACATAAACTGAGGAAACCATTGATGTGATGGAAAAATAAACAAATATATAATATATAGTAAAAATATATATTACCTATTCAAGTATCTAAATATGGCCTTACACACTTAATAAATGTAGCACCAGGCATTTGGGAGGTTTTTTTTCTGTAAAATACTCCAGAATTTAGGCACAAACAGCTTCATAAATCTCAACCACTGTCTGGCTTTATACTAGAACAGTAGCTCCATAGTAAAAATCTTCAAAGTTTGTGTGCATTTTTTTTTATTTTATATGTTTAAATGTGTTCTAATGTATTGGGTATTTCTACAGCTGGCAACAAAATTTTCCTTTGGGATAAATAAAGTCATTATTTATATATATTTTAGGCTTTTTATTTTGGAGGTCCATTTTTTGTTCTAAATAATTTAAATTAAGTTACATAATCACCTTCCAATACTTCCCACGCTCCTCTTCTTCACTCGTAGCAGATCGGGTACAGACACTTTCATGGGCATGTCTATGCCCAGTTTTCTACAAGTGAAGAGAAGAGGGAATAGGAGACGCCGGGAGCATCGGAAGGTGAGTATGTAAGTTTAATTTTTATACACCGCAGGACTGTTATGCATTTCGTTATTTGGGGGCCATGGAGAATTTCATAAGGAGGCCTAAAAAGAATTTAATTAATAGGGGGGATGGCAGGGAATTTTATTTGGTGGACTGCAGAGCATTACATTATTTGAGGGACTGCATTACTGGGGGAGGCTGCTGGGCATTGCATTTCCCATCCTAGGCTTATACTTGAGTCAAAATAGGTAATTTATCTTTATTTTTCTACCAGTTTTTTGCTTGTTTTCTGAGAATTTTTTTGGTGCATTGTAATTTTTGCACCTTTTTGGGGGACATTTCCGAAATGTCTGCTGGACATTTGTTTTTACTCAGTAAGACACATGTATCTTACTAATCTCCAGATTTTCTAAAATCTCCCAATGAAATTTATAATTCAAATTGTATTAATTTGCAACATTTTTGGCACAAAATACTCCAGATGAAAATCCATAGGAAACTTATAAATTGGAAAGAGTGACTTGAGAAATTTGTGTGACATTTTTTAGATATTTGTAACAAATGTATCAAAAAGATATCTGAAGAAAGTGAGATTGATAAATATGAACGAAAGCAGAACAGAAAA
The DNA here is from genome assembly GCA_019512145.1 of Engystomops pustulosus. Classification (NCBI taxonomy): domain Eukaryota; kingdom Metazoa; phylum Chordata; class Amphibia; order Anura; family Leptodactylidae; genus Engystomops; species Engystomops pustulosus. Next base: position 97,425,870 of record CM033647.1, read on the forward strand.
AAAGCAAGCAAAACTAGCCAAAATAACACTAAATAAGATAATGACCCCCAAAAGTTTTCCTAGTTATTTGGTGAGTCAAAATTAGGGCCTCAGTTTACTACTTGTCGGCTTATAACAAAGTAATTAGGAGCTAATGTTGTCAGTTTCCACTGATCTGTTCAGTACCTGCCTCTTGCATTGGTACCCCATACATTATCACTGTATGGTTGCTCTTTTTTAGGGTAAACACATATCACTGAAAAAGTAAATCCCACAATCCCTTAACCGTAGAGATATCAGTCTTGTTGAATCCTCTCGGCATTAAGCCAACACAAAATCTCCCGTGGGTTTACAGTGCAGTTAGTATTGTCTGGTCAGTAGTTTTAAAGAAAAAACAATGTATTGCTCATTTCAAGTAAGGTAACTTGTCTAAGTTTGCTTCATTACTCCTTTAAAGCCACTATAGAACATTATTTGCTCACCACCTATATCTAAAAAGTTGGGAGAGATCTCTCATATTGCTTGCCCCTGGAGTTATTTGTACCATATAATAATTATGGAGATTATATTATTATTCCGTACCATCTGCTTTATAATCTGACTTAGTCCTGGCTAGACTTCAAATAGCCTAACAAATGTCTTCTATCCTGTATTGATACTAGACACTTTCATCGGGAAGCTAAAATTTTTTTGAAGAGGCGCTATCATTTATGTTGTTGGGCAAATTGTCTTAAGCTTTAATACTAGATCATGGTGATGGTGGTCTCTGTATCGCTCTCTTTCTGTTCTGTCATCACCAATGTGCAATGCAATCAGGGCCGATGGGGGCACATGTATCTTAATTTTTGAACGTTTCATGATGCTCTTGGCCTCATTTGAGACTTTGTTTTTTCGCTTGTTCCTAAACATATTGCCGACCCGGGATTCAAGTTGCACCATTGCCTAGTTTTCCCAGTGTTCCCTGAGTTATCACTGAACCAGTAGTGAAAGTTAGCTGTTTAAAAAGGCGCACATTGCACGCAAATCTGCCACTAGACCAGGTGTAGAAATTAGCTATAAACTCATGGCGAGTTTTGAGAGACTTTTCACAACTTTTTAAAACAAAAGACGAGACACCACATGGAATGGACAGACAAAGCCAGACTTATGACATGTGGCCCCTGGACCTTTATGTTTTTTTTTCACGAGCTTTCACGGAGGTAGGTGAAGCACATTAACTGCTAATGGGCTGTAGCAGTTACAAGGCTGGCTTCTTAGAAACCAGTCTTTGGGGTTTGCGCAGACCCCAGTGAACAGATGAAGCGCGACCTCTGTTCGACGCGAAATCGCGTTTGTTCTGAATTCTTATCTATATAATATTTCATTTATTTTATCAAATTTTTAATAATAAAAGAGCACTATTATTTGGGCTAAGTACAGCGCCAAGTAATCGCTAACACTCACCATATCTTTGGAGTTCTAGATTATTGGAAAGCCGAGATATGTATTTTTTCATATTACCTGTATTGTATAGATTTGTGTGTACTTTTCAAGCATTGTAATAAAAACATATACCCTATTAGCTTGCTGGCCATTTAACTTATGGCACAATGGGGACAATATATAGTAACTAAATTTTTGAGTCATTTGGCAGCTCTTTTTGCGCCTTATGTAGGATCCTGTCTTTTCTTTACTTGTGATACATGTTCAGTTTTTCGTATCCTACCAGGCGCAAATTTTGGCTTCTTTTTGCAACTTTTTGTTGCAAATGTCTCAAATCCACCTGGACACAAGCCATGTAGGGAGTTATATGCGGTAGTGGCACACTACTGTTGATTGGATTGAGGCTTGTGTCCTGCATTTTTAAACACCTCTAGTCACACCCGAGGGAGATGATGACATATGAGGCTGTGGTCACACGTGGTATTAACCCGTTCACGACCCGTGGCGTAATAGCACGTCACGGGTCGGCCGCGGGTGCATGGAGAGGGCTCACGCTGACTGCCCTCCATAGCGTAAGTCGCTGATCTTGCCCTTCATGCCGCAGTCTTACTCTTTCCGCATCTCACGCTCTTTTCCCCGCGCTCCGGGTGAAGCGTTCCCTCGATGTTGTTTGCTCTCTTGCTATACCGCCTGCCATCCCTTGCGGCGTCTCCTTTCAGTCTGAGGAGAGGCTCGCAATTTTCGGGTCTCGGCCGCTCCCTCTTTTCGTTCCCGTTGCCTCATCGGCGGCTGCGCTTATCTCCGGATTTCGCCCTTCCTGGTACCTATCGGGCTCTCAACGAAGACCCCAGGCTCTTCGGGTATAAACCCCTATCAGATAACAATGTGCTGTCAGTCACACATTGTAATGATGAGTAGAAAATCCCACTATACTGCCATACTGTAGTATGGCAGTATATGATAGGATTGATCAGACAACCTAGGGTTAAAGTACCCATGGGAGTCTGAAAAAATATATAAAAATAAAAAAAAAGTTAAAAAAAAAAATTATAATAAAAAAACTAAAAATCAAATAACCATCACCCCCTTTCCCTAGAAACTTGATAGTAGTATATATAATATATTAGATCTTGGTCCAGCTATATAAATAAACAATCAAATCCAGAAAACCACATTCGTTATCGCCCTGCGTCTACAAAAATGCCCATCTTAGTCAAAATATGATCAAAAACGGTTTTCACTGCGTCTTAATACGTAACGGAAAAAGCGCCGCCCAAAAGCTCTGAAAAAATGCACTTTTTTTACACTTAAAAAAATAACAAATTCTATAACTACCTGCCCACGTTCTCACTCTGTCTCTATGGGCGGCGTAGCCTGCTCCCATGTTGTCTACGTACAGATCGTTAAAATTGATAACATTTGGAACGTCACAAAATCACTGCCAAAAAACGCCGCAGCTCGCAGTTGTCATCCTATTCCAACCTCCATAAGCTCATTACCACATCCATCACCCCAAAATTCTCCCAAATTTCATCCCTTTCCTCCTAAACTCTTTTCCCATCCCGCACTCCCCTCGCTCTCCCTTGCTCTACACCCATTTATCTTTATGTTTTCCCGGAGGGGTTTTTAAATGTTCTTTACAATGTCATGAGACAAACTCCTTATAAACCTATATAATTCGGTATCACTCCATGGATCGCACGCACACAGACATGCCAAAGATTAAATAAATCTAACTCTCATTTGTAGGGCGCACATTGATAATCTGAAGATATCCAAGTCGCACCACAAAAGAGACGGGCACAAATGCGTTTTTTTTACCCAAAGTTATGCACTGCATTTGGAATTTTTTTCTCAACCCGCCTTCCTGAGTACAGCACAAACGAGAAATGGAATATTCCATACCATCTATATGAAGTGCAATTTGTTTCAGGCAGAAAATAAGCCATCACACAGCCTGACATGGAGAAATATAAAAAGTTAGTGGATTTTGATATGGGGAGTTTAGTAAAAACTGGACTTGAAACAAAGAAAAAAAAAAAAGGGCCGACTCTCCCTGAACAGATGATTAAGGGTGCAAGGTATAGCACGTCACCATGTTGCGTTTTGATGCGCTTTGTAAACCCATCAAATGTAACAGTAATGTAATAAGACAAACCACCTCTCCTCAGAGCTGTGATACTCTGGTTTCAAAATCAATTAACGGGCCAATTAAAAGGCGATTCAGTGTTACCTCCACCTCTAGAAGTTAACCCTCAATTAAAGTTTTACTAAAAATAATGTAAAAGCGCAAAAATTTCTGAATTTATTAAAAAAAATCATATGTTACTGGGACAAAAGTTTAACACATTTAAAGCGTTTTGTTGCTGAAAAACTCCATTTACAGGTTTATAACAGTAAAGGTCCATGAAAAAAAAATCCTTCCTGTTGCAGGCATCGCTGCCACTGGACCATTGGCGTCAAGGATTTGCGTCTAAAAAGCCGCAAAAATAAGCCACAAAAGTGATACATAAGTGAAAAGTTGCATGGAACATCTGGGAAACAATGATACATAAGGCACACTGCACAAGTTGCAGCCAAGGCGTACTTGAAAAATGTTGCAAAAAAGTCTCAAAAACGACAAAAGAGACAATGAGACAATGTGACTAGCAATCTGTCCCCCAATGTGCCATCCAGTCTTTGGAGATTTGGTAAAATTTCATTTCTTTTACTTTGTTAAGGACTTATATAAGCATAGTTTAGGCGGGTCCTCATCCCTGATGCAAATTATATAACAGGCCTTTTACCTTTAGAGATATGGTAAAATGGGTATTTACAATCATTGGAGGTACATCTGCTTCATCCTCAACTCCTATTACTTTTTTTTATTTATTGTGACATGCTAGCAAAAACCTTGACAGCAGTGTTCAAAACAATTCATTGATAGCTACACAGGAATCTATGGGGGTTCTTTTTGTAACTTTTTCTCACATTCTCCCTCCATTGTTTGCTGCACCTGAGTTTTCCTGGATTACACCTAATTTTTCACAAGCCTTTAAATTGTTGCACAGTATTAAAAGTTGCCAATCTTTGTGCAAAAAATTCCACTCTTCTGCAGGCGTAAGGACGTAAATGCCATATACGGTCAATCACCTATTAATTTTGATCAAACAAGCCAAACAATAAACCCCCTATCCAAGTACCAATTTCAAGACTAAAGATTGGACGTGTGTCATAAGATAGTGTGGCATAAGAATATACCATAAAAAGCAAACCTTCAGGAAAGAAATCCCCTAAGAAGACATTGGGGGTCATTTACTAAGGGCCCGATTCACATTTTCCCCGAATATTTCAGATTTGCACCGATTTTCCCTGTATTGCCCCGGGTTTTTGGCGCACGCGATCAGATTGTGGTGCATCGGCACTGGCATGCACGCGACGGAAATCGAAGGTGTGACCGAATGAAAACCCGACGGATTCGGAGAAACCGCCGCATATAAAAAAAAGGGTCGCGGGACACGCGCTTACCTTCACCAAGTATAGGATCGTGCACTCCGGCGGGCCTCGGTGGACTTCAGCGCAGCAGCTACACCTGGTGGACGTCGGAGGAACTGCCTTAGTGAATCGCCAGAAGACCCAAATCCACCACAGAGAATGCGCCGCTGGATCTCAATTGGACCGGGTAAGTAAATCTGCCCCATTATATTGTTAAGAAGTCCCCCCTATTGGCAATTTGTGATATTATAGTTGGCCAGTTATGCTAGACATAAGCCATGGGGAACTGTTTCTGGAGGGGAAAAAAAAAGTATGGAACACACTTTTGAATTTACCAAAGGAAAATGGTATGTATAACACTGAAATAAATACCTTACTTAACTTAACTAAATAATAAGAATTAAATCCAGTATATACTGATCCTATGAAAAGTCCATATACAAAGATGAAATATAGTAAAATATTTCTGGTACCTTGTACATTTAAGCAAACATTGCCTAAAAATGAAACCTTGAGTCATTGGCATTTAATATATCACAATTTCAGGATAATTGGTGTCATAGTTTTGTCACAGACTTGTGCTGTTCAATAGAAAGTGAAGTCTTGACTTTTGTAATATCATGTTCCACTTACCGATAATGAACACTGACATTAGGGCTCAATTAACATGGTCAGACGTATGACTTGCATTGTCATTAAAATAAGAAAAGTCAGTTTTATGAGCTTAAAATTATAGAACAGTGCGATGTACAATTGTTATGTGCTGTTCGCAGTGTCTGTTTTATGCACAGGTTTAATAGCCGCCACAAAGGGCTCCTGTGTGTATACTAGAAAAGTAATCCAGCATTTGATGAACTATAAAATAAACTTACTTATTACTAATAGAATCATATTTGGGAAAATGCACTACCCACAGTGCATTATATATATATAAATACTTCTGTCCTCTATGTAAATACCAGAGCCAAAGCAGAGCTGTTTGTTTGTATCTCCCCCCGCACAGGCCCAAAGAACCCCCTACCTACATTTATGGCTAGTAGTAAAGTAAGGGAGTAATGAAAGTAGTAGTACAATAAAATGCTGCAATTTTCCTGCCTTTATCCAGTACATAGTCAAAATAAAAAATATCTGCTGCCTTAAATGTATGTGGTTTCTCTTAGATCACTAATGTAATTTCCTAAAGTAATTGAAAGTGAGGGAACCTGTCAACAGTATTAAGGCCCATAAACAGACACCAACTTGTTATCCATGATGGTGACAGAATAACAACGATTTCCTTTTATTTTCTGTAAGAGTTAGCATACTGCAGAAAAAGAACTTTAAACACTGCAATTAAATGAGAAGCAAGGAGTGACAATAAGGGGATCAAAGTAGCATAGTATATAAGGCAGGAGAAAGACACAAGTCCATCAAGTCCATCCTCTAAGAATTAAATAAATGTTTTATCCCCATAACCCGTGATATTTTTTCTCTTCAGAAAGTCATCCAGGTCTCTTTTGAACATGTACATAGAGTCATAGCAACCTCCTGCGCCATATGCGTACATAGCGCCATAACAAGCTCCTGCGGCAGAGAGTTCCATAGTCTCTCTGCTCTTACAGTAAAGAATTCCTGTCTATGGCGATGGTAGAATTGCGTCTCCTTTAGGCGTAGAATATAAAAAGATCTTTGGAGAGATCCTTGTACTGCCCGTTCTACATCTCTGAAAATATTGAGCAACGCTTGACTTCAATGTTAAACTCTCCACCTCCATGACTTTATACAACCAATTTGAATCTCACTTCAAAGCTTATTTTCTGGATAATGCCACCACACTGGACTATGAAAGAAACATAATCTAAAAGTTGTTCAGCTGCTAGACAACATACTGGTAGTGGATTATTAGGCCAATTTCTCATGACAGGTTCCCTTTAAGGGTTATAAAACCCCTCTTTATTTTTCTTTCTTTTGTGTTGTTTCATTCTGCCTGTTATAAATCATTAGGCTCCATTTGTTTAAGACCAGCCAGGAAGAGGAGCCTGGCAGTGTGTTTATAACACCCCAGGGAGTCTCTGTTTGATCAGAGGAGCATGGTCTTCCTAAGTGGTAGAATTAACACCTTTCGGCCAGAGTAGTCTAGCTAGTGGGGGATGAAAAGAACCAACAGACTTTAGTTTTTCCCTCCAAATTTAGACAAAGGGAATATCATAGCTGTCCATAACTGGGGAATAATTCATAATTATGGGTCCCCAGTTACACAGGACAGTTATGGGTTCTAGGCACACTCTTGGAACGAAAATCAGAATGTTAGCACCAGAGAAAGGCAGCCAAAAGCAAAACACCCCTGATATTAGGCTAAGACACCCCGAGTTTGATATGTGGTTGATGGGAATAACGTACCCGTTTGGTTGGAAGCCATGGCACAATTGTGCCATCTTCCAATCAAAAGTTATGGGGTTTTGATAAAAACCCAGACCCAAAAATTACCTCACTGATGGGAGGGGGATAGAAAATCTCCCCCTCACAGTGACATCACAGCCAGGGGTAGTGGTCAAAAATCACCTGGGTTTAAATTAATGAAGCAACCACATGATGTGGTTCAGTCTGAGTGACTCTATGACAATAGAAGGCCGGATCGATGTCTATGCTCTGTCCTCGGGCCAAAGAATTTCTTCCTATTCCACTAGCAAGAATTTTTTGTTTCTCTGTTTGTAAGTATCGTATGTGTATTGTTTTAATCATTTTTTTATTTTATCTGACAATTTAATTCTTTGAGTGTACTGCATTTTTTATGTAAATTAAAACTTTTTAATAAGCTCTGCTTGTAGCCTTAAAGAATCTGAGTCTCTGAAGGGAATCACGTTACCAGAGGTCATTGTTAGCATAGTCCATGTAGTAAGCGATTGCATGTTCTGTGTGAATTTATAATTGTAATATCGTAGTAGTGAGTAGTGAGTGCATGTGCTGAGTTATCATCAGGGTGCATTGTCTGTGTGGTTGAGGTGCCTATGGCCTTCTTTGTGTAAGTAACTCGTGGGTGGTGGTAGTGTGGATTGGCTGGGGTTGAAATTCTGTGGAGTAAATTTAGCGTAAGGACGTCATTTTGTGGAAGTGGGCGGAGCTTAAGGACTAAATTCTGGGACTCCATAGAGTAGGTATCCCCGTGTGTGAACTCCGGTGAGTCGGGTTCGTGACAGTCTCCAAATAATGCTCCCCTTGTGCTTCCCGCTAGAAATTAGAGCCCTAATAATAGTAATAGTACTAATAGTACATCTATAGTATTACTTATTATTTTATCGCAATTGTGCCCTTGTAGAGCCCCATCAGTAATAATGTTCTCTTGCTCATCTAAATATAACTTACAGTAACAGTTCCCTGAGTGATGAAGAAAAAAACATAAAGTCATTTACGTCAGTGATTTTCATTGTCATAAAAAATGTATCTGGACTTTATGACCATTCACACTGGAAGCAGTAATGTGGCTTGATTTCAGATCACTGCAACTTTTTAAACATAATGTTGATCACCTTAAAATATTTAATAAAAAGTTAGTTCATTCATTTATTTAGTTTTATTAAAGGAATATTAAAGGATCAATAGAACATTGATATAAATGAAAACCATTAAAAGTTTGAATAATAAAACTAAATTATATGGTTAAGTCTAGTATTTGGAATAAAAAGAAAAGAGTGCTTTGGAGATTTGGCGATGACAAATTTTCTCGATATGAAATTCTGTCAAGTATTGATTAGAAATAAATTGGCAGTGAATGAATGAATATTCATTCTGCAGACATATTGCCTGCATTTGTCATTGTACTGTAGAAGGAATGAAACAAATGCATAAAATTGTGTTACATTATTGTTATAATTTCTTGATGCATTTTGCTAATTCTTTATTTGACTCATATTTCTTTAGGGTGTCATACTGATAAGTCAGTCTGCCATATTAATGAAAATAAATTTATTTTACAGCTGTCATCATACCTTTGGATTTATATGCTTTAATATCAGTTCTTTGAAATGATCTGAAGCAGAGCAATTACTGCAAAATATTTCAACAGCACCATCTACAGGCCCTTTATTAAACTAGATCTGCATATATGTATATAAACTTCTGTTTGGCATCTACTGAATCTATTCAGTTACAACTTACCTTTATTAAAAATTCTATTCAAATTTAATGAAATAAAAAAATATTTGACATCATTGTTGGAATATAAAAAAAATTGAATTTGTTCACAAATTTTAGTTATAAATAAAAAGATTACTCTTTTTTTTAATCATCATATAGCAATGAGCAGACCTATACCAAAACTCAGGGACCGGGTACAGGCTTGTCTCAATCTTCAAAACAAATTGCACTTCATAATGGTGGTATTTAATATTCTATGCTGTATACTGGGAAGCAGGAAAATTCTGAATATAGTGAAAATAATGAAAAAAAAATTTGCATCATTTCTTGTGGGCTTGGATTTTACGGCTTTCACTGTGTGCCCCAAATGACATGTCTACTTCATTCATTTGGTCAGTCCGATCACGGGGATACAAAATTAAAACCTTCTGTACCAAAAATATTTGTGGGTTTTTATGAGGACAGGGCTGGAGATCATCTGTCATGATTAAGTGGACACTTTAAAAGGAGGTTGGTGCTTGGCATCATTGTTTCTTTTCTGTGAACCATGTTTATCTCTAAAGAAACACGTGCAGTCATCATTGCACTGCACAAAACTTCCCTAACAGGGAAGAGCATCGCAGCTAGAAAGATTGCACCTCAGTCAACAATCTATTGCATCATCAAGGAATTCAAGGAGAGAGGTTCCATTGTTGCCAAAAAGGCTCCAGGGCGCCCAAGAAGGCCCAGCAAGCGTCAGGACCGTCTCTTAAAAGTGTTTCAGCTTCAGGATCAGGCTACCAGCAGTGCAGAGCTTGCTCAGGAATGGCAGCAGGCAGGTGTGAGTGCATCTGTGAGGCAGAGGCTCTTGGAGCAAGGCCTGGTGTCAAGGAGGGCACAGAAAGAAGCCACTTCTCCCAGAAAAAAAAAACCAGGGACAGACTGATATTCTGCAAAAGGTACGGAGTGGACTGCTGAGGACTGGGGTAAAGTCATTTTCTCTGATGAATCCCCTTTCCGATTGTTTGAAACATCTGGTAAACAGCTTGTTGGGAGGAGACAAACTGCCAACTGTAAAGCATCCTGCAACCATTCATGTGTGGGGTTGCTTCTCAGCCAAGGGATTCGGGTCTCTCACAGTCTTGCCTAAAAACACATTCATGAATAAAGAATGGGACCAGAATGTCCTCCAAGAGCAACTTCTCCCAACCGTCCAAGAGCAGTTTGGTGATCAACAAGGTCTTTTCCAGCATGATGGAGCACCTTGCCATAAAGCAAAGGTGATAACTAAATGGCTCAGGTAACAAAACATAGAGATTTTGGGTTCATGTCCTGGAAACTCCCCAGATCTTAATCCCATTGAGAACTTGTGGTCAATCATCAAGAGACGGCTGGACAAACAAAAACCAACAAATTGTGACAAAATGCAAGCATTGATTGTGCAAGAATGGACTGCTATCAGTCAGGATTTGGTCCAGAAGTTGATTGAGAGCTGCCAGGGAGAATTGCAGAGGTTTGAAGAAGAAGGGTTAACACTGCAAATATTGACTTGCTGCATTAACTCATTCTAACTGTTAATAAAAGCTTTTATTACTTATAATATGATCGTACTTGTATTTCTGTATGTAATAAAAACATCTAACAAACACACATAAAAACCAAAGGGCATCAGATCATGTGAAAATATAATATTTGTGTCATTCTCAAAATTTATGGCCATGACTGTACTCACTGCTTTCCAGAAGAGTTGTATTTAGGTACCTTATTTTTTGCTGTCCTAATTGTACTTCCTAATAGTACATTTAATATGCTGTGTGTGATGTACTTGAACGCTACAAGAAAAAAAATGCAAAAATCTATGTAGTTGTGTTATTTCTATATGTTACTGTATTATTAATCTATTGGTCAACATGATAACAGAGATACATTTAAAAAAAATACCATTATGTTGTATTCTAAAACATTCTATACTCAAAAAATAATAATGTAACCATATTCTAAAGCATGCAAAATAAGATACAATTTATTGTTCACAAGGGAAATGGTTCTCCACCACTGAACATATACACAAGCAAAAAAAAAATTAGTATACAAACATAATAGTAAATTACATTGAAGTACATAAAATTACATTAAAAACAACATAAAAGAAGTCAAATTTATTAATATTGTAAAATTCTGAAAAAATAAACAAAAAACACACACAGGTACTTTATGATTCTCTCAATTGTTAAAGTCTGTGCACCCTCAGAAATAGGTGCACAAATACGATCAGTCGACCACTCTTATTGACCTGGTGTAGGCCACATGGAGCATTTGATTTCCAAAAGCTTCTGGTTTGGCATTTAAGCTGGATGCATTTCCCACTGAACTCAGTATGCTGTTCCCATAGAATAGCATCCATTGAACTTTGTCAATTCCTATAAATGCTTACAAATTTTGCCTGTATGCGCTCATTCAGGATCTACAAATCCACAGCGCGCAAGCAACATTCACCTGGAATTAAAAGTCCAGATGAAAATCTGACCTGAGGGTCTGGCACACATCAAATAGTGCAAATAATAGGCAGCACCTATGGGATCCAGCACACTTTGTTCACCCATAGTATATCAGCAATGTTTCAGCTGCTCATTTCATCCATTTTCAAAACCACATTCAGACACCTCTAACCTGTAGATGGTGCACTTTCATTATACCCTGCTTTTCAGAAGAGGGTAAAAGACGAGATATAGTGACATATCTAGGAGGTTTTGTAGACCACTGGTTGTCGGATAAGCTAATTCATCATTTTCCCCAATTATTTAGATTGACCGTGTCATCAAAGATGTTAACTAGTGGCGATCGATTGTATTACAGCTGCTAGAGAAGAAAATATAGCTGTCTCCTGCCATGTATAAAGAGGAAGAGATATGAGACAGGAAGGGTTAAAGCTTTACAGAAACATAACTTTTTTAGTCATTATAAATATAGTTTCCACAATGCTTTTAATATTATACCCATTCAATGCTGAAATATTGAACAAAACTAACTTTTAGCCACCATTTTCAAGCCTAATTTATAACAAGATCATAGGACTCTGTTCTACACAATGTGAGCTATGAAAAAGGATTAATAATAACGAACGATATGATCATTTTCACAATATTAATGAAAACCTCCAATGTCACACCAACAGACTCGGCTCTCCTCGGCTTCTCCTTACAAGCTGACATCGTCACAGATAGTACAGTGATCTCTGGAAAGTATATTAAATATTTTTCAAGTATTTCATCATATAACTTTGTGCGCTGTCCAGCACTTCCACTTTAACGTGACAATACGCTCCTTGTATTTTGGGCATCAGGCGATGTGCTTGAGCGAGTGTCCTCTGCCCTGTTTTTTAAGAATAAATGATGAAAAAATGTAAGTGTCGTCGCCTCTCGCAGAAGAACAGAAGGACAGATCTGGGTAGTTTAGTTCCACAATGCCAGGATGCAAATATGTTGTTCTTGCTGTGATTGATTACTAAGGTACAGCACAGATTCCATTTCAACAATTCCTCAGAGATCTTCTGTTGTCTAGAGGATTAAACTCAACCTGTACCTGTCAGAATGAAAATGATGACAAACACCGGTGATGATGTTAAATGTTCTCCACATCAGGGAATTGGAAAGTAAAAAAAGGAGCAAGCACTTTTTATAGGTAATGCAACAAAAATACAGGCATATGACTAAGATCTAGATGAAATGTCTCTGAATTGTAGAACTAGGATGGAGACCTGTAGGCAAAAAGTAATGAAAGGCAGTATTGTTTTTGTTGAAATGAAACCCAAGCTTAAAGTGACACGCTCAATGAAAAAGATGTGCATTACCCACAGAAATGTTCACTTAATAGAAGATGAAGGAAGAAATACTGTAGATACTGTAGATCATCTAGAGAACAAGATAAATGTATAATTGTCTTACTGGTTCACCTAAAAACCGGAGAAAATTCTTTTGGGTACACGTTCTAACATTAACTTTATTCTACTGCAAAATATATATTGACATCCAACAGCAGCCCACAACATCTATTATTAATTTTAAAAGATAATTATTGAATAAAGCACTTTAATTTCACTTTATTTGCCCCGTTGCCTCACTGTATGTCCTCATTGATTGGAAATCCCTTCTTTACAAACTATAAAAGAAAACTATCATGCTTGTGATTTGGGGTCTGCCACTTGGCCACACTGATGGTTCATCTAGTGGCTAGTTGTTTACATAAGGTGTATAACTCGTCACCTATTGTATTTATCCACCAGTTTTAATGTTGCAGGCTGTTGAAGACTAACTTTGGGGCTATTTTAATTTTATTAATCTTGTCTACTAAATTATCCTATTCATTCTTAGTTTGAGATATTGAGATCTAAAATCAAAGTAACATTTTCTTATTCTCAAAAATTGTATAGTGGGCCATAAAAGAATCTTGTCCACAAGGCCTGAGGTATTGATACTTGATGGTCTACATTGTCACAAAAAACATTGTCAGTTTGTTGTCAAATTAAACTTTCAATATAAATGTATCAAAAATATTGTTCATGAATTAGTGCTGTAATAACCACATCTATATTTGTTACTGCAATGTGGAACATATATTTCAGTAGATGTAAGTGTTCCCTTTTGAGGTATGTTTGGGCTGATTTCTTCTTTCTTCTCCCTCCATCAGATTTGGAAAGATGTCTCTCGAAAGATGCCATGTCTCGGATCGCGGGCACACTCGGTGGCTCTCATAATTCCCTGCCGGAACTTCAGCAATTTCTTGTGAAGTGATAGCCCTCCTGTGTTCCTGCGTTTCCAGTGTTCCTCCGTGTTCCTGTATTCCAATGCTCTTCTGTGTTCCTCTGTATTCCCATTCCTGTGTTCCTGCGTTCCAGTCTGATCCTGTTCCATGTGCCAACTCCCGTGTTCCCTCTGTAGTTTCAGGATTCCCTCCAGCGTTGTACTCCTGCTGTCATTCCGGGCACAGACTGTATTCTGCATTACTACCTAGGCTGCCATCAAGGGCTAGTCGCATCTGTGGAACGACCTGGTGGCAGGTGAAGACCAGGTGCCAGTTAGACTCCGGTCCCAGGTATCGGCTAGTATCATCTCCTGCGGTGGTCCAGAGGGTCCACAGACCCATTCTCCTTCCCCGATGCTTGACATTGATGTCTTGTTGAATACCTTCTGATTTATATTTATATATCCAGAACTTATTAATCTTGAGTTTCCACATTATTTACATGTAAGAATAAATGTAAAATAAATAATTGTAAATACTCATAATTATAACACCATTGTTATAATTAGTATCAAATCTTATCCATTTGAGGGCAAAAATCTGTGGCAATTAGAATACTTTTGTAAAAGTCAACTTCCATAACTTAGAAATTGGAATCCTAGTAAAACCAGTCAGAGTGGTAAAGAGAAAACTGTGTACTTACCCTGTTATGGCTCTCAGTTCTTACAATGCCCTGGTACTTCTAGTCTTCAGCATCTTTACCTGGCTAGAAGTATCACACGGTCACTGGACATGTTAAGGCCAGTCCTTGGTCTCCTTGGATGTCCAAATAATGAATGTCCTGTGGTCTGAGAAGCCTGCAAACTGTCTAAAGGGCGGTCCAGTGACACACCAATGCTTTTGGACTGACACAGTTGATAAAGACCAGAACTACCAGAGCAATATGGAAACCAGGAGCAGGGTAAAGACATTTTGTTATTTTTTTAACACCCCTGAATTAGCACACAAGGGGTTTTCTAGACTCCCCAATGCTGCAATACAATACATAATGTAGGATTCCCTTTTCTAAGTTTACATTAGGCCTCCATGTGCTATACTGAGGCCTCTGACTCTACAAATGATGCATTAGTTATCATTATTGCTTTTTGTGAAACTCTAGACTATCTGACTGCCAGTATTTTTTCTCCATTCATTGTGTGAGAGTATCTCAACCATCAATTTAAAGGGAAAAATAGAAATGTAGAAAAATATCCTGTCATCTCAGAGAATATGTTCACTTTTGAACATTTCTGTGCATAAACAATATGATATGCATTTAGAAAATGGCAGACATACGCAGTTTTTCTGTCAGCATCCATGTAATGCATTGTGTCAGTTCAGAAATTCTGACAAAGTGAGAATTAATTTTGTCAGGTGTGTGCATCTGTCTGTCTGAAAGATGTGTGAAATACTTGGCTCCTGACACAGCACTAACTGCAAAATTCCCAAAAGCATTTTTGACATGATAGTGGAGCAAATACATTACAAATAATCTAGATGGCTCCATTGCCATGGCTACTTAATGATCCAAATTAAGAGGTCATTTATATAATCCTTCTCTATGACATATTATAAATCACCCTTCCAACTACTGAGGAGTACCCTTCATATGCCCTCGATGTAAAAGCATGGCTCAATGCCGTGCTGCCTTTCAGTGTCTTCCAGCATTACCTGCATTCAAATATTGGAATACGAACATTTCTGTAGTTACCATGTATGCAAAGTAGACATATTTCTGATGAGGGTTGATTTAGGTCAGGAAAAAATGGAAATTTGTGATTTCAATTATACATTTTTTTTTTTTACCATCCGGCCAGCTTGATTTTGAACATAAAAGAACAAGAAGAGGAACAAGATAGAAATACTGCTTCTGCAGAATTAAGTCTAACACACCTCTTCTAAAGGATATTAACATTCTTTTTAATGCTCATAATCTCATCCCACAAATCCGGGGTCAGCTGCAAGAGTGAAGAAGGGAACATTTGTACATATAGTAGCTACACTTCTAAGAAGGATTGCAAACTTTTTTTATTTGTAGCATTATAGGCTGCTTAACTTTGGGGCTGTTCTGCAACTAAACACCAAAATAGATGCGCATCAAAATAACCATGTTTTCCTCATTTATCCTATCTAAACAGTAGCAGATAGTAGTGCATTGAAGGGGGTATAGCAGACATGTGTGTATTCCCTAGAGTTGGTGACGTCACCAGCTCTCAGGAATACTGAGGCAGGCGCTCTATGCTCCTCTTGTGCACTCCCATCTGCTATTCACTGCAGGTGCAGCTTTGCAAAGCCACAATGGGGCACATTTACTTACCCGTCCGCGGAGTTCATGGAAAGTGCATTCTCCGATGAGAATGCACTGTGCCGCGATTCACTAAGATCATGGGGCGATACCCTGCATGTGTCGCTTCCCCGTTCTGGTCTGACAGAGTTCACCATCTTTTTTGTGGTGCAGGTAGGTGCATTGTCTTGCAACACAATTTGAAAGTTAAATCCCGTGTTCATTCCAAATCAGTTGGACAGTGCAACGGCATATTTGTGTTGCATTGGATTTAAGGCAGCTGTGCCAAAAACGATCATATGCAACAAAATCCCAAAACAGACACCTGTTAAATACCTGCCTAAGCTGTGTTATCCCCGAAAAAGGTACACAGCCGACAAGTGCACTACTCAACCCTTAGTAAATGATCCCCAATATGTTAGTGGACAACCATAGGAGGGAAGAGAAGGTAGCAATAGTGGCTGTAGAGCTCCATGGGGAGATGCCAGAGCCCTTAAAGCTCATTTGCATAAACATAACAGTAATTTTCAATGCATTTCTTTAGATTGTAGCCAGGATCGGACACAATATAAGTCTGCCGTAGACTTCAGGTACTGAGAGACACTTCTTGACTGCACAGTATACGATAATCGCATTCTTTCTAAGGCGATGAAAAATGAGTTTATTTGAGGACAGCACAGCTCACCATGAGAAGATGTGCAGAATTGGAATGTTCTGCCTAAAGAGGTTTTCTTTTTTTGCACTGAAGCTATTCATAATGTCAAAGGTTGCAAGCTTCAAGGCCAAAAAAGTAAGGAGAAAAATACTTTTTTACATTTATATATTTTTTATTTTACATATAATTTGGCTTTAAACAAATATATTGTATAATTATTGTTATTTTTTAGACTTTCATAAAGAATTTTAAGAATTATGTTTCATAATTCATTTTAATAATATTTTTTCTATTACACAATGATAAAAAATGATTAAAGATTATATATACTGTACATATATATATATATATATATATATATATATATATATTATATATTTCATATAACATTTTAACATCTTTCAAGCCATCAGATAATCATCACCTTTAATAACAAATCTTTTTGCTTTTTCCATCTCCCATTTTAGTTATTTTACGTAAAGCATTGTGTTCAAGCCTACACATGAATATACTGTGCTTCTTTTTAGCTTTTTATTCTTTTCAATATTTTTATCTCTGTTTACGGCTTTCTGGCTCAGGTTGTCTTATATAACTATCAGTCATTCTGCTTTGTGCGCCAGAAAGCTATGTAGTGTGATTTTGTTTCTTTGGCTTCTGTCTCGAAGTTGCATGTGCCAATGTATTTTTCTCCTTCCTGTTTTTCTTCTCATATCCTTTCTCTAGATTAGCCATTATTAACCTTTTGTTCCTACTTCATATTTTGCCTCTTTCATTTTTCTACGGTTTCATTAATTATATCTTTTTTTTAGAAAAACTTGAACTGTGAGCTTTTGCTTTTACAGATGGGAATAGGGCCACCAGTCATGGTGGCCGATAGCTGCAGCATACAGTCAAGCTAGCCTACTTTCACACTGACTCTAATACTGCTAACCCATCTGAAAAGAATTCCTGAGGGTGGGGAGGCAGGTCAGAGAGACAGATTCCTCAACCTGCCAGAAATTCAGTACTCCACGTTTTCAAGGATTTTAGACCATTTTCGTACAGTTTTCCAACCGGGACATGGCTCCAGTAAAAGGGGATATGGCCTAACCCTGGCTCCAAAAATTTAGTCTGAGCATCAGAAAATGCAGACAAAAACTAGACCAACAAAAAGCTGGTCTAAAGTAAGACTCTAAACTACTCCAAATATATCATCCATACTGTGGAGTCTGCAATGGTCTATTCAACAACACTTTTAGTGTATCTCCCTCAGTGGCTTTGTGTTACTCGGCTCTGCTATATCATTAACCACTTCCTCAGGAAGGTGAGTATTGAGAGTGATGCTGGCTATATGAACAGAGATCTGCCTTGCTCCTCACCCCACCTTTAGATATTCACTTCATCACTTCAGCCAGACTGTAAGGGTCAGTGAGGAGGTAGGGTAGCTTGACTCTACGACTTCAGCTCTCCACCTCTATGACTGGAACAGAGGATATCAATAACAGTCTTTTTTAGTAGAATGGTGGGTCGAATCCCTTGGAAAGAGGCATTAGGAGAACGTGGTATCAAGACATCTAAAAGGTACTGTTTCTGGTTTGTGGGGGAGGGGCTGAGTGTTGGTGACTGGTTCTCTTTAATTCCATTATTTATTTTATGCTGTACCAGGCCCCCAACTACTCTACAGTAGTATATTATGTGCCATTTGTGTGATCTAACATTTTCTTGCCTGTCCATTGTCTCCCACACAAGAGGGGGGAGATTTACATTTTCTAATTCTTCAGTTTTTCAGTCATCCTAGTTTTTGTTTTTTTGTTTTTTTCTGAGCTTAATTTGTAGTAAGTGTCCTTTCTTTGTGTTAATTAGGACTGTTGCCGGTTGTGGCAGATTTACACTGCTGTTGTTGGTCCATAAACCAAGGAAGTCCAGTGGCACTGACTGAAATCACTTATATAGTACCAATTGATCATGTAAGGAGTTTCTTTTATTTTGCTAAAAACCAGCACCAAGACTGTAATCAGGTTAACAGTGTTGGTGCTGCTGTTTAACTGGTTCACGGCTGCCCGCCGTGTATTCACGGCGGCGGTCGTGTCCAGCTGCATGGAGAGGGCTCACGGGCATATTGCAGCTCACGGGCATATTGCAGCAAAGGCTTACTGGTAACACCCGTGATCGGTGCTAGGGTGTTGTCACAGCGATCGCTGTCGGCAAAGCTGCCGGCAGCCCCGAAAAGAAGCCGGCGCACGGGCGCCGTCATCTTGCCTAGGATTGTCGCTCCCCGTGATGTCATCGGGGAGCGGCGATCTGTCTCCATGGTAGCCTTGGGTCTTCCGAAGACCCGAGGCTATTTCGTTTTAACCCCTTCATTACAATGTGCTGATAGCACATTGTAATGAATGAGGAGGAAAATCCACATATACTGCCATACTGCCAGTTAAAAAAAAAATTATAATAAAAAAATCTAAAAATTCAAATCACCCCCATTTCCCTAGAACTGACATAAATATAAATAAACAGTAAAAATCATAAACACGCATTTCAATGCGTTTAACCCCGTAACGGAAAATAGCACCCAAAGTCGAAAATGACACTTTTTTGCCATTTTGAAAAATATTTAAAAAATCTATAAAAAGTGATCAAAAGGTTGTACAGTCCTAAAAATTATATCATTGAAAATATTATCAAATGTCGCAAAAAATGACACACCCCAGTGTACACAAAGTATAAAAAAGTTATTTGAGCCAGAATATGGCAAAATCAAAAAAAAAATTTTTTGTACAGGAGGTTTTAATTTTTGTAAATGTATGAAAACATTATAAAACCTATACAAATTGTACCAACCCAAAGAATATAAACATATACCACTTTGACTACTAGGTAGAAAAAAGCGAAAAAAATTTGCCGGCTCACCCAACCTTAGGATCATCTGGGCTGTACTCCTTCTGTGTGGATCTTCTGGTGCACGGGAAGACTGATCTATAGCCGTATAGCACATACAGGAAGAAATGGTAGTAGACCGGCACAACACGGAGACCATCACTTGGGTACGATGAAAAACAAATCCTTCTTTATTGTTAAAATGTCACAAACACGGGAAGAAGATGGGTTAACGCTAGAGATGAGCGAACCTAAAATGCTCGGGTACTCGTTATTCGAGACGAACTTTTCCCGATGCTCGAGTGCTCGTCTCGAATAACGAACCCCATTGAAGTCAATGGGAGACTCGAGCATTTTTCAAGGGACCAAGGCTCTGCACAGGGAAGCTTGGCCAAACACCTGGGAACCTCAGAAAAGGATGGAAACACCAGGAATGGACAGGAAACAGCAGGGGCAGAATGCATGGATGCCTCTGAGGGCTGCTTAAACGCACCATTATGCCAAAATTATGGGCAACAGCATGGCCATGACAGAGTGACAGAATGAAGCTAGATAGTATCTAAAACATGCAATAATTGACCCTGACATATAGGGGACGGCAGCGAGGCAGCGGCAGCAGGCTGAGAGTGTCATGGCGACATACCCTAATGGACTCAGGCTTCAAACCAATGGGTGGCAGAGAGGAACCAAAGGAGGTGAGCAAGAAGTGCTCAAATAATATCGGTACATGATAAAAGTTTGCCAGTATATTTTGTGGATTACACAGCAGGGTGGCGACAAAGTTAACATGGAAGCCATGAAAAAACCCAAATTCTGCCTGACACAGCTCGTTTGATAAGGGCCATGTATGGAGGCGAGTGAACTAGTAGTAGATTAAAGGTGCTGCAGTTAAAACTATGTTAGTTGGATCTTGGCATGGAGCTGGCGCTCCGCTGCCAGACGAGCTTTCGCCAATCCAAGCCCTGTCTCTAGGCTACTCCCCAAACAGCACTTTTGTAAAGATCAAGTGTAGTAGCGTTCTTATAAGTTTAGGATATGCCGGGTGAGGGGAATGTAAACAGATACGCAAGAAGCGCATGATGCGCGGAGCTGGCGCTCCGCTGCCAGGCGAGCTTTCGCCATCCAAGCCCCTGTCTCTAGGCTACTCCCCAAACAGCACTTCTAAGAACCTTTTGTATAGATCAAGTGTAGTAGCGTTCTTATAAGTTTAGGATATGCGGGTGAGGGGAATGTAACAGATGCGCAAGAAGCGGTAAATAATATCCCTAAATGGTAAAAGTTTGCCAGTTATTTTGGGATAACACAAGCAGGTGGCGACAAAGTTAACAACTTTGATGTGGAATCCATGAAAACAACCCAAATTCTGCCTGACACACCTCGTTTGTAAAGGACGATGTATGGAGGACTAGCATATGGACGACTTTTGGATGGTAGCAATGGAGACAACGTGTGGAGGCTGCTATGGAGACAATTTAATTTGGATAGTGCCTGTATGTGGCAGTCCCAAACATTTTTCAAACAGAGGAGCAGGTAGGTGGCCCTCAGTAAAATGGAATGATTGAGTGCCTGTATGTGGCAGTCCCAAAATCTTCAAACCAGAGGAGCAGGTAGGTGGCCCTCCAGTAAAATGGAATAGATTGAGTGCCTGTATGTGGCAGTCCCAAAATTCTAAACCAGAGGAGCAGGTAGGTGGCCCTCAGTAAAATGGATAGATTGAGTGCCTGTATGTGGCAGTCCCAAAATTCTTCAAACCAGAGGAGCAGGTAGGTGGCCCTCCAGTAAAATGGAATAGATTGAGTGCCTGTATGTGGCAGTCCCAAAATTCTTCAAACCAGAGGAGCAGGTAGGTGGCCCTCCAGTAAAATGGAATAGATTGAGTGCCTGTATGTGGCAGTCCCAAAAATTCTTCAAACAGAGGAGCAGGTAGGTGGCCCTCCAGTAAAATGGAATAGATTGAGTGCCTGTATGTGGCAGTCCCAAAATTCTTCAAACCAGAGGAGCAGGTAGGTGGCCTCCAGTAAAATGGAATAGATTGGTGCCTGTATGTGCAGTCCCAAAAATTCTTCAAACCAGAGGAGGCAGGTAGGTGGCCCCTCAGTAAAATGGAATAGATTGAGTGCCTGTATGTGGCAGTCCCCAAAATTGTTCAAACCAGAGGACCGGGTAGGTGGCCCTCCAGAAAAAATTAATGCATGAAGTATAGCAAGAGCCAGTGGGCTGTCAAAAAATAGCCATTTTCCTCTGCTTTACTGTACAAAGAGGAGGAGAAGGAGGAAAATGAGGAGGAGGAGGAGGAGTGGATCAATTATTCAGGTTGAGCTTCCTTCACTGGTGGAGATTGGAAATTCTGAGAAATCCGCCTTATTCATTTTAATAAGCGTCAGCCGTCAGCGTGTAGTCGACAGGCGTGTACGCTTATCGGTGATGATGCCACCAGCTGCACTGAAACCCGCTCGGACAAGACGCTAGCGGCAGGGCAGGCAAGAACCTCCAAGGCGTACAGCGCCGTTCGTGCCACATGTCCAGCTTTGAAACCCAGTAGTTGTAGGGAGCGTGTGATCATTTAGGACGATGGTATGGTCAGCTACGTACTCCCTCACCATCTTTCTGTAAAGATCAGCCCTACTCTGCCGAGACTGGGGACAGGTGACAGTGTCTTGCTGGGGTGACATAAAGCTGGCAAAAGCCTTGTAAAGCGTACCCTTGCCAGTGCTGGACAAGCTGCCTGCTCGCCTACTCTCCCTCGCTACTTGTCCCGAGACTACGCACTCTGCCGCTAGCGCTGTCAGAAGGGAAATACTGTTTCAGCTTGTGCACCAGGGCCTGCTGGATTCATGCATTCTCACACTCCTTTCCTCTGCAGGGATGAGAGTGGAAAGATTTTGCTTGTACGGGGGTCAGGAGAGTGAACACCCAGTAATCGGTGGGAATAAATTCTTTGAACGCGAGGTCACGGGATAGGCAGCCTAGCATGAAATCTGCCATATGCGCCACAGAGTACCAACGCGTAAGAATCACTCCCCTCACTGGCCGACTGTCCATTCCTCCTCCTCCCAACTCCTCCAACTCCTCTTCTTCTGCCCATACACGCTGAACAGTGAAGGACTCAACAATGGTCCCCTCTGTGTCTCGCCAACATTCTCTCCTCTTCCTCCTCATTCCTCTCCACCTCCACCTCCTCCGATATGCGCTAGAAACAGACTCAGGGTGCTTTGGCTATCAACAGGGAATTTTTCCCCCGTCTCTTGTGACGAGCGCAAGCTTCCGACTTCATGTGACAGGGTTTTCAACAGGCCAAGCAGCGGGATGGTGAGGCTGTGATGGCGGCATCGCCATGACCATCTGTGTTGACTCCTCAAAGTTACTCAGCACCTGAAGATATCAGACATCCACGTCCACTCCTCATTGTAGACTTGAGGAAGCTGACTGACCTGATACCAGTTCTGGTGGAAGTTGACATCTGGCAGTCTACAATCGCTCTGCGCTGCTGGTAAACTCTGGATAACATGGTCAGTGTTGATTCCACCTCGTGGGCACGTCGCACAACAGTCGGTGAGCGGGCAGTTGGAGGCGGCGCTGCGCTGCCCTGAGAGTGGCAGCATCTGGGCTGGACTCCTGAAATGCGCACAGATGCGGCGCACTTCGTGAGAAATCAGACAGATTGGGGTATGTCTTGAGGAAACGCTGCACTACAGATTTAACAATGGGCCAGGCATGGCACATGTGTCAGTCTGCCGAGTTGCAGAGCCGCCACCAGGTTACGGCCGTTGTCACACACAACCATTCCCGGCTTGAGGTTCAGCGGTGCCAGCCACAGATCAGTCGGCGCCGTGATGCCCTGTAATAGCTCTGGGCGGTGTGCCTTTTGTCGCTAGCTCAGCAGTTTGAGCACCGCCTGCTGTCGCTTAGCGACGGCACTGCTGCTGTGCCTAGAGCTACAACTGATGGCGCCGTGCCCCAGATGGAGTTCGGAGGAGGGGTGGAGGAGGGGTGGGAGGAGGAGGAGGCATAGTAGGCCTGAAACACCTGGACCGAGGTAGGCCCCGCAATCCTCGGCGTCGGCAGTATATGACAGCCCCAGGGTCAGTCTCGGTCCAGCCTACCACCAAGTTAACCCAATGTGCCGTCAGCGATATATAGTGGCCCTGCCCGGCAGCACTCGTCCAGTGTCGTGGTCAGGTGGACCTTGTCAGAAACGGCGTTGGTCAGGGCACGGATGATGTTGTCTGACACGTGCTGGTGCAGGGCTGGGACGGCACATCGGGAAAAGTAGTGGGCGGCTGGGGACCGACGAATACCGAGGGCGGCCGCCGCCATGAGGTTGCGAAAGGCCTCGGTCTCTACTAGCCTATAGGGCAGAATCTCCAGGCTAAGCAATCTGGAGATGTGCACATTAAGGGCTTGGGCGTGCGGGTGGGTTGCACTATATTTGCGTTTCCGCTCCAGCGTCTGGGGTATGGAGAGCTGAACGCTGGTGGATGCTGTGGGATCGTGGAGGCGACGATGGGGTTTTGTGGCAGGGTCCTGGGCAGGGGGCTGACTAGCGCTGACACAGGGGAAAGCAGTGGTGTGCACGGCCGGAGGTGAAGGGCTGTGCCACTGAGTGGGGTGCTTAGCATTCATATGCCTGCGCATACTGTGGTAGTTAAGCTAGTGGTGGAACCCCTGCTGAGCCTGGTTTGGCAAATGTGCCACCCACAGTCCGCGGTCATCGGTGTGTTTCCTTAAAGAACCTCCACACCTTCTGAAGATCTAGCCCTCGCCGCAAGAGCCCTCACCACGGGAGCTTCACTAGTTGGACAGTGGCGCTGATGCACCAGCTCCTGGCCCTGCTCTCCGTCTGGCCCACACTGCCTCTTCCAACCTGTTCAGGTCGAGGACTCTCCTCGTCTCAGAGCACTGTGTTCACCCGGCCTCTCAACCCCAGCTTGGGTCTGTCACCTCATCATCCTCCGATCCCTCAGTCTGCTCCCCCCTCGGACTTCCTGCCTGACAACAACTTCCCCATGTCTGACAACCGTGTCTCCTCATCGTCGGACACCTCTTACACACTTCCACTACGTCAAGAAGGGCATCATCACCCAAGACGTGACTGGTGAAAACCTGGGCATCGGAAAATTGCTCAGCAGCAACCGGACAAGTGGTTTGTGACTGTGGGAAGGGTCCAGAAAACGTTCCTCAGAGTATGCCGTGGTTCAATGGCAAATTTTCCTGGGAGGGGGCAGATGGGGGGGAGGAGGCTGAGGTTGGGAGCTGGAGGAGTGGGGATTTCGGTGACATGGTGGACTGCGTGGAAGACTGACTGGTGGTGGACAATTGCTCGAAGCATTGTCAGCAATCCACGACATCACCTGTTTCGCACTGTTCGGCCTCAACAGTGCTCTACACGAGTCCCAGTAACTTCGACATGACCTAGGGAGTGTAGCTCTGCGGCGTTCCCCTGCTCCCTCATCAGCAGGTGTGGTGTCTAACCCCGCCCAGGACCAGGCCTCTGACCCCTGCAGTAGTTGGACGCCCACGGCGCCCTCGTCCTCTACCCCTAGCCCTGGGTTAAACATTTTTAAATGAGAGTTATAACTTTTTTTTTTTTTTACTTTTTTGTTTTTTTTTGTGTTTTTTTTTGTGTTTTTTGTTTTTTTTTGTGTTTTTTGTTTTTTGTGTTTTTAACCAAACAACCATCCTATTGTATGGCGATTTTCTAGCAAGTATCAAAGGAAGCACACTGACTATGCCAGATGAGATGACACTGAGTTAGTGCCTAATAGAAATCCAACCCCTACTGAATTTTGCCACTCAGCCTTGCTATGGATATGTGGCCACTGACGCAGACACAGGGTCGCAAGTATCACTACAATTCGCTCAGAATTGGCAAGTAGCATCACTGCAGAAACTACAGCCACCAGCAGATCAACCAGAAATCAAATATATAGAACGCTACTGTGGTTCAAGAAGCTATTTGTATTCTCCTATGGCTATTTTTAGCCAAGTATCAAAGGAGCACACTACTATGCCAGATGAGATGACACTGAGTTAGTGCCTAATAGAAATCAACCCCTACCAATTTTCCCACTTCAGCCTTTGCTATGGATATGTGCGCACTAAGCGCAAACACAGCGGTCGCAAGTCTCACTACAATTGCTCAGAATTGGCAAGTACATGCACTGCAGAAACTACAGCCACCAGCAGATAACCAGAAATCAAATATATAGAACGCTATGTAGGCTTCAAGAGCTATTGTATTCTCCTAGGCTATTTTCTAGCACGTATCAAAGGAAGCACACTACTATGCCAGATGAGATGACACTGAGTTAGTGCCTAATAGAAATCCAACCCCTACTGAATTTTCCCACTTCAGCCTTTGCTATGGATATGTGCGCCACTAAGCGCAGAACACAGCGGTCGCAAGTCTCACTCAAATTGCTCCGAATTGGCAAGTACATGCACTGCAGAAACTAACAGCACCAGCAGAATCAACCGAAATCAAATATATAGAACGCTACTGTAGGCTTCAAGAAGCTGTTTGTATTCTCCTTGGCTATTTTCTAGCCAAGTATCAAAGGAACCACTACTATGCCAGATGGATGACACTGAGTTATTGCCTAATAGAAATCCAACCCCTACTGAATTTTGCCACTTCAGCCTTTGCTATGGATATGTGCGCCATAAAGCGCAGACACAGCGGGTCGCAAGTCTCACTACAAATTGTCAGAATTGGACAGTGAATGCACTGCAGAAACTACAGCCACCAGCAGATCAACCAGAAATCAAATATATAGAACGCTACTGTAGGCTCAAGAAGCTGTTTGTATTCTCCTATGGCTATTTTCTAGCCAAGTATCAAAGGAAGCACCCTACTATGCCAGATGAGAGACACTGAGTTAGTGCCTAAAGAAATCCAACCCCTACTGAATTTTCCCACTTCAGCCTTTGCTATGGATATGTGCGCCACTAAGCGCAGAACACAGCGGTCGCAAGTCTCACTACAAATTGCTCAGCATTGGCAAGTACATGCACTGCAGAAACTACAGCCACCAGCAGATCAACAGAAATCAAATATATAGAACGCTACTGTAGGTTCAAGAAGCTATTTGTATTCTCCTATGGCTATTTTCTAGCCAAGTATCAAAGGAAGCACACTACTATGCCAGATGAGATGACACTGAGTTAGTGCTAATAGAAATCCAACCTCTACTGAATTTTCCCACTCAGCCTTTGCTATGGTATGTGCGCACTAAGCGCAGAACACAGCGTCGCAAGTCTCACTACAAATTGCCTCAGATTGGCAAGTACATGCACTGCAGAAACTAAAGCCACCAGCAGATCAACCAGAAATCAAATATATAGAACGCTACTGTAGGCTTCAAGAAGCTGTTTGGATCTCCTATGGCTATTTTCTAGCCAAGTATCAAAGGAAGCACACTAATATGCCAGAGGGATGACAATGAGTTAGTGCCTAATAGAAATCCAACCCCCTACTGAATTTTCCCACTTAGCCTTTGCTATGGATATGTGCGCCACTAAGCGCAAACACAGCGGTCGCAAGTCTCACTACAATTGCTCAGAATTGGCAAGTACATGCACTGCAGAAACTAAAGGCCACAGCACGATCAACAAGAATCAAATATAAGAACGCTACTGTAGGCTTCAAGAAGCTGTTTGTATTCTCCTATGGCTATTTTCTAGCAAGTATAAAGGAAGCACACTACTATGCCGATGAGATGACACGAGTTAGTGCCTAATAGAAATCCAACCCTACTGAATTTCCCACTTCAGCCTTTGCTATGGATAGTGCGCCACTAAGCGCAGAAACACAGCGGTCGCAAGTCTCACTACAAATTGCTCAGAATTGGCAAGTACATGCACTGCAGAAACTAAAGCCACCAGCAGATCAACCAGAAATCAATATATAGAAACGCTAGTAGGCTTCAAGAAGCTGTTTGTATTCTCCTATGGCTATTTTCTAGCCAAGTATCAAAGGAAGCACACTACTATGCCAGATGAGATGACACTGAGTTATTGCCTAAAGAAATCCAACCCCTACTGAATTTTCCCACTTCGGTCTTTGCTATGGATATGTGTGCCACTAAGAGTAAACACAACGGTAGCAAGTCCCCTGCTAATTCCTCACAAAATGGAAAAAGATGCAAATTAAAAAAAAGGAGAACGTTATTGTAGCCCTAGAAGGGCTGTTGGTTCTTTGAGAATCACTCCTGCCTACAGTAAGCTAATAGAAACACCCTAACGTTTCCCTGACAGCAGCAGCTCTCTCCCTAGCGGAATCCAGAGACAGAATGATCCGAGCAGCCGCCAGCGCTAGTCTATCCCAGGCACCTGATCTGGCCACCAACCATGCTATCGACGTGTAGGGTACCACGTCAGCTGGGTAGTGCAGAGTCTGCTTGTATTGGCTCTGTTCTGCCGCCAAAAGCAAACGGCTGGGAGCTGCATTGAGAGACGAGAGTAAAGCACACTTCCTCCAAACCCACACTCCCGCAGCGCATACCCCTCCATGACCCGGGATGCTTAAACCGCCCCTCATGGGAACCTAACCTCCACAGCAGAGTTCCCTAGCTTCGTATCAGAAGGAAGAAAAATAAAAGTGGCGGGGAAGTGTATGGGTGCTCTGTGGGAGGCAGAACGGAAACACCGGCGGGATGGAGTAGAATTTAAGTCTTAGGCGTTTGGAGGTTCGATCATTTGTTTCGGGAGTATTCGTTCCGAGCAACGAGCAGTTCGAGTACCCTAATGCTCGACGAGCAATCAAGGCTAGGCGAGCATGTTCGCTCATCTCTAGTAACGCGTTTCGACGGGACACCGTCTTAATCATAACCTGTCTAACATTACCAAAACAGCTGCACTTTTTATGTTACTCAGCTGACTAATAGACGGGAGGGGAACTCCCCTATACCTGACGTCACTAAGTTCCGGTCGTGCCCCCGAATCACATGATCATACCTTCGCACCCTAGTCACCATGATCGGAGGCGCGTCTCGGAACGTGGCACAAAGGTAAGTAAACAATCAGTTAAACTACTGTAAATACAATAAAATAACAATATGTAGTGCTAAATACCATTTTGTATACAAAAAAACTACAATGTTTAGGAAAAAAAATAGAAATTTGCCATGGGCACAGACCATGCAATGGACTGAAACTAGAGGCATCATAATGTTCTAATGTTATAACATGGGACATATGCTTCATACCCAAAATTGAACATGCTGCCTATTATAAAGCTAATATTGAGTAAGTAAAATACCAAGGAGAATTCCAAACACAGCAAACCTAAATATGCGTAATATTTACATATAAAGAATGTCATATAAGCATACTGCGAGATAGACCAAATGTGTAAATACACAATCATGTGCAGATAGACCAATACTGTGATGCACACAAAATGGTGCAGGTTACTATGTGCACGGTACAGAGTACTATGGTGTGGATGCACCGAATACGCACAACCAACAATAATGCCTTAGGACGTATATGATATCACTGTCTTTGTTCATACCTTGTGTGTGTTCTCATTTCCATTACAAATATCAAAACTCTCTCATTTAAAAGTTTTCACTGATACTGCCCCCTCTAATTGGATACTGAAACTTTCTCAAAACCAGTCCATATGAAATGAGATGTGGACTTATTATGAGTTTCTCTAAAGTGCCTGGAAGCCGCGGATATGCCACTTGATTCGTTGGTAATATCTGACAAGTGGCGGCGTATCCTGATTTTAAGAGGACCTGTGGTATGGCCTATATATTGAATGTTACAACTGGAGCACTTGATAGAATAAATAGCATTGCTGGTATTGCAATTGAGATATGATCGAATAGGATAGCTTCTGTTGGTACTACTGGATGTAATACTTGTGTCTACCGCAACAAATTTGCATGCTTTACATTGTGTATGGCCACACTTATAGCAGCCTTTGGTGTTTAACCATGTCCCCCCAGAGTTTGGGCTTCTAAAAAGACTAGGTGAAAGGGCATTACCTAAAGTGGGAGCCCTCTTAGCTACACATTTAATACCACCCTCCAGTATTTTGTGTAAGCAAGAATCTTGTAGTAAAATGGGAATGAATTTTTGAACTATCTTAGTAATTTCTTTATACTGCCTACTATAGGCTGTAGAGAAAATTATAGGGGTCTTTGGTTTTCGTGTTGTTGAGACATCCTTTCGTCTCCCATATTTACCCTCGTTTTCTTGATGTTTTAAGTTATTCTCGTCTAGTAGTAAATCCTGTTGTGATATATTCAATATCTTACTCTCAGCTTTCTCAATGTAACAGTTTTGGTAACCTCTCTGAAGGAGTCTAGCCCTAAGTGTGGTTTTTTCTTTTTCAAAATCGTCATTATCAGAACAATTCCTTCTTAGACGTATCATTTCCCCATACGGAATGTTCTGTATTACATGGGGAGGGTGACAAGAGGAAGCTAACAGAGTAGTATTTCTAGCCATCTCCTTCCTATAGAGTATACTTCTAACCCTATGGTCTTCTCCTATTAGAGTAACATCCAAAAATGGAATTGACTTTCCCCCAAACATGGATGTGAATTTTAAATTCATGTGATTGTCATTAAGATAACTTACAAAATTTGTGAAGGATGTCTCTGACCCTTTCCACACCCACACCAGGTCGTCTATGTACCGACCGAACCATACTATAGACGCCTGGTGTGGGTTGGAAGATGAGAAGATGAACGCCTCCTCCCATTGTGACATATATATATTCGCAAGGGAGGGGGAGAATTTGGCCCCCATAGGGGCCCCCTCCACTTGCAAATAATACCTGCCGTCAAAGTAAAAAAAATTATTTTGTAGTAAAAAACCAGTGATGAGCAATATGTACTCTTTCAATGTTGTACTATAAGTGCTATAGCTGTCTAAATGTCTGCGTAGGAACAACAGAGAACCCAAAGAATATAGTAGACATGTCATTTGGGGTGCACAGTGAAAGACCTAATATCCAAGCCCACAAGAAAATGGCGCAAATGCGTTTTTTCACCATTTTCACTGCATTTGGAATTTTTTTTTGTTGGTTCAGTTTAATAGAAACATGTTAAAATACATTGGGGGGAATTCATTTATCACCTGCTGTAAACTATTGAACGACTTGCACCAAAAAACAGTCTAAAACGCCTTTCGATACATTTATAAAGGCT
The DNA here is from genome assembly GCA_019512145.1 of Engystomops pustulosus. NCBI lineage: Eukaryota > Metazoa > Chordata > Amphibia > Anura > Leptodactylidae > Engystomops > Engystomops pustulosus. The sequence goes on from CM033647.1 coordinate 97,456,573, forward strand.
TCTAAACTTTTATTTTAACTCTTCCAACTTGTCTGACAAAGAGATGTGTTCTTTGGGGCATGTTCAGGTGGAAAATAGTCCCTCCAGCAGAAAGTTAAGAAGGGTGCACCACATTGTGGCTCAGTTTAAACCAGCTAAAAGCAGGTCTAAAAATAGAACTCAACAGTCTTAAACAGATTCATCATCACAATAAGTAATCTGTTGAAGCAAAGGACTAGTTTTCTCCAGATCTGTACTATTTGAGGTAGAGACACGTTAATGAATTCCACATAAAGAATTGATGAACTTTTATTAACCCTTAATTGAAGGGATAAAGGGATAAAGGATAAATTGAAGTGATCATTCAATACTTGCATTAGCTACAGCGTTGATAATAATTGGCTGCAATTGTTTTGCAATTGTTTTGTCTCCCAATGTATCAAAGAATAGTAGTGCCCATACATAGTATTAGCTAAGTAGTGGGTCAGTACCATTTCTCCCTAGACTCCACGTCCACAACCGCTACTACTACTACTCTCATCTCTATCTACTCTCTTTTGTGGGTACATGCATCACTTCAACTTGTCGCTTACTGGCCATTCCATAGTCCTTCATTACTGTGTCACAGTAGGTAAAATTTGTTATTTACTGCATTAGTCTTGAACTAATGTGTTTGCCTCTTTAACAAACCACTTAATTACATATGACTTAACATTACAGATGGTTGAAGAGGACTCTCATGCTGAGCCCACTTCAAACATACCATGTGTTCTGCATCAAATCTTCTGGCAATACCCGATTGATTCTCATAAAACCTGCAATAAAAAGTGATCAAAAGGTTGTATGATTAAAGTCTCCAAATAGCGGTGAAATCTGATATCTGGGAGCACTGAAAATGTCCGCTCGCCCTGCAAAAATTGCTTCTTACATCACAGTATGAAAAAGTTATAAGCGTTAGTAATGTATTTTTTTAAGTTGTGGATTGAAAAATGGTACTGCAAAATAGAAAATGGACATTTTCAAACCACAAGCCCCTTCAAGATCAGTAATATGGTATGTCTGAACACAATTTCAAATATAAGAACAAAACTTAAGTAAACACTAATCTATGACTTATATAATATGTAGTGTCAGAAACTAGTGAAACATTTATGATCAATATCTCCCTATGTCTTTTGGTACATGTCACAGAGATACTGCTTCACCAACAATTAGATGGTGACGATGACTTATATATGTATCCTAGAAATCAATACAAAGTAGAAAAGTGGGGACACTGTCAGTAGCACGGAATGGCTTTCTCTCCTGCAACAACCCATGCTCCCATCTGCCCCGGCTTTTTAATGTATTTGAAATATGCATTTTTTTTCTTTACAACCTACATCAGGAACATCAGAATGTAACATATACCCACTTTCATGTGAGCCACAGAGCTTCTTTAACAAAGATTGAATACTGTAAATATCTCCCTTCTTACATGAAATACACCATTGACATAGGTCAACACCGCCCTGATTACCATTCCAAGGTAGAACATGGACCACTATATAACACTAGCAAAGAGAACATTTACAAACAGAAACCACACATCATACAGTTTAATTCAAATAGAGACCTCAACTAGAGGACATTTTAGAAAACCAAAGCTTATTTCTAAAACCCTACATTGTTTTAAATGGGAAACTGTTTGGAAATATTTTTGAAGATAAATAAACTTTCAAAATGAAAAATAAAATAAACCTTTCATAAATTCTAAAGCAAAAATAAGACCCCCTGCTTATTTTGGGGTAACATAACATTCAATAGAGTTTCAACATATAGTTCTATAACCCCATTCTCTCCGGTCCCAATTCAGAGTGGATCTGTTATAGCGATGGAACCATTTTATTTGATGGGGAGTAATATCAAAATACAACAAAGTAATCTCTGAAAATCCAAAAGTCAACTCTATTTTAATTGGTCTGCCTTGAGTATTTACATAACATCTTACAATTTATTAAGCATTATATATCCCTTGTGTCTTGAAATCTTCTGACTGTTATAAATGTTAATGAAAATGTGAATATTATTGTCCCCATAACAATAAACAATTATCTTTATCACCCCTTTCATCCTTGGAAAATTACCTTTGTGTTCACCTGGTGATTTTTCAAACTTTTTACGAGATAAAATTAAGAATAAATCTCAGGCCCCTATTAGTTTCTAATTGTCTTATAAAATTATATTATAAAAGTGTGATAGTGGTATTTCTTTCTTGTTTTCCTTTGCCTATACTTTGTTCTGTACATTTCAATCAATGGTGTAAATAAATGGTGTGCTGAGGTTTTAACTGGTCCCTTTAACAATAAGGTTCCTCTAGCTAAAGCGAAGGTCTAAAAGAGAATCTGTCACCAGAAATGTGATTTTTTTAGCTGGTCATACGTTCCAATAGCCTATGCTACGGTGATTGTCATCATTGTCCTTCATTTTTTAATGCCTTTGTCATCATCCTGAATCATTTAATTAGTGAGCGGTGAGCGGGGATTCCCTGGGAGAGGGGAAGCTGCAGCCTGGGTGTGTCTTAATCCCTTCTGAAAATTATATAAATGAGGTATCACCATAATCATAGTGATCTATAGAATAAAGATAATATATTATTGTTATGGTACAGTGCACCCCCCCCCCCCCAAAAAAAATGCTAAAAATACAAAACAAGAATTTATTGATTATTTTTCCCCACACATTAAAGAGTTGATAAAATCTCATCTATAAGTTGAAGACCCACTAAAATGTTTTTTTTTTAACGCATCTAATTCCACAAAAATATTCATGGGGACTCCAGCACCCTCACTTTTGTATGAGGTAACAACACCGCTGCCCCCAAGCCAGACAGCATCTTAGCTTACAATAAATACATAGATGGGTTTGATCTGTCAGATCAGCTGCTGATCTCTTATGGCTGTTCTATTGTGCAGCTCTTACCATATTATTTCTCCATTTTCAAGAGGTCTTGAAGAAGGCACTAATATTTGGACAAGAAGGACAGGCAACATTTTCCCGGTGAAGTCCTCAATTCTTCTTCTAAATTAAGGATTCAGAAAACAATCTGTTCCAACAGGGGGGTTAGGAAGGACACTATGTACTACTACAAGACCGTGAGTGACAAAATTTTAGTTGGTCCCCTGGTATATTCCACCACCTTATAAGCAATATATGTAAAATTGCTCCCTACACTCCTTGAGTATTTCCTTGAGGTAGGAAGTTTGCAAACTAGGGTCACTTGTTGGTTTTGTTTATTTTAGGTTTTCTTTTTCCCCTCCAAGACTCTGGATTTTTTAGCACATCCTTTGTAATTCTCCAAGTCTTGCCTGAAATACACATGGTGCTTTATTATTCTGGAGCCTTTTGTATTTTCTGGCTAATGTTAAGGATTACATTTCTGGTTTACTTATGTCAGGAAACATGGCTACCTAATCAGAGACATGACATAATGGGCACCAAACTTTACAGAAATAATTGCAATTTCCTTCTATGGGCATCCAGTGCACATCATATTTGGAAAGCACATGTATGTTCTAAATGCTCTCTATACTATAAGGTGCAAAAAGTCATTAAGGGGTTAACAGCAGACTTTTTATGCTTCCCTAATGAGGACAATCCCAGTCATCTGGGTTTCCCCAGGTGTGTCCACCAGGTGTGGACTGGAGGGCATGGGAATGGCAAGTCCAACTACCAGCCTACCAGCTATTCCCTTAAAAATCCAGACCAGTGCACGGCAATCTGGATTTTCTCAAAAACCACCAATGATCCCACCTCATCTCGCTATACACGGATGACATTCTCCTCACATTACTAGAACTAGAGAAATCACTGGAGGCGGTAATGCACATAATTACTAAATTTGGCAAGGTCTCTTAATACAAATTCAATACACATAAATCCAAAGCTCTCCCATTACATATTCCCCTGGACAGCCTTCATTATTTAAAATCCAAATACACTTTAGACTGGGAAGCATCCTCAGTCAAATATTTAGGAATAACCCTCACCATATCTCCCGCAAACTTGTTCTCAAACAATTACCCGCCCCTATTGGCTGAAATATCTAAGGAATGCGCTTCAATTCAAAAAGGAGAACTGTCATGGTTGGGATGGATCGCAGCTTTTAAAATGCTTTTGCTACCCAAACTGATGTACCTATTCAGAACCCTCCTTATACCAATTTTGGGCTCCTTTTTTAATAAAGCACAAACTGTAATGTCCAGCTACATTTGGGCTGGTAAAAAGCCCCCAAAAAACCTTAAAGCTTATTATTTAGCTAATATAATGGCACAGGGCTCCTCATGGCTCAATGCAACAGTAAAAGCCCCTTGGATGCAAATTGAGTCCACTATGATGGGAGGCCTGGACCCTCGCCACATATTGAATGCGTCCATATGGAACATCCATCTACCTAAATCCCCATCTTCTCCCATGAGGGCATTGCTCCTAGGGTGAAAATCCATCCACACAGACCCAGCTTTCATGGACGGACCTCCCGCTCTCTACTTTGGCTTTGGCTATGCCATCAATCTCTCCATCATCATGGATTGAAAGGGGTATAAACACCTGTGCACAACTATTCGATGGGGAAACCCTGCTCCCTTTTAACAGATTTAGATATCAATTTTCACTGTCCAATAATGAGTTTCACATTACATTAAAGCTAATCTAATGAAGAAACCCTACTGTAATAAGGAGATTTATACCTTAATGTCCCGTAAGATCAAGGGGCTCAAACCCTTCTGCACAAAAATTACGCAGTGTATGCCCTTTCAATACTTCCACCCTCTGAGATTGTGGGAGCGTGAGTTAGGCACTACTATCTCTCTTCAAAGCTGGAGTTCTTCTATGACAATAGTTTCTAAAGCACTTCTAAAGCTCTGCTCATGTAGAACTTGCCACAAAATTAATGCTACAATGGTATTATACCCCAATCCGACTAAGCCAGATATATCCAAACTCATCTCACCTATGTTGGAGGGGATGCGGAGGAAGGGGTTCAATGGCCCATATCTTTTGGGGATGCCCCTTACTACGCAACTACTGGATGGAGGTGTTTGACCTTCTGCAACAGGTGCTCTCCTGTAACTTTCCCACAACTCCACTGTTAGCACTCTTACTCATAGGGATCCCACAACTCTCAAAAGAAGCTGTTGGTGAAAATTCTGACTGTTGCCAAGATTTTTATTGCCAGAAAATGGAAGTCACACTTAATCCCCACTAGGGCAGAATTAATAACTGAATTAAACACAGTATACACATATGAAATGGCTATGTCCCATGGCTTCCTGAAATCTCATGTCCCAGAGCAGATTTGGGATCCCTGGTCTTCCTCCTCCTTTGTAACATTTAGACCCCACTCCATTAACGCCTCTACTACATAACAACTGTAGCCCACTATTCAGGACCTGACTACTAGATTCTAGCAATAAGTACGAAAATGGAATACTCTGTGCTCTGTTCACTTTTCTTTTAGGTTCTTCAAGTTTTGTTCTATCTTGGTTCATAACCAACTGATGTATTGCATATATGTATATTATCTTACAGTCTATAAGCTTGAATTATGCATAAGTTTAATATTATATGCTAGACCAATACCAATATGCTCAGGCTGACATATTGCCCCTGCGTGGGGACATCGTATAGGTGGATAAAATTAATAAAGAACTTGCTTGTTCATACAGATGCGACATAATGTAATGTACATCTTGACTTGTTACAAAATTTCTAATAAGTATTTGAACGAAAAACCACCAATGATATCAATGCTAAAATTCAAGATCAGACTGAGTGCAGCTGTCGCTTAACATCTCGTTTTAAAATCGTCAATTGAAACTTGGACACGTCGGTAAATATATTTAGAAATTTAACTCATCTCACAAAGTTTGAAATGCTATAATTCCTAATAAATTAAAATTTGTTAAAAAATTCATACATAGGCTGTTACTTATTCTATTACTATAAATGGCCTACTTTTCCTTATAAAGCACATTACTGCACACCTTAGAATCCCATATAACTCATCCAGTATTATTAGTCTTATAAAACACAGCAAATGTTTAAATGCAGGAATAAATAACTTTTGGACAGGTTGCATTATGGCTTTAAGCTCAACAAACTGTATATAATGACAAAAAGGAAAAAGAATGTCTGTGCTTTTTGCTGCATGAGTAATTTTATTTTCCCTTTTATTGTGATTTACAAATGCTAAAAAAGTAGGACATAACTTTTTTTCTGTTCTATCACTAAAACAAACGTTGTGTGTCTCATTTTCACATTTTTATAATGTCGCTACATACGTAGCAAATGATTTATGGTTATAAATTCATTTCTACATTCTCATTTATTATACTATGTCATTTTTTATCAATGTTGCACTTAATCATACCCTGTCTGCATATTAATGCTACCCAATATGATACCTGTGAGTTGAGAGAGCAGACAAGCAGGTACTGTATAGAAGTCCTTATGGTAAATGGTTGAGTGATCTGATGACAATGTTACAGTATTGCAAGGCAAAAGTCTTTTTTATCATCTTCAATGTTTTTCCTTTAAAACGGAATATACATTATTTGAATGATACGATGTTGTTATATATGTGCATAATATAAAAGATGATATTATAAAATACTAAGTTATCTGTAAAATGTTTGGAGGCTACCCAAATTTAATCATTTAAATTTTCAAGGAAAATACAGAGATGTACAGAAATGTAATTAATTAGCAGCTACAACATTGAATACATTTAGATCGGGAAAGCAAAATGGGGGAGATGTATCAATGGTCCACATTTATCAATAGTGTGCAGTTTGCCTCACTGATGTGCAGAGTGCGCTAGATTATTGAAGGCTGTTGGTTGGCCTTCAATAATCTGCGTAATCTGTGTGCACTATATAAATAAAAGAATTATTATTATTGTTTTTATTATTGTCGCCCTGCATGTGCCAATTATGCATAAATGGAGTGCACTAGTTTTTTTTTCTGGTGCACTCAGTTTAATGGCCATGCGCCACAGTTATTTCTGGACCTCCTACATAAATGTGGCGACCAGTGCGAATCTGCATTGTAATGCCCTTTTAGGTGCAGACACCATGCAACTGCGACACAAAACTGGTGCAAACGCCTCATAAATACATGTGCAAGGGCTTTTCACATCTACTGGCGCAGCAAGTTTTATAAATGTGGGCCAATCTGTCAGAACTGGAGTCGTTTGAACCTGAACCACATTTAGTAAAGGTTTTAGATCATTTTAGGCAGTTTTTCAACTCATCTGAAAAAGAAGCATGTCCTCAGTAACTAGGGGGTATGAATGGGCAGAATATAGCCCTTGCACCAGAAAATTCAGTCTGTGTGACAGGAAATTCAATGAACAATGATTAATCTCGCGCCGCATAGAACTAACTAGTGCTACTCTGCATTGGTCTAATGACAGACACATTAGTGCAAATAATAATTGGACAAATCAAGTGTGATAATTCATGCCATTGGTTCTGAGGGTCTATGTATATATGATGAAAGTGTTACTCAATGGATGGACCTTTGCCAAAAACATATCCTTGTAAAATTCCTCTGGTACTAAATTAACCACTGTAATATCTAGGGATAGTTCAGCACTCAGTGATCACTGTATGATAGTTTACGTAGCACAGTTAATCATAGCATGCTAATAAGGGGTAGGTTAAGGGTACCATGGAACCTGAGCTGTATGAAATGCGTGGATCTCTCAACATTTCAAAATTGTCTACTACAGCAAGTATATAACCACTGAACATACAACATTTAACTAGAGATGAGCGAGCACTAAAATGCTCGAGTGCTCGTTACTCGAGTCGAACTTTTTCCGGTGCTCGAGTGCTCGTTTCGAATAACGAACCCCATTGAAGTCAATGGTAGACTCCAGAATATTTCAAGGGGACCAAGGGTCTGCACAGGGAAGCTTGGCCAAACACCTGGAAACCTCAGAAAATGATGGAAACACCACGGAAATGGACAAGAAACAGCAGGGGCAGCATGCATGGATGCCTCTGAGGCTGCTTAATCGCACCATTAAGCCAAAATTATATGCAACAGCATGGCGATGACAGAGTGACTGAATGAGGCGAGATAGTATCAAAAACACCCAATAATTGACCCTGACACTATAGGGGACGGCATGCAGAGGCAGCGGCAGCAGCGGCAGGCTAAAGAGTGGCATGGCGACATACCCTAAATGGACTCAGGCTTCAAACCAATTAAAAAAATTCCTTTTGGCGAGGATAACGTGTAGCACTGTATGTATGTATCAGTATTTTGCCTGTGTTAAGGCGGCAGAGAGGAACCAAAGGGGTGAGCAAGAAGCGCTGAAATGATTCCTATGTGAACAAAAGGTTGACAGTATATTTAGTCGATAACACAGCATGGTGGCGATATAGTGACCAAGTTCCATAACGTACCTGGTGAAACACCCGAAATATGAGCCTGACACAGCTCGTTTGCTAAGGGGATGACATGTGGAGGCAGCCATGGAGACGACTTCCATGATTAAGAGCGACAGTATGGGGCATCAATATTGCGCTGCTATGATTGAAACATCAGGTCTTCAGCATGGCGGCGACAGATGGGCCGAGTTCGATTATGTATCTGGTGAGACACGGGAAAATCCTGCCTGACACAACTCGCCTGATAAGGGGATGATGTGCTGTATTTCCTCTCGCGCTCCAGCGCCTGGGTTATAGACTGTTGAACGTTGTGCATGGAGACATTAGTGGATGCTGTGGAGGATTGTGGAGGGGAAATGGACAGGAAACAGCAGGGGCAGCATGCATGGATGCCTCTGAGGCTGCCTAATCTTGGGATGGAGCAGGCGGTCCGCTGCCAGGTGGCCTGTCCAAGCCCCTGTCTCTCGGCTTCTCCCCACCCAAAATGGGCCTAGGGGCCAGAAGCGTTTACTTTGAAAAAATTATAATTTTCAAAGCAGGCGGGGCTACAAACAGCACTTCTAAGAACCTTTTGTATAAGATCAAGTGTAGTACTGTTCTTATAAGTAATTGGCCTGGTTATGGCGGGGGAGGAGAACGTAAACAAATCCGCAAGTAGCGCTGAAATAATATCGGTAAATGATAAAAGATTGGGGGTATATTTTGTGGATTACACAGCAGGGTGGTGACAAAGTTAACAAGTTTGATGTGGAAGCCATGAAAACAACCCAAAATTCTGCCTGACACAGCTCGTTTGCTAATGGGACGATGTACGGAGGCAGCTATGTGGACGACTTTTGGAGGCAGCTATGGAGATGATGTGTGGAGGAAGCAATAAAGACAACGTGTGGAGGCAGCTGTAAAGACGACGTGTGGAGTCTGCTGTGGAGACAATTAAATTTGGATAGTGCCTGTATGTGGCAGTCCAAAAAAGTTTTCAAACCAGAGAAGCGGGTAGGTGGCCCTCCAGAAAAATTAAATACATAGAGTACCTGTATGTGGCACTCCCAAAAATTGTTTAAAACAGAGGACCGGGTAGGTGACCCTCCAGAAAAATTAAATACATAGATTACTATAGCTAGAGCTAGTTGGCCCTGGCAAAAAATATCCAGTTTCCTCTGCTTTAGTGTACAAAGAGGAAGAGAAGGAAGTGAATGAGGAGGAGGAGTGCATACATTATTCTGGTTGAGCTGCTTTTACCTGGTGGGGAATGGAAATCCTGAGAAATCCAGGGTTTATTCATCTTGATAAGCGTCAGCCTGTCAGTGCTGTCAGTCGACAGGCGTGTACGCTTATTGGTGATGATGCCACCAGCTGCACTGAAAACCCGCTCTGACAACACGCTAGCGGCAGGGCAGGCAAGAACTTCCAAGGTGTACAGCGCCAGTTCGGGCCACATGTCCAGCTTTGAAACCCAGTAGTTGTAGGGAGCAGTGTGATCATTTAGGACGATGGTATGGTCAGCTACCTACTCCCTCACCATCTTTTGTAAAGATTCAGCCCTACTCTGCGAGGACTGGGACAGGTGACAGTGTCTTGCTGGGGTGACATAAAACTGGCAAAGGCCTTGTAAGCGTACCCTGCCAGTGCTGGACAAGCTGCAAGCTCGCCTACTCTCCCTCGCTACTTGTCCCGCAGAAGTACGCCCTCTGCCGCTAGCACTGTCAGAAGGGAAATACTTGTGCACCAGGGCGTGCTGGTATTCATGCATTCTCACACTCCTTTCCTCTCCAGGGATGAGAGTGGAAAGATTTTGCTTGTACCGTGGGTCCAGGAGAGTGAATACCTACTAATCAGTGCTGGAATAAATTCTTTGAATGCGAGGGTCACGGGATAGGCAGCCTAGCATGAAATCTGCCATATGCGCCAGAGTCCCAACGCGCAAGAATTCACTTCCCTCACTGGCCTGACTCTCCATTTCCTCCTCCTGCTCCAACTCCTCATCTTTGGCCCATACACGCTGAAAAGTGAAGGACTGAGCAATGCTCCCCTCTTCTGTCTCGCCAATATTCTCCTCCTCTTCCTCCTCATCCACCTCCTCCGATACGCGCTGAGAAACAGACCTGAGGGTGCTTTGGCTATCAACAAGGGAATCTTCTTCCCCCGTCTCTTGTGACGAGTGCAAAGCTTCCGACTTCATGCTAACCAGAGAGTTTTTCAACAGGCCAAGCAGCGGGATGGTGAGGCTGATGATGGCGACATCGCCACTGACCATCTGTGTTGACTCCTCAAAGTTACTCTGCACCTGACAGATATCAGACATCCACGTCCACTCCTCATTGTAGACTTGAGGAAGCTGACTGACCTGACTACCAGTTCTGGTGGAAGTTGACATCTGGCAGTCTTCAATCGCTCTGCGCTGCTGGTAATCTCTGGATAACATGGTTAATGTTGAATTCCACCTCATGGGCACGTCGCACAACAGTCGGTGAGCGGGCAGTTGGAGGCAGCGCTGCGCTGCCCTGAGAGTGGCAGCATCTGTGCTGGACTTCCTGAAATGCGCACAGATGTGGCGCACCTTCGTGAGCAAATCAGACAGATTGGGGTATGTCTTGAGGAACCGCTGAACTATGAGATTTAACACATGGGCCAGGCATGGCACATGTGTCGGTCTGCCGAGTTGCAGAGCCACCACCAGGTTACGGCCGTTGTCACACACAACCATGCCTGGCTTTAGGTTCAGTGGTGCAAACCACAGATCAGTCTGCGCCGCGATGCCCTGTAATTGCTCTTGGGCGGTGTGCCTTTTATTGACTAGGCTCAGCAGTTTGAGCACCGCCTGCTGTCTCTTAGCAACGGCACTTCTGCTGTGCCTAGAGCTACCGACTGATGGCGCCATGCCCACGGATGGTTATTCGTCGGAGGAGTTGGAGGAGGGGTGGGAGGAGGAGGAGGAGGCGTAGTAGGCCTGAGAGACCTGGACCGAGGTACTTCCCGCAATCCTCTGTGTTGGCAGTATATGAGCAGCCCCAGGGTCAGACTCGGTCCCAGCCTTCACCAAATTAACCCAATGTGCAGTCAGCGATACATAGTGGCCCTACCCGGCAGCACTCGTCCATGTGTCCGTGGTCAGGTGGACCTTGTCAGAAACAGAGTTGGTCAGGGCACGGGTGATGTTGTTTGACACATGCTGGTGCAGGGCTGTGATGGCACATCGGGAAAAGTAGTGGCGGCTGGGGACCGAATACCGAGGGGAGGCCGCCGCCATGAGGTTGCGAAAGGCCTCGGTCTCTGCCAGCCTGTAGGGCAGCATCTCCAGGCTGAGTAATTTGGAGATGTGGACGTTGAGGGCTTGGGCGTGTGGGTGGGTTGCATTGTATTTCCTCTTGCGCTCCAGCATCTGGGGTATAGAGAGCTGGATGCATGGAGACATTGGTGGACGCTTTGGAGGATCGTGGAGGCGAAGGTGTGGTTTTCCCCAGGGAGGTGTTTGTGCCGGGGTCCTGGGCTGGGGGCTGACTAGCAGAGGCAGCAAATGACACAGGGGAAGGAGCATTGGTGGACCCGGCCGGAGGTGAACAGCCTTGGTTCCATTGAGTGGGGTGTTTAGCATTCATATGCCTGCGCATACAGGTGGTGGTTAAGCTAGTAGTGGTGGAACCCCTGCTGATCCTGGTGTGGCACAGGTTGCACAACACAGTCTGCCGGTCATCCCTACCTAACACTATTCTAATAGAACACCCTAACACTATCCCTGACCAGCAACAGCTCTCTCCCTAACGGCATCCAGTCAGAGAATGATCCGAGCAGCGCGGGCAGGGGCTAGTATATTCCAGGGTCACCTGATCAGGCCAGCCAACCACTGCTATCGACATGTAAGTGTACCACATGATGCTGGGTGTAGTGCAGAGTCTCCTGGCTTGTGATTGGCTCTGTTTCTGGCCGCCAAAAATCTAAACGCCGCGAGATGACATTTTCTCGAGTGGATGAAATACTCGTCCGAGCACTGAGCAGTTGCGAGTATGCTAATGCTCGAACGAGCAGCAAGCTCGGACAAGTATGTTCTCTCATCTCTACATTTTTTCATATTTACATTTTTTTTATTTTCGTAACAAAGCGCAACAATACAGAACAAAGGGAAATAGGGAAAAAGGGGGACAAGGGAGGAAACAAAATCAAGCACCGATATGCATCCGTTTGGGATAGCGGAAGGGGGGGTAAAAGGGGGAAGAGGTTTACATTTATGTAATGTAACAATTTCTGGTACAGAACGTCAAATTCACAATAATGGAGAATCCATGTGCTATTGTCTAACACGGCAATTTCGTTGTATCTTAGATACATTATATGAACTCTCGCTGATAACACTAATGGAAGACAGAATAACAGTGGAAGGGAGGGGGTCAAAAGAGAAAAGGAAGAGGAACAAGAGGGGGTAGTGAAGGGAAAGAAGAAGAAGTAAAAGAGCCAAAAAGGGGGGGAGGGGTTGTGCCTCCCCTTACCTAGAACTCAGGTTCCTGTAGTTTCACTATCCTGTTCTTGAAGCGGGACTGAGCTAGTCAAGTCCATTTAACCCCTTTCCACAAATAGATGTAATAATACTGCAATGAGGGAAGTGACTTCCCACAACACAGCAGACTATTACATCCAGCTTTTGTGGAACTGATGCCAGAAACTACAGATGTCATCTGTATATTATAGCTGGACCATCCTGTAACATGCATGCCCGCATCGTGGAAGGGGATTCTTTCTGATTTCACCATGGATCGAACCTTTGAGTTTACCTGGGGGGACCTGATCCTCCCTGGGGCACCCCTATTGCCCAAGAAATTGCAATTATTTCAGTGCTTCTATGCTAGAAAACTGGTGTAGAAGAACTGATAAATCTCCCCCGATGTGTGTATACTGTAGAAGTTAGAAAGTGACCACCATCGTTATAAAGGTTACAAGCTCTTTTCTGTTAAACTGTAAAACAAGTGGGAAAGTTTTACTTATGTCTATGAAGGTTTGAGGTTGCAATTTACTTTCACTGTGTATGGAACAGAATTATATATTAAGATGCAACAATGTTCCTACTTTCTAATCTATTCACTAAAAAATTCATGCTGCGTGCTCAGTTGCACAAACAAACTATTCTGACCCTCACACATAAATATGTATCTAAACATTACAGTATGTGGTACCAACACATTGTAATTATATCAATAGCATCTGGATGACTGCAAAATATGAATGGTTGAGAATTGCAGGGGAAACTAGATTATCCACTATACTGATGGATGTCTCACCACATGGGCTGCTCAATGTGAGAACACCTGTTGTTTATCGCTCTCACTACACACAAATAAGCGTTTTGGAATTTAAAAAACTTGTGTTTTCCAAACAAGTTCAAGGGGTACACCACGTTAGGAAAAAGTGAATGCAATGGCGCTTAGATAATTATGACGATTAGTTCCATTCCAATTTTATGTCAAAGATTTAATAGACATTGTTATGGTTCAATTGAAAGTTCCCTCTTAGTTCTTTTTATTATTTCCCTTTTTCAATTATTACAACCCTCTTTTTTATGGTTAAGCAAAGCATGGGCTAACCCATCGAGAAGTCTGTAATCCCAGAAAAACAAGATCACCATTCTAGACACATCACAGCTGCATCCTATATGTTCACTTCATGTAGAATTTGCACATTTAAGCCCAAATGTATGGTGCAAAGGTCTTGCGTTGTAAGAAAAAAAATAAAAAGCAGAAAGTAACAAAAAAAGTCTTCCCTCCCACAATCTATTCCTTTCCCATAGTCCTATTTTACATCACATTACAGCTGAAACAGGAAGTATATGAGGGAATTTTCTCCATGTGTGTTCTGGTAGCCCAGCCAGCTCCTCCTTTCCTCTTACTCCTCACTGTGCTGTAAGTACTTGTAAGACAACAGACTGGGGAAGAATAAAAGACATCCAATTGTTCCAATATTTGCCCTTACTCCAACAAGTATAAAATAGAACTAATTATCAGAATATGAACCACTGTGGAGGATTTATAGTATGCTTCTCCTTCAACCTTTAAAGATACTCTTTTAAGTCAAAAAGTGACTCCTCTCAGATCATTTGTATATGATTTGGCAAATAATTGAAAAAGGGTTGTCACGAGTGAGCGAACATGCTCGTCCGAGCTTGATGCTCGTTCGCATTAGCGTACTCGAAAACTGTCGTTTCGCTTTCTTTCCGCTCGAGAATGAGAAAATGGCAGCTCCGCCGTTTTGCTTTTGGCAGCAGAACAGAGCCCATCACAAGCCAGGAGACTCGAACCCACCCAGCATGACGTGGTACACTAAAGTCAGATAGCATGTGTGGTACTGGCAATCAGGGACCCTGCGGATAATGCACGCTGCCCGCAGTGCTCTGATCCATTCTGTGTCTGGATGCCGCTAGGAGAGAGCTGCTGCTGGTCAGGGGAAAGCGTTGGTGTTGTTCTGATGCTTACTGTTGCAGGAGTGATTCGCCAGAATAACCAACAGCCCTTCTTAGGGCTACATAACGGTTCTACTTTTTTTGTTTATTTGCAGCTCAGTTACCTATATTGTGGGATTTGGCCGGGGACTGCTACGTCGGCTTTGTGTTTAGCTCTTAGTGACAAACACATATCCACCTCAAACACCACAGGGTGGAAAATTTTTAGGGGTTTGATTTCAATAGGCAACAGTCTCCATTTACTTTTTATTCTTTTACTTTTTTTTAATAATCAGGTTCATCTCACTCTGGCCAGATGTGTGCTTTTCATACTTGGCTTAGAAATAAGCCGATAGGAGAAGCCAAACAGCTTAACTTTAGCTACAGTAGCGTTTATATATATATTTGTTGCTGGGTTGATCTGCTGTGGCTGTAGTTGACTGCATCATTACTAGCCCAATTGTGAGCAATTTGTAGTGAGACTTGCGACCGCGCGTGTTTTGCGTCTTTAGTGACGCACATAGCCATTGCAAGCACCGCAGGAAGTGCGGAAAAATTAGTAGGGGTTGGATTTCAATTAGGCAAGTCTCCATTTTTTCCTTTTTTATTTTACGTTTATTTGTTTTCATAACTCTGCGTCAACCTCATACTGGCATAGTAGTGTTCTTCATACTTGGCTAGAAAAATAGCCATAAGGAGAATTAAACAGCTACTTACGCCTACAGTCGAGCGTTATATATATTTGATTTGTGGTGATCTGCTGGTGTGTTTGTATCGGCGCAGTGCATTATACTCTAGCAACATTGTGTACAATTTGTCTTGTGGGAGAACTTGGGCGAACCGCTGTGTTTGGGCGCTTAGTGCGCACCTCTCCCTTGCAAGACCGAAAGTGGAAAATTTAGTGGGTTGGATTCATATTAGGGCACAGTCCTGCCATTTTCTTTTTATTTACGTTTATTTTTTTTCATAACTCTGCGTCATTCATCTGGCCATGTAGTGTGCTTTCACTACTGGCTAAGAAATAGCCTAGGAGAAGCTAAACGGCTACTACTTACGCCTACAGAGGTTATTATATTGATTATGGTTTTTGATTGTCTGGTGCCTTGTATGTGCTGCAGTGAATCTACTAGCAATGTGTGATCATTGGTTGATGAGACGTGCGACCGCTGTGTTGTTGCGCTTGAGTGACGCACATATCAATTGCAAACGACTTGAAGTGGAGAAATTTGTGTAGGGGTTGGATTTCATATAGGCAACAGTCTGCCATTTTTCTTTTTTGTATTTACGTATTTTGTTTCAATCTGCGTCTCGCATCTGGAATAGTAGTGGTGCTTTATCAATATTTGGCTAGAAACTAGCATAGGGAAAGCATAAACGGCACTAACTTACCGCCTACAGTAGCGTTATATATATTGTGATTCTAGTTGTTATCGCTGGTGGCTGTTTGGTACTTTGCTGCAGTGCATCTACTAGGCAAATGTGAGCAATTCTCGGGTAGTGATACTGGACCCGCTGTGTTTGCGCTTATGACGCAATATCATTGCAAAGACCGCAGTGGGAAAAGTTAGTATTGGGTTTCGCTGTTGGATAGAAATTAGGAAACACGTAGGGAATTGCCTACGATTCCCGTTTGACTGACCTTTTCGCCGACCCCCAACCCCCCACCTCGTCTCTGTTCCGCCGAGGCCTTGGATAAATAAGTTGCTATCGCCACCTTAACACATATCGCACGACTACAGCCCGAACTAACCGCTTCCCCCCATTCTCATGTGCAGACCCACCCCTTCCCCCGCTGACAGGGCATAGACGTTGACTTTCCCCTTTTCATCATCACGGCTACACTTTGGACCCGACTTGAGAAGAAATAGAGATAACCCGCAACACTAGCACTCACTCGCATTCCACCAAACTTCCTTCTTCCATCTCCCTTCCCTTGCTAATGTAACCGCCCTTCCACATCTGCCCCCCCCCCCTCCCATTTCTTTTCCTTTCCCGCCATACGACCCAAATCTTAGGGCCTCTCCTATTTCCGGTTAGGTTTTTTGTTTTTGGTTTTGTTAAAAACCCTCAAAAAAAAAACAACAAAAAAAACAAAAAACACAAAAAAAAAAGTTCAAAAAAAAATTATTAAGTTATAACTCTCATTTAAAAATGTTTAACCGAGGGCTAGGGGGACCGAGGAACGAGGGCGGGGACGTGGGCGTCCAACACTGCGGGGTCAGAAGGCCGTGGTGGGTACTGGGCGGGGTTTGAACACAACCTGACATTGATGAAGGGGGGGGAGAGGGGAACGCCGACAGAGATTACACTCTAGGTAATTGTCGAAGGTATGGGACTCGTGGTAGTAGAGCACTGTTGAGGCCAGGAACAGTGCGGTTGCGAAAACAGGTGAATGTCGTGGCTTGCCGACAAGCTTCGAGCAATTGTCAACCAGTCAGCTTCCACCGCAGTCCAACATGTCACGAAAATCGCAGCTCCTCCAGCTCCCTGCAACTCAGCCTCTTCCACCCCAGTCTGCCCCCTCCAGGAAAAAAAATTTGGAATCCATTGGCGATTGAACCGCATCATACTTGAGGAACTGTTTTATGGACCGTCCCGTCACAAAACCACTTGTCGGTTGCTTTGCTGCTGAAGCAATTTTCCGATGCCCAGATTTCCACCCGTCACGGCTGTGGGTGCTGGACCCTTCTTGGGACGTAGTGGCAGGTGTGTAAGAGGTGTCCGACGATGAGGAGACACGGTTGTCAGGGACAGTGGTGAAGTTGTTGTCGGGCAGGAGTGAGGGGGAGCAGACTGAGGATCGGAGGATGATTGATGAGGGTGACAGACCCAAGCGGGGTTGAAGGCCGGGGTGTGAACACAGGTTCTGAGAAGGAGGAGCAGTCCCCGACCAGAACAGGTTGGAAGTGTAAGAGGGCAGGGTGGGGCCAGACGGCGAGAGAGGCAGGGCCGGCAGGGCACAGAGCTGGTGCATCAGCCCGCCAAAAATGTTGTTCAACTAGTGAAGCTCCGTGGCGAGGATCTTTGCGGCAGAGGGCTAGGGTAGAGATTTCAGAATTGGAGGTTTCTTAAGGAAAACACCGGATGACGAGGAATGTGGTGTGGCAACCATTGGCCACAAACCAGATCAGCAGGGGTTCCACCACTCACTAGCTTAAACCCACACAGTATGCGCAGGCATATGAATGCTAAACACCCCATCAATGGAAAACAAGGCTGTTCACCTCGCCGGGTCACACCATGCCCTTCCCCTGTATTGTGCCTGATAGTACACCCAGCCCAGGACCCGGCACACAAAAACCCCATCGCTCAACGATCCTCCACCAGCATTCCACCATGCGTTCCAGCTCTCGCATAACCCCAGAGCTGGAGCGCAAGAGGAAAATATGCAACCCAACCCAACGCCCAAGCCCTACATGTCCACATCTCCAAATCTTAGCCGGGAGATGCTGCCCTAAGGGTGGCAGGACCGCGGCCTTTCGCAACCTCATCGGCGGCCGCCCTCGGTATTCGGTTCCCAGCCGCCACTACTTTTCCCGTGTGCCTCCCAGGCCTGCACCAGACGTGTCAAACAAATCACCGTGCCCTGACACAACTCGTTTCTGACAAGGTCACTGACCACGGACAATGGACGAGTGCTGCCGGGTAGGGCCACTATTAGCGACTGACGCCACATGGGTTAATTGGTGAGGCTGGGACCGAGTTCTGACCCTGGGCTGCTCATATACTGCACCACAGAGGATTGCGGGGAGACCTCGGGCAGGTCTCTCAGGCCTACTATGCCTCCCTCCTCTCCCACCCCTCCTCCAACTCTCTCCGAACTACATCCCTGTGGGCAGGCGCCATCAGTCGGTGCTCTAGGACAGCAGAAGTGCCGTTGCTAAGGACAGCAGGCGGTGCTCAAACTGCTGAGCCTATGCAAAAGGCACCACCGCCCAAGAGCTATTACAGGCATCGCGGCAGAGACTGATCTGTGGTGGCACCCTGAACCTAAGCCAGGCATGGTTGTGTGTGACAACGGCCGTAACCTGGTGGTGCTCTGCAACTCGGCAGACGACAAGTGTGCCATGCCTGGCCCATGTGTTAAATCTCATAGTTCAGCGGTTCCTCAAACATACCCCAATCTGTCGTTCTGATTTGCTCACGAAGGTGCGCCAATCTGTGCGCATTTCAGGAAGTCCAGCACAGATGCTGCCACTCAGGCAGCGCACGCTCGCCTCCAACTGCCCGCTCACCGACTGTTGTGCGACGTGCCCAGAGGTGGAATAACATTACCATGTTATCCAGAGATTACCAGCAGCGCGACGAGCATAGGACTGCCAGATTGTCAACTTCCACCAGAATGGTAGTCAGGTCAGTCAGCTTCCTCAGTCTACAATGAGGAGTGGACGTGGATGTCTGATACTGTCAGGTGCGAGTAACTTTGAGGAGTCAACACAGATGGTCAGTGGCGATGCGCCATCATCAGCCTCACCATCCCGCTGCTTGGCCTGTTGAAAAACTCTCTGGTAGCATGAAGTCGGAAGCTTTGCACTCGTCACAAGAGAAGGGGGAAGAAGATCCCTTGTTGATAGCAAAGCACCCTAGGTCTGTTTCTAAGCGTATCGGAGGGAGTTGAGGAGGATGAGGGAGAAGAGAGAGGAGGAATTTGGCGAGACAGAGGGGGACATTGGTAGTCCTTCACTTTTCAGCCGTATGGGCAGAAGGAGGAGTTGGAGCAGAGGAGGAGAATGGAAGTCAGGCCAGTGATGGAAGTGAATTCTTGCGTGTACTCGGGCGCCATATGGCAGATTTCATGCTAGGCGCCTATCCGTGACCTCGCGTTCAAAGAATTTATTCCAGCAACTGATTATGGGTTTCACTCTCCTGGACCCACGTACAAGCAAATCTTTCCACTCTCATCCCTGGAGAGGAAAGGAGTGTGAGAATGCATGAATACCAGCAGCCCTGGTGCACAAGTATTTCCCTTCTGACAGGCTAGCGGCAGAGGCGTACTTCTGCGGGACAAGTAGCGAGGGAGAGTAGGCGAGCAGGCAGCTTGTTCAGCACTGGCATGGGTACGCTTACAAGGCTTTGCCAGTTTATGTCACCCCAGCAAGACACTGTACTTCCCCCGTCCCAGAAGTAGGGCTGAATCTTTACGAAAGATGTGAGGGAGTAGTAGCTGACCATACCATGTCCTAAATGATCACACGCTCCCTACAAACTAATGGGTTTCAAAGTGGACATGTGGCCCGAACTGGCGCTGTACCATTGGAAGTTCTTGCCTGCCCTGCCGCTAGCGTGTTGTCGAGGGGTTCAGTGCAGCTGGTGGCATCATCATCATAAGCTACACGCCTGTCGACTGACAGCCTGACAGGTGACGCTTTTAAGAGAATAAACCTGGATTTCCATAATTTCCTATCCCCACCAGGTAAAAGCGCTAAAGAATAATGATCCACTCATCCTATAGATTTCCGTCACCACACACCACCCTTACTTCATTCTCTCCTCTTGTGTAACAGGTTCCCCCAAAACCGGAAGCCGCACAACACTGCTTGTGATTTCATTACAGTTCCTTTCATCGCAGAATCCCCCGGGCCCCCTCCAACCCAGGCTTTCTAGCTAAGTAATTGATGAATTTAATTTTTTGGAGGGCCCACGACCCGGTCTCTGTTTTAAACAATTTGGGAGAGTTGGCCACATACAGGCAATCAATCTATTCAATTTTGGCGGGCCACCGACCGGTCCTCTTGTTTTAAACAATTTTGCAGGGAGTGCCACATACAGGCACTCAATCTATTCAATTTTTCTGGAGGGCAACCTTACCGCTCCTCTGGTTTGAAAAAATTTTGGATGGCCACATCCAGGCACGCAATCTATTCTATTTTTCTGGAGGGCCACCTACCTGCTACTCTGTTTGAAAACTTTTTGGGGACTGCCCACATACAGGCACTCAATCTATTTCAATTTTCTGGCGGCGCCACCTACCTGCTCCTCTGGTTTGCACAACTTTGGGGACTGCAACATCAGGCACTATCCAAATTTAAATTGTTCCATAGCAGCCTCCACACTTGTCTCCATTGCTACCTCCTAAAATGCGTCAATATAGCTTGCCTCCTACATCGTCCTTTATCAAAGAGGTGTGTCAGGCAGAAATTTGGGTTGTTTCCTGGATTCAACACAAAGAATTGCCTTAAACTTTGTCGCCACACAGCTGTGATACCACAAAATATATAATAAACTTGTATCATTTACAAATACTTATTTCAGCGCTTCTTGCGCATAATGGTACATTCCCCACCGCATATCCACAAACTTATAAGAACGCTACTACCACTGATATTATACAAAAGGTTCTTAGAAGTGTGTTTGAGGGAGTAGCATTAGCGACAGGAGCTTGGATTGCGCGAAAGTCGCCTGGCGCGGAGCGCCAGCTCCATCCCAAAGATCCAACTACTGTTTAACTGCAGCCCCTTTAATCTCTATACTAGTTCATTGCCTCATAATAATAATACTCATCTTCATCCTATAGCGCCCTCATATGCAGTAGCGCTTACAAAATTCATAGGAAAACAAATCCAAAGTAATGAAACAGAGCACAAACATTGTATGGAACAACAGGGAGTGATGTCCCTGCTCGCCGAGCCTTACGGTTTATGAAGATGATGGGTAAACGAGGTAAAAGAATATTTAATGGTAAGCCATTCTTATTTAGGGAATAGAAAAAATATAATAAATGGATTGCTTGTCGCTTTGAACCACTCAAGCCGTAATCTTATATACCAGGTCCAGGGTGAAGGGAATGTAGAGAAGTCTGGCGCCTGTTGTGCTGGAAACAGATGGAGGACGACACAGGAGGCTCGTAGAAGAGTTTAAAACTTCATGCAGTAATGAGTGTTATAGGCTGCATAAAGACAATGGGTTTTAAGAGCACGTTTGAAACTTTGGAGGTAGCGGGTTGGTATAGTCTGATAGTACCAGGGGCAGGATTTCAAGAATTGGTGCAGCTCTAGAGAAGTCTTGGAGACGCGGAGTGGGAGGTCCCGCACTTGGGTGAGGGTAATCTAAGATCACTGGCGGATCTAAGAGCACGGTTGAGGGCATAGACTGAGATAGAGGAGAAGAGAGAGGTAGGGGGTGCAGCATTATAAAGAGCTTTATGGATGGGTTATCTTTTAAACTGTATTCGAAAGGAGGACGGGCAGCCAGTGCAGAGACTGGCATGAACTTAAGCATACATGGTCCACTATCAAAGAGCTGTGTCAGGCAGAATTTTGGGGTGTTTTGGCTTCCACAAAACAAACTTGTTAACTTTGCGCCACCCTGATGTGTAATCCACAAAAAACATATGGCAAACTTTTATATTTAACGATATTATGCAGCGCTTCTTGAGGCATCTGTACATCCCCACCCGCCACTATCTCACACGTATAAGAACGCTACTACATTGATCTTAATCAAAAGGTTCTTTAGAAGTGGTTTGGGAGTAGCCTAGGGGGTAAGAGGGGCTTGGATTGGCGAAGCTCGACTGGCAGAGGAGCGCAGCTCATGCCAAGAGCCAACTAACATAGTTTTAAATGCAGCACCTTTAATATACTACTAGTCACTCATCCATACATGGTCCTTATCAAAACGAGCTGTGTCAGGCCGAATTTTGGGCTTGTTTTCAGGTTCCATGTTAACTTGGTAGCCACCCCTGCGGTGTAATCCACAAATATACTGGCAACCGTTTATCATGTACAAAATATTATTGAGCGCTTCTTGCTCCACCTACTTTGTTCCTCTCTGCCACCACATTGAGTTTGAAGCCTGAGGTCCATTAGGGTATGTCGCATGAAACTCTAAGCTGGCATGCCGCTACTCTGAATGAGTCCCACTATAGTGTAGGGTCAATTTTGGATGTTTTAGAGATGCATCTAGCTTCATTTGTCACGCTGTCATGGGCCATGGCTGTTGCCCATAATTTTGGCATAAGGTGCGATTAAGCAGCCTCAGCGGCATCCATGCCTGCTGCCCCTTGCTGGTTTCCTGTCATTCCGTGGTGTTTCATCTTTTCTGAGGTTCCCAGGTGGTTGGCCAAGATTCCCTGTGCAGAGCCTTGGGTTGTTTTTTTTTCCCCTTGAACAAATGCTCGCGTCTCACATTGACTTCAAGGGGATCGTTATCGAGACGAGCACTCGAGCATCGGGAAAAGTTCGTATCGAATAACGACTACCCGAGCATTTTAGGGCTCGTCATCTTAGTTGTAACCTAAAATAGAGAATGGTAAACAGTACTCTTTTGATCTTTTTATCTCTGGTTGAGGGGACTGTTCATTTAATGATGTAGAAAATGTGTCTTTGTAATTTTTTTTACCAAAAGGAAAACACAAATATATACCATGCTGTATATTTAGCACAACAACCCCTCAATCCCAACCATCCTCAAACCAATATAGATTATACTGCTGATTATCTTCAGATATTTTTGTTATAAGGATCATGGACAATCAAAGGGAGTGGGAGGGGGTATTCTAAATATTCTTTACATTAATCCACATTGCTCCTCACGTCTATATTAGATTACTTGCCGCAAAAAAAAAACCAAAAAAAAAAACAAATAGGTGCAACACTGACTTAAATTCTAGTCCAAGTGCCATATTTAGCAAAAATAAGTCTAGTGATGTCTATTATATCCCTAACAAAGCGGAATGATTGAAAGAGACTAATGTTTTTAAAGATAAGGTCAATACACCAAGGTCAATGCTAAGGTGTATTGTCTGTTAAAGGCCTCTAAGCAAACTTTATTGTTAAGCCTCTATTCTTTCCCATATAAATCTAATCAATGTCTGTTCTTATCCATTCCCAGTACTGTAGGTCCCAATTGTTTTGCCTCCAGGAACCGCCTATGACTGCCAGGTATGATTATATGTTGATATTAAAGGCCCATGTGTATATTCCTGTCTTACATTGAAAATTGTATTTTTTTATTCATTTTCAAAGTACATCCAGAGGAGATCATTTTAGGAGCTGTACTAAGATGTTCAACTATATATCAAGATTAATGGGATGGCCTCAGTGTCCCTGTCCAGATGACCCCACGTATCTCACAGTTGGAGGAGAAAGTTGCTAAATGTGCCTTATCCTTGAAGAAGAAAATTCTAACAACTTATGAGCAGAGGGAACAGAGCTTTATACTTTGATTTTTCCTTGCATGTCTGCCTTTGAATCAAAGAAGCACATTTCACACAAAAATGAATAGTAAGTGATAGTACAATTCATTCTCAAATGCAAAGATGCAATGGTTGAGCAAAATCAATGGAAGGTATTTCTTATAGGAATATTATATTTTGGACAGTTGCTGTTGATAGAAAGTACCACCAAGCATACTTATTGTTAAGGGTTAGCCCAATTGCTGTTCAGCGTCTTCAGTGGCATCACCTAACTGTAGCATATACTTTTCTCCGAGTAGAGCATTACACGTTGAGACAGATTATAATTGAAATCATTGTCCTTTTTTGACTAAGGATAAGGATTATAAGTATGCTAAGGATTCACCCCAAGGATTGAGGGATCCTATATCTGCTATATGACTATCCAGGGAGGGAACATTCACCCCATGGAATAGATAGAGGCAGTAGCATTACATGCATTATGTCTTCAACATATTTGTGCCCGCAACACAACTTATGGTGAGAAGCCAATTGTCTGTAATTGTATGATCTTCTTTATCTAAGGATAACCTGTGTACTATGGAGCACTGTCTCCCTTTTTATCCCCCATATATAGATTGTGCTGTTTGCATATTTGCAAACTCTCCTAGAATGTCTTCAGAAATTGAGGAGGCTCCTAGAGGATCTTGGAAACAAGGAAACTTTGGACTCATAACTAAAATTGATCAATTTTTTAGGACCTGTAGAGACATCTAGGAACCTCTAAAAATGGTATCCTTTAAAAGTGTGGGCTGTTAAGTAATTGCCAATTCAAAAAGTTTTGTCCAAAAATCTTTATTTAGGGTCTCGCTGCCATGCTCTTGTCTAACTTTTACCTTTTCTATCAGCATTTTTTTCATATGCAGACACCATGCACATTGGTAAAAATAATCGTCAATCCCCAGATACACATATAGGGTTTCCACCACTTCATTATTTATATTTGTTCTATATCTAATGTGCTATATTGACAATTACACCTATAGACTTGGTGCTACCTAAAATCCCTAACAAATAAACACCATGGCAGAGAATCAGTGTCCTTGGGGCATTCTGAAAAGTGGTACTACTAAAAAGTATTATCAAATGTTTAACCTAGTGACTATTTGCTGGAAGGATTCAGCTAAAACAATCCCAACTAAAAACAACATAACAAAATATATATCAGAGGTATTCACATTTGCATTACAGTAACATTTGTGCCCTTTCAATCTTCAGCACCATTCTCTGTCCGTAAAGTATGGCTGAGGATATGCTGAAGAGTGTGTTACGTTCTGTTCTTGCTAATCTAAACACTGTTTTACATCCTTACTGGCTTTCTTAATAGATTTCCACCACACCTGTCTCCTGTGAGTTTTGCTCTGGGTTATAAACATATAAGTTAGCTGAGATGGACAGAATTTTCCTCCACTCACACTTTTCCCTTGCTGTTATGCCTTGCATAAAGTCTTACTTTGAGCTTGCTTGATTCCTTCTTGTCTTCTTTATTTTGGATTTCTTTATTCTTTATATCAGTTTTGCATAACAATTGTGTACTTCCTTGTCTTTTTGGTTTTGAGACGAATTTGTCAAATACTCCACTATGTTTATATTGGCCCGTCTTTGTGTGTTTGCACTTTGGCACAGGAAGGGGACATCAACCCGTTGTCACCTAGCACTTAGGGTGGGCTGGGTAATAAGGTAGGGGCAGCCTTAGAGGGGTTTAGGGCTAACTGTCCTTGTCTGTCTTTCGAGTCCATCCAAACTGTTCTTTCACTGTATTATACATAAACAGAAAATAAACACTCATTACTAGTTCATGGATATAATGCAATAAAACAAAGGTAGCAAAATATATATAGAAATGATCTTGTATTCTTCATTTTAAATTTTAAAAAAATCACTTTTTAAAACTGTTTTGGCACATGTCACTTACATGTCACTAGCGATATTTGAGAGGCAGACTCATGGGTTTCACTACTGTCAGATACTATTAATTTCTATAGGAAAAATAATGTAAATTTCTCCTCTGCTGACATTCAGGATCCGTGGAAAGCTAAGTGAACTCCTATTCTCTACCAATAGCAGTTATAGCATAGCATAATGAATATTTGTCCCCATTCCCCCTCATTCATAAAATAAAATAAAAATGAGCGTACAATGTACTGTAATACACTATAATTAAATTCATAAAACATAACTCAATAAAGCCTGACTTAATATAGTTTATAGCACATCATTCTCTTGGGAAACAGAATCACTCATCATAGGCTCAAATGAACTGGCGCAGTAGCTAAACAGAGTTAATAGATATTATTATAAAATGTCAGTTCTGTAATGTGACTTAGCTTCAGTTGATGGAAGGAAGAATAAATGCTGTGGGACAGCAGAAATATTGTTGTTTATGACATCACTGCTGTGGCCAGCAATATGCTGCTTAGGTTAAGTGGTTAATTAAAGGGATTTTTAAGGTTTTGTATTGATGACCTTTCATTAGGACATATATATCTAACACTTATGGAGAAATATGAAAAGTGTCTAGTCTTTTTTGAATGTTACCATATTTTCTGCCACTGCTACCTAAATGGCATTCCATAGTTTAACTATTTCCTTTCCATTCCTATATAGATTCCTTTCCTTCATCTGCCTTGTGTGTTCCTTGGTCCTTTATATGGTTCTCTACAAGAATTAATCATGGGTTACTTGTCCATAGAGTTTACTGGGAGAGTTCCCAGTGGGCCACAGCTCTCAAATAGATGATGAGATCACTCCTTCCACCCCTCACTCTTAGGTGCTCTGTGGTCAGTTGGCAGCTCAGGTGTCAGAGAAGAAGACTCATTTCACATCTTTTCACAGGCTGCATGCATAGAATTATGCATCCATATGATAACCTAACCTTACTGTCACGGGTGCTCCCACAATCCCTGTCTCAGAATGCGTGCGCACCCATGGTCCTCCATGTGCCCCCACTGCAGCCCTGCCGTCTCTGTTACCTCTCTTGGATCCTGCTCTTCCCCGGACTGCCGTGCGTGCGCGGCGGCTGCCGAAAATTAGCGGTGCGCTGGCGGAAAACCTCCACTTTATAATCCGGACCTCCATTCATGCTGTGCCGGATCTTTGTGCCTCAGAGCCTAAGAGAAAGCTTCCAAGCGAGTATTCCTGCGTTCCTGTGTGTTCTTGCTTGTTCCTGGGTTCCTGTGTGTTCCTGCGTTCCTGTGTGTTCCTGTGTTCCTGTGTATTCCTGTGTTCCTGTGTATTCCCGTTCCTGTGTCCTGTTGTGAGTAGGAAGGGGAGCCTTGTATGCTTTCAGTGGGGAAGGCAAGTGCATGTTGGCAAGTGCTTGACCATTGTGTATTGCTATCGTCGGAATTACAGCTAGGGAGATACCCCCTCCCTCTGTGTGTCTTGTCATATTTGGGGGATATTACATACCCGGTGTCACTTGCTGCTGCGGACCACATATATGACATTTCTTATCTTTGTCATGCAGTGGTTTCCAACGCACCTTAGATAAATGATGCCTATTGAGCCGTAAAGCTAAATTGCAAACACTTTTATGGCTTGCGTTGCATAAACCTAACCAAATTTTAAAGCTACGATTGTTGTCATGGCCTCAGCAATTCACAGTGAGGAGCTATAGACACCCGGACCAGTCAAAAGAATAGCTGAAAAAACAGAACACGTAATGAAGGCCTCTGCTAAGTTTTATAACCTTGAGTGGTTTCTTAACCAATCTATAAGTATCAATTTGTGATGTCTGTGTTTTTTCTTTTCTTCACTACACTTTAACTTGCTGTCTGCAACAACAGATGCGGAAACTATCGACAATAATGATCCTGCTAGGAGAAGTGACACATGTACATGGTTGCAATTTCATTCTTGGCAGCTGAAATGCCTGGAGAAGCGTAATATTGAATTCCTTTCCCATCTCTAATCCACGCTGTTTAAATGTCAAAAATGTTGCTTTTTTTCCTACGTTTAATTGGAGTCAATAACGCTGCTGCTAAATATTCTGAAGCAAGCGAACTACATATCCAACTTTCTAGACGCTGGTTCTCTCAGTGTCTACTGTTAATTTTATTTCAAAGGGGACTGTGACTTATATCCAAAGTATTTCAATAAATATGTAAATTAACAATTATTTTAATTTTTATCTATGAGATTTATAGTTTAGATATTTAATCAAATCAAGTACCTAATAAAGAGTGATACTGAAACTAAAGCCTATACCACATGAGCATTATTTATAGTTCAGGTGATGACATATAGCTTTCAGAAGAATTGTCTATGAATATCACCAGGGAATTCAAAAATGACATTTCTGCCTTGGTGTTTTCCTCAAAGTAATAATGATAAAAAAAAAACTATGACCAACAAAATTCTTCTGTTTGAGACAAGGGAATACTTCAAAATTCTCTTCTCTTTTGGTTCCACAAGGACAAATTAACCTACTTCTCCTCAAGCTAGTGAAGGGTGATTTGGAACCCAGATAGACAATAAAGCATTATCTTTGGGTTACACCAAGGCGCAAGGTAGATGGAAGTTGCAAAGTGAGTTTAAATAAATGTAATAAGTCGGGAACCACTTTTCCAAGTTATTAGTAGAGGATAATTTAGGATTCATTGTATTGATATAAATATGGCCTAAGACTGACAACTAGCTTGAAACCGGTTTTATAAGTTTGCAAAGCAAGCATTAACTTCTAGAGTTCTCCTGCTCTAACAACCTATAGAAATAACAAAAAAAATTATTTGGGGCCATTGTTGATCAGTGAATTAGGCACAATCTCAGATTCATGTATAGCCAGACATGGGGCATATTTATCAGGACCTCTGCGCGCAGCCGCACTGGCGCAGAGGCCCCTGAATAATCGCAAATGCTAGCTTATTGCTAGCTTTTGCGATTATTTTCCCCAATCCGCCAACTTCACGCCAGTGGGGCTTGAAGTGGCGGAGGGGGGGGTCGGCGCGGCCGAGCGGGGTGGCCGCGCGACGGGAGTGGGCCGCCGAGGGCGTTACTGTCCCCGCGCCTGCGCACTCGCTGCTGCCGGCGACTTTTCATACTTGAAAGTCGCTTTGCGTTTTTTCTACGCAGGCAGGGCCTGGACTTAGGATAGACGCTGCGCAACTGGCAGCCCGATACATGAAGAGGCAAGCCTCTTCATGTATCGGCCTGCGAAATTTGCAGCGGCGGGGCTATCATACGCTGGCGCACGAGCGCCGCGTATGATAAATATCCCCATGGTAGTCATACTTTTGAGTGTGTCATACCTGTCCTGCTATGAGAACTATTGTGTATATTGAAACAGAAAGTACTCGCGTGCCATGTTAAAAGTTCCCAAAGCTAATATTCTTTGATTCATTAAAATCATCGAAACACATCATAAATTACACTGTCACTTTTTGAGCCCCAAAAGGGTTTAGTCTTGTAACAATTTGCACTTTTATTTTCCCCTATTGGGCTTGTAGAAGGCATGTACTTTGCAAAGACTTTAGTCCTATCAGGTCTTGATTTCTCACCAAGTTAAATTTTTATGGTTTAGTTCTCCTTATGTTGCATCCATTTTATGTTGTGTCCATTTTAGCTTTACAGTTGTCGTGTTTTACATAAGAAGTGTGTTATATCAATATTTTACGTCATGGATCACGGGGGATTTGTTTGGCAGTGGGGAGGGGAGGCTGGTGATGTTGGCCGTGGGGCTGGAGAAGTGGCCTGTCATGGGGGGGAGGGGTTAATGCTTAATGTCTATGTCTTTGCTTACAGGAATACCACATGATGCTTGTTCCCAAACACTTCTGTGATCAGGAGAGAAGCTCTCACCTTACCGTTGTGTGAGCACATTCTCATAAAAGAAGGGTCTATTATTTTTTTCTTGATTTTGGCACAAAGTCAGGTGTTGATGAATGTCTGGCACCTCTGCAACTGAATTTTTTTATATTTGAAATTTTTTGGGAAAAAATGGCATAAACAATAGTTCACATCCTTTCTATACTTCTCTGCGGCTAGTGATAATACAGAAAGAAAGTTTCTGTGCACACATGTAACCCCTCATATACACCTCTGTTTCCAGCAGGACTTCATGATATCGTGATCACTCTGTCGAACCTACAGAACGCACCTGAGTTGCTGCAGACTTCTGAGACACACCTAGTTTTTGCTGTAATACTCATAAACACCGCTGTGCGCTACCAAACTTCATAGACACAACGAACCCTGTGGAACCCTCTTTTTTTCTTTTTCATGCCAGAGTTGTTGGTCAAAAATAATAGAAGAAAAGAAAACACACCAGATAAAAAGCGCATAAGTGCCACACTAACCTACCCATACACATCTTATTTGAAACATACATTCCTAGTATAGGAAATGGGTAGACCCCATAAAACTGCCAGTATATTTCAGTAATTCAAGACAAGGAGTTATAAACACTTTAAACCAGTTCCTTATATGTTACCATCTATAATAAATACTTTCTCTCTCAAATTCTTGGTTTAATTGAAATGCAACTTATGATTGGTAGATATCTTTTTATTTACCTACCCAAGCAGAGCAGTGCTGCTATACTCTCTGTGGGACATCACTATATTTTTATTGTACTGCTTCTATAAGTGGTGACAAAAAAATGAGTTTTTGATTAACTTTTGTGATAACCAAGCCTACATGCCCAGTATATGGCTTTACAAAGGGGACGGTTCCCACAGACCAGAATTGTATATAAAACAGATGTTTTAAAAAGCTCTTAAGTTTTTTAAATGAAACTATATTAAAATTACCTGGCCCTCCCTGCCAGATTCCCCATTAGTGTCTTGGGGTATGGGGCAAAGGAGTCCCCCCCCTTCCTGGAGGCAAACACTGCCTCACTCTTGTCACGGTTTAAATCAAGGCGCTGTCCTCCCTCCTCAGTCTACCTCATCTGCCTCTGAGAACTGTCCCTTAAAAAAGTTTTTTAATATTTCAATTTTCTTTCTCTCAAAATTTTTTTTTATATCTAATTTTTTCTTTATAGTAAGTATATTTGTCAATTCAAAAAAACCTACTGTGAAGACTGGCGTGTTTCCTATAATTTAAATTATTTTGCCGCAGACTTTTCACATCATTTTTACGGAGGAAAAACTGAAAATTCCTTTAGAAAGAATAGTTTACGGAACATTAGTTGAGGCAAAACCATCCAAGAAGCATTTAATTATTTACTTAATGGGGTGTTGCAATTCTTGTCAAGCTATTTCTGTTAGATCAATTAGAGAACAACATAAAAAATAAAAACCGACATCAAAAATCTTAACTTTCAGTTGCTTATTTAAGCATAAGCTAAGGAACAGGGCTTTATAGCACATCAGAATACGTAAACAATGAAGAAGAGAGAAAAAAGCTCCATCATTCAATACAAGACCAGGTGAGTAAGTCGTTCTTCTGCACAAGGAAATAGTTATGTCACGGCGAGGACGAACGCCGGCCTTGTCACGTTACGTGGGGTGAAACTGTAGGGTTAATTTAACCTACCAAACTTGCGCTCACCTTCACTCAGGACAACAAATTGAGCCTAAATCACACCTCATAATACAGCTCAGCACCAGAAACTAGACACGCATCCACACACTTATTTGCTTTATACTGGGACCAATAAGTATCCCCTCTATCAAAGCAACTCTTGCTCTAAGCAATCATTTGAACACCACTACACATGCCACCTCAGCTCGTCCAGCCTTTAGCCAAGCTACCGCACTTCACAGGCTATGATGTTCGCAGAGCATTACAGGGACCAAAATTAAAGTGAAAAGCTTAATTACAAAATGTATCAGTGCATAACAAAGATATTAAAACACAAGAATTACAGAGACACAGAAACACGGCAAAACAGTTATAAAATAAAAAGATGAGACGAAAAATAAAGAAACTTACAACTTAAAGTAAATCCTGGATCCCTGGAGTGGGAGAAAAGGAACAACTCCGCTTGTCAAGCAGCCCCAAGAATGTGGAAACCAATTCTTGGGTTTCATATTTGTTTTTAACTTCTCAGTTTGGGTTCAGATTTTCAGGAACCTCCCATTCTAATTAGTCCAGAGGGTCATCATATTGGGCAAAGTGGTTAATGGTGGGGAGAGCTTCCAGATATTTAACAATTCTTGTTTCCAAATTGCTAGATGGCAGGGGTCGGGGTGGTGGTAGGTGAGAGGAGGAGGTGACCAAGTGCTTTTGAGGTTCACAGAGAACCTTCTGCAGTCCGAGTGTTATCAGGTGTAATGGATCTCCAGATTTTGTAAATGAGCCTGGACGCTTCAATGATGCCATATATTTCTACAACAGTTTGTTAATTGCCCAATAGTAACAAATCTTACACCATTCAAAGAAAATATTTCTCTTGACACCTCCCCTTTTTTTATTGATGCCTAGGAGATGGCTCTCACTTGCCATCTCCTTGCCGCACTTCTACCTCTGCTCTCCCTGTGCGAGAGAGGCCGTCTGCATTCCCATGATCACTCCTTCTTGTGTTGAATTGTGAAATCAGTATTGCGCAAGACCAGGCTCCATCTGAGCAGCGTCCATTGTCCCCAGCCACGCCATATTAAGCCAGCTAAGTGCGTATTATGAATCTGTGACAAAGTAAAGTTACGCCCATACGTATATGGCTGCAGTTTTGAAGAGCCCACACAATTGCCGACACTCTTTTCATTGTGCTATGCAACCCCCGGTGGCAACATTTCCTTACTTAGGAAAGTACTTGGGTGCTTCTTCTCTCTTTCGGGTTTACCTGACTAAGTACTGAACTAGTCCGTATGTGCTCTGGCGCTCAGTTTGTACCAAAAATCTGCAGGTGAAATTGGGCCTGGAGAAAACAGGTGTACTGGCCATACCGCTTTCAAGGCTGAAATGATTCCTCACCACTGATGTCCCATGCAACAATTTGGGGAAGTTTTTTTCTTGGTTAAGTCTGTCAAGGGGTTTAGCCAGCGCACTGTAGTTTGGCACAAATGTTCCTATAAATAGCGGCTGTTCCCTAGGAAAGACATACTTGTTTCTTAGTTTAGGGGGGGCCATGTGGGTTATGGCATACTACTTTCCCCTGTTAAGGGCCGTAGCACCCACACTACCGACACAGTGTCCCAGATATTGCACTTCTGATCTGCTATTGACAGTCTCGGTTTGACAGTCAAACCTGCCATTTTGAGAGTCTTCCAGCACCTGTGTCAAGTTGCAGGTGTTCCCCCCACCATGATGTGCTGGAAAATGCTATGTCCCATCAAGGTATGCAACTGCAAAGCATCATCCCCCAGAAGTGGTTGACCAACCTTGGAAGGTGCAGGGGCTTTTCATACCAAAAGTGCAATGACCAAAAATTCGACAGCCCAAAGGGAGTTAATAAGGCAGAACCTTTCCTGAGCGTCCTTTGTTCATAGGGATGTTGCCAGTACCCCCTACTTATATCCTAATGGTAAGGTAGGAAGCACAGCCAGCGATCTAATAACCTCTCTATTCTTTGCATGGGGTAAGCATCAAATGTGGTAATTAGGGTGAGCTTTTTTCTCGTATATCCACACAGAACCGTGTGGTGTGTTCTGTCCTTCTTTGGCACAAGGACTACATGAGGAGGCCCCATGCAACTCTGGATTTTTTGTATCACGCCCAGGGCAACAATACTTTCTATTTGAATCCTTCATAGAGATTTGACCTCAGTTGAACCAGATTGCCTTATTGGCAGGTGAGTGCCAGTTCCACCCTGTGAATAGATTAGATGAGTTTCCCAGGTTCTTCGGGGTGAGGTATCTTGTGAAGGCATTGACGTACCTCCCTGAGATCACACTTCTGATAGGTCTGGAGGGTTGGGGGTTTGATGTGCAGCTCTCAAGGGACCCAATTGCTTGTGGCTCAGACACACGGTCTATAGGGGATCCCCCCCCCTCCTCTGGCAAACTGTCAAAACAGGCAAGCACACAAGCTCCCCTGTCAATGATTGCTTTTTAGAATGTTACATGAAAACCTTTTGGCTTTGTTATTGCCTCATCGAGGGCCAGCAACACATAGTTTAACATACTTTAATCGTTGCCATAATTATCGGGGCCCCTCCATGCAGCCGTTATTGATTTGTTGCAAACATGGGGAACCAGCACCCAGACCTTCTTACCTTGCTTCATATATCCTTCTGTCTGGGCATTCGGTCATACAAAGTTTCTGATGGTTCTGCGGTTATGGAACATATTCTCACACTAAGTTTACTCAGGGGTCTGCATCGTTCTTCTTCCCCTGCAGCTCAGTACATATTCTAACAACAGAGACTCCTTGTGTCCCATACGCTTTACCCTTCCCAAGTGTCCTTAATCAGATCAAGAGGCCCCCTTAACTCTTCTCCCATAGATATAGCTCAATGGGGGAAAAACCGTTGTGGAGCTGTGGTACTTCCCGTAAGCAAACAAGAGATGGGAAGGTACCTGCTCCCAGTACTCTCCCTACATCTCACTGAGCATTTTAAGGCATTTTTTTTTAGGGTCCCATTACAAACGTCACACATACAACCTTGTCTGAGGTGGATAGGGGTCGTGCTACCCCGTGTTCTACCTGCATTTTCTTACAGAGGCTTTGCATCAAATTAGACCATGAACTGTGTACCTTGATCAGTCACATTCCCGGAACCCTAACACGAAGAAAACAGTCAAACATGCATCATTGCTACCTTACCTCGAACGTTATGGAAGACAGGCTACAGCTTCTGGTTTCTGTGGCATAGTCCAAACTCGTAAATATAATTCTTTCTCTGAGCGCTAGGTATTTAAGGGGTCCAATGATATCTACACCACCCGCTGGGAAAGGGCTCCTCAATTACTGGGAGAGGAATCAGTGGAGCCTTAGGAATATTCCCCAGTTTTTTCCCACCCTTTGGCAAACTGTGCAAGACCGGCAGTAATTAGCAATGGTCAGTGCCCCATCTTGGGCCAATAAAAATTGTGCGTCAAGGAGCTTTGGTTTTTGTACCCCTCCCTAAGTGCACCTCTAGAGGGATTCATGGACAACATTCAGCAATCTTTTCTGAACTGATAGGGAACACATAGGGCGTTCTCACACCCCAGAATTTTGTTTATCAGTAGTGGAATACCCTCCATAAGAGCTTTTCCTTCTCCAGAAACACCCGTTCTTTGTCAGACTCGGTAGGAGGTTTACCTACAAGAAAGTTTTAAAATTCTCCATGTAGTATCTGTCTGGCAGTGCCGCATAATCTCTGCTATCAATAGAAAGTCAAGCTGATGCAAGCGCTGACTGGGACAGAGCAGATCTGATTCTCTGGTGTGTATCGAGCTGAACCCCAGGGGCAAAGGTTACACGATTCATCTCTCATCATACTCTCTGTGTGCTCTTTACCAACAGTTTGGGATTAAATTCGCAGACTGGACTGCGAGTCAACACTGCAGCAAACAGAGCCTGCAACAATGAATTTCCTCCCCCTCCAGAATTTCTCCGCGTTTCCTCCTCGCTCTCCCCTCTTCTCTTATTCCCTCCTTTTCCCGGTTTGTGTTTGGTTACAACAAACGACGGTCCTTTCGGTCTATTTTCCTATCTCTCCTCCCCGTCTCGGTCTCGCTGCATTTTTATGCCCTTTTCCTTTCCCTGTTTCCTCATCCTGCTCGTCAGCCTCCTTCTTTCTCTCTCCCTAATGTTGTCCTTCACTCACTCTATTTCCGGTTGCACTCTGTAGGTCCTTTTGCAATTTCTCTTCATCTGAATCTTTTTTGTGCTCAGTTCATTATGACCTATATACAGGCTTCCATTTTTTCTTCCATATTCCGTTTCCTCTCGGCTCATCCATACGTGGCCCTCCGCTTTTTGACGTATTCTGGGTCCTATTTTTCGCCTTTTCCTCCAATATCTCCCACCCTCTACCGTCGCCTTTTTTGGTCCATCCCTTCTATTCCCCATTTGTCGCAGCCTTCGTTCCGACCCTCTTCCTTTCTCCACTCTCGGCTCGCGCTGAGTCCGTTTCCTTGCTCATCGCCTCTGTCGGTTCCGCTTCCAGCCCGTTCTCCGAGAGCTCCTTACCCTTCCTTTTGTTCGGAAGACCGGGATTGTCTCGCCCGAGTTACACGTTTGTCACTTTAGAATGTAGTCTCCTCTCGTTCCCGATACCGAGTCTCATGTGCCTGGTAAGGGTTTTCCTCCTCTTCCTAGTGTTACCCTTGCTCTCTTCTCCTCGCTCTCCTTCCCTGTTCCTGCTTCTCCTCCGGCTTTTCGCTCCTTGTCTCGGCTTCTCTGTTTTCGTCCTTCGTCTTCCCTCGGCTCCTCTTCTTCGGCGTCGCCCGGGGATTTGCGCGCGGATCGGCCGTTTGCTTGGGTTGGTCAGCCCTTCCCGAGATTTGTATCTCCCTCCCTTCGTCCTCACATTTTTTCCTGAGTATAGTGTTTCGCTCATCAGCCTTTCTGTTCGCACGATGGTCCTCCTTCTTTAGTGACCGTGCTTATGTTCAGTCCATACCCTCGTCCCTATCACCTTGCGATAATTTAGTGTTCGGTTGCCCGCCTATTTTCTCCCTTCCGTTCCCCCGTCTCCTCCTATTACCCCCCCTCCTCTCGCCGTGCCCTTCTCTTCTTCATCCGCATTTTAGGCGGTGCCTCTCTCTTCGTTCCTCCCCTCCCCCACGTCCTCCCTTCCCGTAGTGTCTTCAATCTCAAATTTCATTCATCTACGTTGAGAGGAAGAGGCAGTGTTTCCTCCGCAATTGTTATCATAGGGTTAGTATCTCTCGCTCCTCCGGATCTCCACCCAACCAGCAAAACGTATTCTTCTCCCGCCGCCGCTCTTGCCCCTCAATCTCCCTCCCTTTCTCCCCCTTTTCCCCCTCCGCTTTATGTCGTTCTCTGCTCCTCAAGTAGAATTGTAATGAATTTTAGAAATGTATGATGTGAAGGGCAGGGGTCTAAATAGATTCCTCCCCATGCCTCTCCCTCCAACTGCTATACTAGACTTGCCTTTAGAGGATGCGTGTGAACAAAACTATAACAAATTACAACGTCCATATTTTTTTTCGCTGTTACTCTCCTTCCACTTCCTCGCGGCTCTTCTAATGCCCCCGCACTGACTATTTTCACATGCCTCAAAACAGCTGCTGGTGTAGGGGCGACATGAAGAAGAGGCAACATGAATCTTTGTAACCTTTCTTCCTTGGGTTGTTCAGCTATTATACAAACCCGAATCAAGACTCTAAGCTCTGGTCCACTCTTGCAATCAGGCCTTGACTTCCATATGATCCCAGAGCTTTATGCAGGCACTGCCGACGATACTGACATTGGAGAAGTTAAAACTTCTTGGTAGGTTAACCCCTACCGATCTGACAAAGAACACGTGTGTTCTTTGAAGAAGGAAAGTCTCTTATGGAGGTTATTCCCATCTGAGAACAAAATTTCTGGGATTGGAGAAAAACGCCCTAGTTGCTCCCTAATCAGTTCGAGGAAAGATTTCTTATTTTCCCATGAAATCCCTCTAGCCGGGCACGTAGGGATACAAAAAAAAAACCAAAGCTCGCTTGACGCACAATGTTTTTGTTTTTTAATTTGGCCAAGATTTATTTGTTTTTTTTTTTTTTGGGGCACATATGTATAAGACAGTGGTCTATGAGCCATGTATCCCTTATTCTTACTCTTTCTTTCTTATACACGTTTGCTCCATAGGGTGGGAAAAAACTGGGAATATTCATAAGGCTCCACCTGTCCTCTCTACCAGTAATTGATGAGCCTTTCCATCGGGTGGCTTTAGATACATTGGCCCCCTTAAATACCTAGCCTAGAAAGAATTTATTCTACAAGTAGGACTATGCCACTAGAATACCACAGAAGCTGTAGCCTCCCCGTGCTTCCCCAATACCCGTGCATATAAATGGTCCTTGCAAGATCCCTTTCGATCGAGATCCTCTTCCCTAATTTTACTGTTTGTTTTCTCAAAATCGTGTTGGTTTCCCAGGGGGAAATGTTGAACTGACCTCAAGGTACAACATTTTCATGTCCTAAATAATTTGATGCAAAGCCTTCTGTAAGAAATGCAGCGTTGTAAACACTTATGGTAGTCCACCCCCTATCAACCGCGCCATCACCTCAACCCGCTCTCCCAACCTCAGGACCACCGCCCCCAGCTCCACCGTGATACTACTGTTGTCTCCGATTTTAGGGGCGGGGAGCCCCCGCTTCGTATCTCACTCGCACCCAGCGAGTCCCAAAGCCTGTGAGTTGCTTTACGTAAGGTTCACAGGGGGAGGCGCCCCAAACTGGGCGCTGTGCCCCCGGGCTGCCACCCCGCCCCCCGGCCCCCTCCCCTGGTTAGGGAGGGGGGGGGTTATTTCGCTGCGAGGTGATGAGGGGTACGCTCGGGCCCCCCCCCCGGAAAACACCGATCACAAAGGAGGGTGTATACCCCCCCGCTCTACTGAGCCCGCCGACGATACCTGGATAGTGAGGAAGTGGTTGCCGTTTTGTGCGCCCCCAGTTTTCTTCTTCCCCCCCTAAGCCCCTGTGCCTCCACCGCACACTCCAATACTGCCCCCCCCTTCTATCCGCCCTCAATGCCTCCCCTATTTTCTCTCCTTTCTGATACTTCTCACGGCTCCCTTTTCTTTTTCGTCCGTTGCCTTATCCCCCCTCGGTTCCTCCCCACCTCTCATCTCTTTTTTTGGCTTTTAAAACCGGTAAATTACCCGAACCACCTCCGCAGGACCATCCCTAAGGCCCCCTGTTTCCGCTTTCCTTCCCTGCCCCCTTTTGTTCTCTTGTCGTCTCTTTTATCCCGCTTAGTTCCTGGTTTTTTTTCCGCTCTTGAATCTGAAAAACTCTTATTAAGGACAAACTTAACTTGGGAAGGTAACGTATTACAAAACCAAAGGTAGGTCTCTGGTTGTGTATCCTATTAATATTTACTGAGACTCAAGTGCATATCACTAATGCATACCCTTCTTCACGTGCGCCCACCCCTTTTTTTCATTCTGCCGAGTCCTTCTAGCCTAGAAACTTTCTTTATTTTATATTTTTTCCAGCACGTGCGACAGGGAAAGAGAGCATGAGTAGTTGTGTCGCTCCCCTACCCCCTTCCATGGGCCCCTTTTTTGCTTCCTCTATCCCACCTGCCCCTCGGGAAATCCACTTCCCTCCCCGACTGCGGGCTTTTGGACCACGTTCTTCTTTCTCTTAGAGCGCACGGGTTATTTTTCATGTGCTAGGCCTCATCGCTACTCGCGGCTTTTTCT
Source organism: Engystomops pustulosus (assembly GCA_019512145.1). Lineage (NCBI taxonomy): Eukaryota > Metazoa > Chordata > Amphibia > Anura > Leptodactylidae > Engystomops > Engystomops pustulosus. The sequence goes on from CM033647.1 coordinate 97,495,771, forward strand.
GTTATTTGTCGTTTTTTCCCCTATGTCCCCTTTTATCAAAAAAAACAAACACAGGCTGCAATGTGAGGGCCCTATACTATAATGCAAACGATTAAAAAAAACGACATGCAAGTATAATTTTCACTTATTATTTTTGGTTGTCCACGCCCTTCATCTGTCTGTCCCACCCCCTCCACCGCTTTTTTTTCCCTTCATTTCCTGTTAACAGGCTAAACGGCACAATATGACCAGGGGAAGCTTGTGTGATGCCTTTTGCGCAGTTTGCCAGAGAGGGGAGGGGGATCCCCTATTAGACCTTTGTGTCTGAGCCACAACAAATGGTCCTTGAGACTGCAAACAAGTATTCACCCCCCCCTCTCCCATACTCAAGAAGTGTAGCTCAGGGATGTACTCCATGCCTTACAGATACCTTCAACCCATACGCCGGGAGACTCATCTACTTATTCACAGGGTGGAACTGGCATCACCCACCTGCATAAGGCAATCTGTTCAACTGCGGTCAAATCAATATGACGGATCAAATATAAGAGATGTTGGCCCTGTTCCGTGATCAAAAATCTCAGAGTGCATGGGCTCTCCTGTGTCCTGTGCCAAAGAAGGCCAGAACCACACGGTTTCTGTTGGATTTACAGAAAGCTAAACCTAATTACCACATTTTATGCTTACCCCTGCCACAATAGATTAGTTATTAGATCATCTGGCTTGTGCTTCCTACCGTATACCAAACTATGGCTTAACTAGTGGGGGGTGTACGTGTCAATCCCTATGTCCCCCTTGGCCTCTCGGTAAAGGTCTGCCTCATAACTCCCTTTGGCTGTACGAATTTTTGTCATGCCATTTGGTATGACAATTCCCTGCCACCTTCCAAAGGTTTGGTAACCACTTCTTGAGGGACTGGATAGCTTTGTTGCAGTTTGCATCCCTTGATTGCATATCCAATCTTTCAGCAGCTCATAGGGGGAACACCTGCAACATCCTACACAGGTGCTTGAAAGACTCAAAAGGGCCAGGTTTGACTGTCAAACTATAAATGTCAGATACCTGTCAGAAGTGGCAATAATCTGGGGACAACTGTGTCGGAGTGGGGTGCTACGGCCTGAACGGTAAAGTAGTGCCATAACCACAGCCCACCCTAAACTATAAACACAGTCAGGTCTTTCCTAGTACAAGGCCGGCTATTATAGGAAATTTGTGCCAAACTAACAGTGCGTCGCTTGGCTAAAACCCTTTCCACTACTTACCCCAGCAAAAACTCCCGCGAATTTTTTTTCCTTGACGCACTCCTTTGTGAGGACTCATTTTCCCATCCCGTCAGACCTGAACAGCTGTTTTGGCCAGTTCACCTTTTCTCCAGGCCCCAAATTTCACCTGCAGATTTTTGGTACAAACAGTGACGTCCATCACATACGGACTAGGTTGCAGTCCTTAGTCAGGTAAACCCGAAAGAGAAATCCCCAATCACTTTACCTAAGTAGGAAACTGTTGCCCGGGAGGTTGCATAATGCACAATTGAAAAAGAGTGTCTGGCAATTGTGTGGGCTCTGCCAAACACTGCAGCCATATCTTTATGGCGTAACTTTTTACTGTGATTCGATCACAGATCATAATCCACTTAGCTTGCTTAATCGGTCGGCCTGGGGACACGGCTAATCGCTCAGATTGAGCCTTGTCTTGCATCCATCTTCTGGTTCACCATTCAACACAAGAAGGATGAGGCATGGGAATGCAGACGGCCTTCTTCGCCATGGGAGGCCAAGGAGAAGTGCGCCAAGAAGAGGCAAGTGAGCCAATCTCCTAGGCACATCAAAAAAGGGAGGTTCAGAAATATTATCTTGAATTTGTAAGATTTGTTGACTATTGGGCAATTACAATTTGTAGAATATATGGCCATCCATTGATCGTCCAGGCCTCATTACAACATCCGGAGATCCTTACAACCTGAATAAACCTTCTGACCTGCAGAATGTTTCTCTTGACCTCAAAAGCCTTTGGTCACCTCTCCTCTGCACTAACCCCCACCCCTCATTAGCAAATTTGGAAACAAAGAAAAAAAAAATTTTTAAATATTCCCGGACTCTCCCCCTCATTAACACTTGCCCATCAGAATGACACTCTGGACTAATTAATGAAGGAGGTTCTTGAAATCTGAACACACTGAGAAGTTATAAAACAATATGAAATCCAAGAATTGGGTGTCACATTTGGGCTGCTTACAAGCTAGTGTGTTTCCTTATTCTCCCCCATCCAGGATCAGGATTTACTTTAAGTTGTAAGTTTCTGTTATTTTTCTCCTTTTTATTTTATAACTGTTTTGCCGTGTTCTGTTCCTTTGTAATTCTTTTGTTTTATATCTTTTTCTGCACTGATCAACTTTTTGTATAAAGCTTTTCACTTTTATTTTGGTCCGCTGTAGCTCTGCGAACTCATAGCCTTGTGAATGTCGGTTAGCTGTGGTACTGCATGAGAGCTGAGTGTGCATGTTTATTGGTGTGACAAATGACTGTTGAACAAGAGTTGTTGTAGAGTGGGATACTTATTGGTCCCAGTATAAGCATTAAGTGGTGGCACGTGTCCTGTTCTGGTGGCTGGACGGTATGAGTGTGATTTAGGCCAATTTGTGTCCTGAGTAAAGGTGATCGCAAGTTTGAGTAGGTTAATTAACCGTCCAGTTGCACCCCACTTCACTTGACAGGCGGCGGTGTCCTCGCCCGTGACAGTAACTATCTTCCTTGTTCAGAAGAAGACTACTCCCCTGGTCTTTGTATTGATTCTGGATCCTTTTTCTCTATCTTCTTGTTTTACTCTATTCTGATGGTGCCCTATAAACCTTGGTCCTTAGCTATGCTAAACAACTGAAAGTTAAAATTTTGATGTTTTTTTTTTTATGTTGTTCTCTAATTACTACAGAAATAGACGTGACAACTTGTAAACACCTTAGTTAAATAATCTAAGATTCTTCTTGGATGGTTTGCTCATAATTAACTAGAAAGTATTCTTTCTAAGGAATGTTCATTTTTCCTCGTAAATGATTTAAATTCTGGGCAAATAATTTAAATTCTAGAACACAGCCAGTCTTCACAGTAGTTTTTTTGAATGACAAAATATACTTACTATAAACAAAAAATTAGATATACAAAATATTTGAAGAGAAAAATATGAAATATAGAAAACGTTTTTAAGGGGACCAGGTCTCAGAGGCAATGAGGTATACTGATGAGGAGACAGAGCCTGATTTCAACCGTGACAAGAGTGAGCATTGTTTTCCGCAGGAAGGTGGGGGGACTCCTTTGCCACATACCCCAGAACTAATGAGGGAAATCTGGCAGAAGCCATGTAAATTTTAATCTATTTTATTTAAAAAACTAAGAGCTTTTAAAACATCTTTGTATTATCCAATCTGTGTCTGTGGCACCAGTCCCCTTTTGAAAAAGCAGATATACTGTGCATGTAGGCTTGGTTTACCACAAGTTATCAACTCATTTTTTGTCCACCATTATAGAAGCAGTATCAATTAAAATATAGCTTTTCCCCACAGAGAGTAGAAGCAGCACTGGCTTGCTTGGTAGGTAAATAAATATATCTAGACCACTATAAATCCGTTTTTCAAATATAACCCGAAGAATTATAGAAATTATTTTTTTAGATGTCAAACATATAAGGAACTTTGTTTTAACAGTGTTTCTCATTTGTCTTGAATTACGGAATTACTGGCAAGTTTTATGGGGTCTTACCCATGTCCGATCTAGGGAATGTATGTTTTCAAATAAATGTGGTATGGGTAGTTAGTGTGGCATTATTCTTTGCTTTATCTGTGTGTTCTTTTCTTCTATTATTTTTGACCACAAACTCTGGATGAAAAAGAAAAAAAGAGGGTTCAACAGGGTTCAGTTGTGTCTAATGAAGTTTGGTAGCAGCACAAGCGTGTGTTATGAGTATCTACAGCAACTTAGGTGTGTCTAATGAAGTTCTGCAGCAACTCAGGTGCGTTCTTTGAGGTTCTACAGAAGTTGCATCACATATCATGAAGTCATGCTGAAACAGAGGTGTATATACTGAGGTTACATGTTGTGCACAGGAAACTTTCTTTCTGTATTATCACTAGCCAGAGAATGTATAGAAAGGGATGTGAAACTATTGTTTATGCCAATTTTTTGCCACAAAAAAATTTAAAATATAAAAATTCAAGTTGCAGAGGTGCAGACACTTCACAACACCTGACTTTGTGCCAAAATCAAGAAAAAAATAATAGACCCTTCTTTTATGAGAATGTGCTCACACACGGAAGGGAGAGTTTGGGAACAAGCATCATGTGGTATTCCTGTAAGCAAAGACATAGACATTAAGCATTTTAACCCCCTCCCCCACTGACAAGGCACACTTCTCCAGCCCCCACTGCCAACACACCAGCCTCCCCTCCCCCACTGCCAATACAAACTCCCCTGATCCACAGCCAACATGCACTTGCCTTCCCCACTGAAAGCATACAAGGCTCCCTATAGTTACTCTTTCATGTCCGATTTTTTTAATATATCCGGAACCAGCAAATTGATTTCATGTTCATCAAAGGGAGATTTATATGGAATATCCAGTCTCTTTATTTTCAGGAAAGAAACATCAACCGAGTAAACTTTGAAACACACTGTTATGTCCATTGATTTTTTTCATCTTACGTTTTATTGAACAATAAAAAATTTCACAGGAACAAACTTTAGCATAGTAGTAATAATATAGACATACCAAGCGTGCATTACATGTAATTTTTTGAGGGTCGCATGGGACCTATGAGAGTACTTAAGGGAGGACAAAAGGGGGGGCAGGTTCAATGGTAATGCCTCTGACTTAGTATGGTTAATTTTATATCCTTGAAAAATACAACTGACGACTGTAGATATCATAAAAGGTTCATATTTTATCAAGTTTTAGCAATTCTTTGTAATTGCCTATAGCATGAAGTAAAATATACAAAAGATAAAATTCTTTTTAGCAACTTCTTTGGAGGGTATACCTCTTAGTAGTTTACAAAGTGTCCTTATCTTTAGCATGGATTGAGCAGTCACAATTCCCGATGGAGACTTAATTGTTCCGTGGCCTTTGGAGACCGTTCACAGGTTATTCTGGGAAAGGAAACTCAATCCATTCGTAGTATTTTAGCAGAGACGGAGCTGACATAGTTTGTGACGTTTCACAGGTAACGCCTCCTTCCTCAGACAAATATATACCTCTTGATAACGAAAGGAATCCAGCACTAACCACATATATATACACTCACCGGCCACTTTATTGGGTACACCATGCTAGTAACGGGTTGGACCCCCTTTGCCAGACATGGGGGCATATTTATCAGGACCTCTGCGCACCGCCACTAGCGCAGAGGCCCTGAAATAATCGCAAATGCTAGCTTATTGCTAGCTTTTGCGATTATTTTCCCCAATCCGCCACCTTCACGCCAGTGGGGCGTGAAGGGGCGTGAAGGGGGGGCGCGGCCGGCCGAGCGGGGGGCGCGGCCGGACGGGAGTGGGCCGGCGCGGGGCGTTACTGTCCCCGCGCCTGCGCACTCGCTGAAACAAACCATTCGTCGGAAGAGAAACGTCGCCAGTTGCGGTTCTCCCTCCCCACGGCGACTTTTCACGTAGGATAAATGCTGCGCAACTGGCAGCCCGATACATGAAGAGGCAGAAGCCTCTTCATGTATCGGGCTGCGAATTTGCAGCGGCGGGGCTATCATACGCTGGCGCACGAGCGCCAGCGTATGATAAATATCCCCCATGGTGTCATACTTTTGAGTGTGTCTATACCTGGTCCTGCTACTGAGAACTATTGTGATATTTGAAAACAGAAAGTAATCCAGTGCCATGTTAAAAGTTCCCAAAGCTATATTCTTTGATTCATTAAAATCATCGAAACATCATAGTATTTTAGCAGAGACGGAGCTGACATAGTTTGTGACGTTTCACAGGTAACGCCTCCTTCCTCAGACAAATATATTCCTCTTGATAATGAAAGGAATCCAGCACTAACCACATATATATACACTCACCGGCCACTTTATTGGGTACACCATGCTAGTAACGGGTTGGACCCCCTTTTGCCTTCAGAACTGGCCTCAATTCTTCGTGGCATAGATTCACAAGGTGCTGGAAGCATTCCTCAGAGATTTTGGTCCATATTGACATGATGGCATCACACAGTTGCCGCAGATTTGTCGGCTGCACATCCATGTAGCGAATCTCCCATTTTCCTCACTCCCCAAAGATGCTCTATTGGATTGAGATCTGGTGACTGTGGAGGCCATTTGAGTACAGTGAACTCATTGTCATGTTCAAGAAACCAGTCTGAGATGATTCCAGCTTTATGACATGGCGCATTATCCTGCTGAAAGTAGCCATCAGATGTTGGGTACATTGTGGTCATAAAGGGATGGACATGGTCAGCAACAATACTCAGGTAGGCTGTGGCGTTGCAACGATGCTCAATTGGTACCAAGGGGCCCAAAGAGTGCCAAGAAAATATTCCCCACACCATGACACCACCACCACCAGCCTGAACCGTTGATACAAGGCAGGATGGATCCATGCTTTCATGTTGTTGACGCCAAATTCTGACCCTACCATCCGAATGTCGCAGCAGAAATCGAGACTCATCAGACCAGGCAACGTTTTTCCAATCTTCTACTGTCCAATTTCGATGAGCTTGTGCAAATTGTAGCCTCAGTTTCCTGTTCTTAGCTGAAAGGAGTGGCACCCGGTGTGGTCTTCTGCTGCTGTAGCCCATCTGCCTCAAAGTTCGACGTACTGTGCGTTCAGAGATGCTCTTCTGCCTACCTTGGTTGTAACGGGTGGCGATTTGAGTCACTGTTGCCTTTCTATCAGCTCAAACCAGTCTGCCCATTCTCCTCTGACCTCTGGCATCAACAAGGCATTTCCGCCCACAGAACTGCCGCTCACTGGATGTTTTTTCTTTTTCGGACCATTCTCTGTAAACCCTAGAGATGGTTGTGCGTGAAAATCCCAGTAGATCAGCAGTTTCTGAAATACTCAGACCAGCCCTTCTGGCACCAACAACCATGCCACGTTCAAAGGCACTCAAATCACCTTTCTTCCCCATACTGATGCTCGGTTTGAACTGCAGGAGATTGTCTTGACCATGTCTACATGCCTAAATGCACTGAGTTGCCGCCATGTGATTGGCTGATTAGAAATTAAGTGTTAACGAGCAGTTGGACAGGTGTACCTAATAAAGTGGCCGGTGAGTGTATATATATATATATATATATATATATATATATATATATATATATATATTTATCTAAGAGAACATTGCCTTTTTCTTTCACTTTAATCCCCTTAATATCGGGGTTACTTCTAATGTATACTGCCAGGGGCTCAATACTTAAAGAATTTAGCAAGGGAGATAAGGGACAACCTTGGAGTGCCAATTGTTTACGGTTAGGAGGGTGGAATGGCCATGGGAAAGTTGAATTGTGCCATAGGAGAAACATACAGTGCCTTCAGGGCTTCCATAAATGGCCCACATAACCCAAAGAGGGTGAGAGTTCTAAACATGAAGTGGCAATTCAGGTGATCGAAAGCTGTTTCAGCCTCAAGGCTTAAGATCAGATCAATGATAGCTTTATCTGAGAAACTGGTTCACCCGGACAAAACCTATTGAATAGCGCAACCACGTGAAAGAAAAAAAAGAGAAAGAAAGGTTTTGTTATAAAGCTGTCTGGACCGGAAAGGTTACCCTGTTTGTCCTTGAGAAGGGTTCTGAGAAGGCTTTTTCTGCCTTATTTGATGCACTAGCAATGTTTAGGCTTTTCTTGCCAAATTCATAGTACCAGCGGCTAGAGTACTTAATCATGTGCTCTGCATCTAATAGGTCTAGTTCCCTGATTTTGGAGAAAAAGATCTAGAGCAAGGAGGGTGTTGGTTGGGCAGCTAGTTAAGTAGTGAAGTATTCTATACTTTTTAAGTTTAGTGGCTTGGTAAACCTGCTATAAAATCGGAACAGAGGGTGCAGTAGCAGTATTTTCCTTAGTTGTTAAGAACTACATGCAGAGTGTCCTGGACATATTCCAATTGTAATTCTAAAAATATTGGTGCATAGTTTAACCACGTTACATGGCCCATGGTCGTGTCTGCTAAAGTCCATAGCTCCCAAAAATAGTCAAGCTGTGTATGGGTCCTGTATTGGGGAGAATAGAACATAAACTCTCTTGTTGTTGTATTATTTACCCACCATTGATTGTTAAGTGAACATTTATGGATCAGATGCCAAAAGCCTAAAGCCAGAGAATTCATCCCTTAAGAACCGTTGTGAAATGGCAAGGCAATCCATAACTTCTGGAAAAGTGGCGTTAAATTACCCCCAATATTAGAAGTTTGTTTTGGCCAGGAGTCAAATATGAGAGAACCGTAGAAAGAAAAGGAAGCTGACATGAGTTAGAAGTATATACATTACACAATACTACTTTAATAACCAAGATCCACTCCTGCTTTTTTCGTAGTGGAACTTGCCCTGAATGCTGTTGGGTACCAATGTTTGGCAAAGTGGAAATAACCTTCAGCCTTATAATGCACATTCCTTTCAGAATGAGCCTACTTTTAACCTAAGAATTAAGGGCCTTAGTGTTTAAAGAAAATAATCTAACCATTGTCAATGTAAATTAACCAGTTAGATATATGGGAGATTTTCAGAGTTGATGAAAACTCGGCTACAAAGCCTCCTGTCTCAGCCAGGGCATATACTGTTCCCGCCATATGATTAAGAAGAGTGGAGAGCAACCTAAAAAGAGACTCATGGGTGAACAAATAAAACATTAAATAACATGTAAACAAAAAACTGTATGAAGTACATTTCAAGACAGTGAGTGTAGCCTATAGCTGCTCTTGCCATAAATCTTCCAAAATACAACCCAGCAATACAGCAGATGCTATGGCTCCGGTAACAAGGAGCTAAGACATATAGGAAGATTTCCTTTTTTTATATGGCATCTTATGTCTTTGATAGTTGAAGGCTGTTCTGCCACCCAATATTGTAGAGTTGACACCACTCAACTGGCCATATTATGATTGTTCTCCAGCACGTCCACTCTAAGCGCCACCTGTTGTACATCTTTGTGTACTGTTGCAATTTCTTATTGGTAGGTTTCCTATCAGCTCTCTAAAATTGTGCATAGTGGCCATTTGTTGAAGATAGAGCAACAGTGGGTCATGGAGTGGATTGAGTGACATGAGACCCTGGAAAGGGGAGGCTAAAGTCCTCTATTCACCCCCATATTAATCAGACTAACTGGCATTGGAGGGGTTAAAAATGGGGCCTCAGGCATCTGCAGTTGATTCGGGGAACTGCAAGAACAGTAACCATGTGCAGTCTGTTGTAGAGGCCTTGGGGGCGATGCAGCTGCTACCCCCTTGGTGACCCGGGACACAGTGGCAATCCACCCATTGCTCCATAAACTTCCCTTTGGGGTTGGGGCATTACCAAGGGCTGGAGTTTGTCCGTGCCATGCTGCTGCTCCACCTCAACAGCTGGTGGCCGTGTTCTGCACTGTGGCAGAGGAGGAGGGAGCTCACCACTCTGTGAAGCATGCGTGGGCACTATCTTGATTTTCCCAACTGCCACCTCCCGACTCCTTTTCTTAAAGAAATGTGCCACAGGTTGTAGCAGTGGTGGCCTCTCCCAGCTCCTGGAGATCCTGGTTGATGGCCCCCTATGATTCCCCATTGTAGGGTGAATTGGACCTGCTTATTTAGTGCAAATTGGTTGTGGGTGCGAATTGCTCCTGGGTTATGTGACCGCTCGCATCGGCTTCCAGATACGCCCCCAAATTACTTTTTTTAAGTGATATAAATAATATACAAACAGGAATAAGCCATTCATGGTTATATAAGATTTTCAAGCTCAAGTCAACAATGTGGGGGTTTTTTGTAGATATGTTTGATTTTGTTTTTATTTTATCATTTTATTTTATTGTTTTTGATTTTTACATTAATGTATATATGTAATGAATGCACAAGTACAGACAAACATGCAATTTATGATGTTTTAATTATTTTAATATACTAAAGAATAAAGCTTTGGAAACATGGTGCTGGATATCTTTTTCTCTTCAAACAACACTATGGATCTTCTCGAGTCCACCTAGTGACCATCTGTGCGTAGGGGTGGTGTTGTTGCTGGTGGTTGCACAGCAATGATGCTTTGAGGAGTGGAGTAAACTGTAGCTGTCCTACTTATTATTAACCATTCTTAAAATATGTGAGAACTGTTGGGAGCTGCAGCACCAAGCAATGCCACAACCAGTGTCTATTAAAAACTGAAAAAAACATGGCACCTGCTAAAGCATCATAGTCCCTTCATTCAGGAGCGTCAAAAGTTGACCCCCAACAATTATATGCTAACATTATATCTTGAATAATCTTAGAGCATTTGTGTGTATACACAACATGATTCCAGGATTTTGTTAATATACCATAGATAAGGACATAGAAAACATTTATTTTTTTGACCTTTGATATGTTTGTGATGTAGTTTAGTTCTCCTGATATTTCTAGCATAAAGAAGGCACAACTTTTACCCCCATCTGAAATATGGTTGGAAGACAATGAAAACCTACAATATATGTTGTCTATACATATACAAAGATCACAATCTCTTTACTTTTGCTCCCTTTTTCCATCTATATCATTGGCACAAGCTTGGAAGCCCAAGAAGAACATGATGCAGGCTCTTATGATTGTAATCTGCACAAGACATAACAATTGTTTTACAGAGGCCCTTATTCATGAAATAAAGATGTACTGCAACATGTCCTTTACGTTAATTCCAGGGACGTGTTATGGTGGAGAAGAAGATCTTGTCTCTTTTAATTAACAGTGCTTGTAAACCAGTGATAACTGCCCTTTAAACAAGTCACTAGAGAAATTCACTTGCTCACAAAACAAACAGAATGCTTGCTGCTGTGCCTAGGGATTATCTAAATTGGGTGTCAGGTTTCCGTCTACTAGCATTGAAGACTAAATTAATTTTTGTACAAAGCTTTAATTTATTGCTAAGTTGTTTCTATACCCAGTGTCATACTATAGTTTCAATAGCCACAGAAGGGCAATATCAACATGACTTTTTTCATATTAAACAGCATTTAGTCTGATTGAATCCACAGCTCTGAAGTCACATTTAAAGGAAATCTACCATTTGATTTCATGCATTATGAACCAGACATACCTTGAGAATTCTGTAGCTACAAGATGCAGAAGCATATCTTGTTTAAACCCTGAGCTGAGTGGTTTTGCTAAACAAGCAATTATAACATTCAGGACCTTGGGAAAGCTGGGTTGGATTCAAAAACACATCACACGGAGCTTCCTGAACAGTCCAGACAGGACTTATCAACCTGCGCTGGATCAATTATACACAGAAGCTGGGGGATGGTGCAACAATTGATTACTTCACTACACAGTGATTACATCATTCTCTAGAACAGCGCATACTTAATGTAAGGGGAAAAGTGCTGAGCCCTAGCACAAAAGCGACAGAGCTTCATTATCATAAGTTTATAACTTCAGCAAAAACACTCAGCTCAGGGATTAAACAAGATATGATTCCACATCAGTGTAGCTACAGCATTCTCACAGTATATTTGGTTCATAATGCATGAAATCAAGTGGTAGGTTTCCTTTAAAGGGCATCTACCACCAGGATGAAGGACTGAATGCAAAGGAGCCTGGGGGGCTCCAGGCTAAAGCTTCTCAGGCTCATTTGCATTCAGTATAGATGTTATTTATACATAAAAGTAAGAGCGAGAAGGTGAACTCACCTGTGTAGATCTTGTGTACATGTAAGCATAGCGTGTAATGGAGCGGCGGGGGATGATGCGCACCGCGCCCGACCAGATCACGCCCGGCCGGCAAAATCCTCCACCTCCTGCTTGTGCCAGCCGCATGTCATCAGGTAGCCACACTCGCGGCACTCCCCCCGTACATGCCCAAAGGCGTTCAGTGAATATGAATTAAGTGAATAGCTCTATAGCTAGGTACGCATCCAATGTACTCGTGGGCTCGTGTATGTATTACAACATATGTATCACAAGGTAATTAGGAATAGAGAAATTACATGGAACTGATGTGAGTGGAATAGGGAACATGTAATCTATAGCGGGAGGAAAATGCCAAATAGGTTTACTGTTATTATTGCTTCTGTAAGAATCACCTGAAAAATTGAGAAGTAAAGTGTTAAAAAATACAGTAATGTACAGTAAAGTAATTATTATATGTTTTACTTCTTTTTAGGTTATATCTAAAAATATAGATAGCCAAGCATATTTGTGTAACAAGAAGCAATCTGAAGTGTTCATACCATTTCAAACTTGTCAAGTAGTTACCATCTGTAATTATTTACACGCAAAATAAAAAAAGAAAATTAAAATTAAACACAATACTGTGGATGCTTTTCAACACACATGGTGATATCATGTGTGAATGGCGATAATAAGTAGCCCTTTCTGCAAATGACAAAACTCAATATATCTTATAATTGTTTATCATAGACATAACTAGAAAACCAACGAGGTATGTGTACTGTTATTTTTATTCCATCTACGGGATATGTAAATATTTATATATATGAACAACCCCTCTATGTGTAATTTCTGTATCCTTCTACAGATGATGGGATTTAATATATGCATTAGATATGCAAGGCCAAAGAGAAACATGTCAGTGACTGGAGCACCACCAAAGAGTCATCCCAGAAGCTGACCATCTACCATGCTCTACAGAGAGACTAAAAACTGGCCCTGTATCAGGAGAACCTGCCAGACCCCAGAGACCATCCGATCTTGAGATGCTACAGATTGAGTGCCCACCACCTGGCCATGGAGTCCGGGCAGCACAGACAGACATATGTATGTAAGGGAGAGCAGGCTGTGTGAACGGTGCCAGGAGGCCACCACGGATGAGGTCCACATCCTGCTACACTACTCCAAATACTCAGTAATGAGGGACACTCACTTGAGGAGACTCTCAGATCTCTTCCCTGGCTTCAGCTCCATGGAGGAGGAGATCTCCTTCCTGCTTGGGGAAGAGGAGAGCAAAATGGCCATAGCCCCACAATATGTCACTGCCTGCCAATAACTGAGGGAAATATGATACCATGGACTATAATAACCCCCCAAACCTCATAATGCTTTGGCAATGCTAAATTGTATTTGGTCCTGCCAATAAAGCTTCTTTGAATTGAATTGGATTGATATGTGAAGTTAAATTTCCAAACTTTTCTTAAATTGAAATGGAAATTCTAATAATATTTAGAGATGACAGGTAGCATGTGGCTGACTGACAATGAATTGCGATGAATGGCAATGGCATAGACCTTCCATAACATTCATAAAATATATATGCCAGTTTTTGCTTTAAAACTCAACTTTTCAAGGGAGATTTACAGAAACAATTATTTATATGTAGCCCTCAACCTTAAATATCCTTCTCTTAGTATGGGAGCTGGTTCTGATGGCACCATTAGATGTTTGGAGGTTAATTTGCACACAGTGATTGCTAGCCGTGATGGGAGCAACATCTGTGCAACTTTTATGGATTGATGAAGATTAATTCTGCTGACAATGAAGGAGATCTGCCAGGGTCTATGCGCAACCAACTACTAAACCATTAGTCATCTTTCTCACTAAGTCTTAGTTAACGCATCTAGAATGCTTCAGTGCTGCTGCAAACAAATGAGGATGGAATAGAATGGAAATAATGTAAAAAATGAATCAATATTAATTTTCGATAAAAAAAAAATTGTCACAACTCATGTCACATTAATAAAACCATTAGCCATTTGATATTTAAGCTGATAATATTTAATACAGTATATTCTCAGCTAATTGTTCAGAAAGAATAAGTCACTGATTTATGTACCTTGTTTTGCCCTATGCTTAAAGGGGTATTCCCATCTGGGCATTTAAATTTAATTAAATTCATTTGCCTTATGTAAACATTTCTTCAATTGGATGCTATTAAAAAAAAAGTTCCTGTGTAAAGATAATTTCTTATAAATGTAGCCATGCTGTCCCTTAGAAACCAGATGGCTTCCTCGGATATGACCACGTCACACTCTGGCAGCGGTGGCCAGACTTGGGCTATAGAGTCCTGCCGGACCTCCTGGATTCAGCAATCATTACCACAGGACGGCTGTATTATATACAGTAACTCCTGGACATTTTATATAAAAAAACCTTTTTGTTTCCTTGTGCAATCACTGCAGCAGAGGTGGCCGTATCCAGGGACACAGTCTTGTTTCTAAGGGACCATATGACTACATTTATGAGAAATTATCTTCACACAGGAACTTTTTTTTTAATGACATCTAATTGAAGAAATGTTTATGTATGGCAGATTAATGAATATGGATGTTAATGCCCAGACGAGAATACCCCTTTAAGGATAAATGCATATGAACAAGCTATTCTGATGTGTGCTAGCCATTGCTTTTAGGCTAGCACACATTCTCATGTTTTTCTATGGGCTCATACACATTCTTTGGTCCTCTGTGTAAGCTTGTTGCCCAAACTCCAGATCATATTCCTGCCAGAGTTTGCAGCACAGGCTGTTTTCTACTATCATCCGTGGCAAGTGTGCAGACCTAACCTGCCGATGACACACAGGCCACAAACAATTGATCCATTGCTTGCGGGATATGAAAAGTACATGTTAATGTGCAGGTGGTCTGAAATTTAGATCAAAGTATCGTTACTATTGAATCTTAGTCCTCATATGGATCAAATCAATAAGGTAAAAATAAGCACATAGGGCAAGGTGCCTGGCATTGAACTTCTTCCATTACTTCAGATCACACAGTTATTTATAGCAGCCTCAGGTAAGTTATAAAATGCATCTCTCATTTGTGTAAAATCTCATCCATTTAACTGTAACAAAAATCTTCTCCAAAATTATGTGACAATAAACAGAGTCATATTTCCTGAGATGAGTCAAGGTTTTAAACTGTGGAGTGACTTGAGTTTTATAACACCTGATAATTACTAAGCTTACCAAGCCCTCTCTTGATCTTGCCCATACAACATATACTGTGACCTGATAGATACCTAAAGGTCTGTGATATGTACCCACAGGAAATTCATACATCACTATACAATAATAAAATATTAGTATAATAAAATACAATAATCTGTTAATGAGTAACAAAGAATAAATGGCTTTTTTAAAAAAAATATTTGCAAATGACGAATAAAAGTACCAAAAGTTACTCATGAGAATGATATAATTTTAGCAAAAACAAAGCCAACACATTGAATTATTGCTGCAGGGGATGTTTTTCAAGTGAATTCATCTGGAAGATAAAATTGTAGCTTAGCAATAAGGATTATAAAATCGACTTCTACTTGTGCCATAAAAAAAGAAAACTTTGTTAAAGTCAGATTTGCATTACGGAAACAATACAGGATGAAGTTAAGGGATATGGAACAGCTGCATCTACTTTAATATATCATGACGTGACAATTAGTAAACACGCTTATGAAAATGATCCTTTGGAGCCACATTACAATACCTGCACCATTCTTAAGTTGTAAGCTGCTGACAAAATGAAACACCAGCTGCAGAATAAACTGATGAATATGCAGATAATATGAATTTTAATATAATGCGAGTCATGTCAGCAGCATTCGTGAATAGCAGCTGTCACCCCTTCAATGGAACTACATAGCAAATGTTATTTTTGTATTCCCTCCTATTTCAGAAAATTAAACTGTCTTTCTTCATTCTCTTCTGGTTGGATTTCTTTATATTCTGTATGGTCTGTCCTGAACGACTAAATCAAATGGAAAAGAAAAATTATACATGTTTTTCAATTCTTTTATTTGCTAAACTTAAAATAAAAATAATTATACAAGCTTGCTAATATTTTGTAAATATATTTCTATGTTGCTTGTGGATAATAATGTCCAAAGAATAGTTCCAATTACCTGTTGCTCAAATTTATGCAAAATAATACAATGAAAAATAATTATTGTAACTATTTTTTTACATTTATATTAGTAATTTCTTACAGCAAAACTTTACTAAAAGCAAAGGTCAAAAGGCTCTTAAAGGGTTTGTGCACTTTCAGCAAATATTTGATATTGATTGTGTAAGGAAAAGTTATACAATTTTCCAATATACTTTCTGTATCAATTCCTCATGGTTTTCTAGATCTCTGCTTGCTGTCATTCTATAGGAAGCTTCTTTGTTTACTTCTAGTGGATAAAAATCTGTCCATGGTGATGTGATGGACACACAGGTGCCCAAGCTGTTCTTATCACTGAGAGTAATAGAAATTGTGTGATAATAACAGCTTGTGCACCTGTATGTCCATCACATCACCATGGACAGATTTCAATCTGCTGGAGTAAACATAGATGTTTTCTATAGAAGCAAAGCAAGCAGAGATCTAGAAAATAGTGAGGAATTCATACAGAAAGTATATTGGACAATTCTATAACTTTTCCTTACACAAATCATATGAAATATTTGATGAAAGTGGACAACCCCTTTAACGTGAGAAAAAACCTTTCCTGTATGTGTGCAGTACAAGTTTTAGTACTTCCAATATTCTCATTATTGTTCTTTTGTCATAAAGAAAGTTGTGAATTAAAGAAAATGGTTCACGTTTTATATATATCTCTTATAAAATCTCTTATAAAATACATATATATTTATATACATACATATATAAATACGTAGAAAAATAGAATTAAACACAATAAATCAATATGTAACATGAATAATATGTACACATTTTTTATTCATGCAGTTATATAACAATTTTATTTTTATTTTTTTGCCCTTCTCTTCTTCTGGGAAAGTTTCTGAAATCGATATGCTGTTTGTCAATCAATGAATCGTGACAAATCCAGACGCAATGTTCTCTTTTGTTATTACCATGTTATTGTTCATTAACCAGTCTTATTGTCATTTGAAGTGCTTTTTATATTTCAAAAGTTTTTTTCAAGCCTGAATGATTTTTGCTAGCTCAAGTAATTTAACTTACGCTTTCAATTCATGGATTTATATTTGATTATAATTCAATATATGGCTTATAAATTCCGCTGAACTAGATTAAATATTTATTTCTCCGCCCTAATAAATGGTCTCTGTCCTCTCTTGAATTGTTTTTAAACACAGTAATAATTTTGTTTTCCTCAGTTGAAATATACAGAACAGTGAATTATTCGAAGGTCACAGAGAGGTGCTATCATTAATTTAATGTCTTCTCAGCAAAATCTATGCATATACTGAATAGGTACAGCAAGATTCTAATAGAAGCCGGAACAGTAAGAAAAATAGTTGAATATTTATTAATTTTATAAATAAAAATAGCAGCATGGAAGTTTAATAACATTTAAGAATAACTCGATAATATTCAGAAAATGTATCTGTTGAAGTTCAGGACCATTTGTGATCAGACAGGCAGTGACTGTGGTATGAGACTGTTTGATATAAGACAGACAGTGACTGGTTAAAGGGTTATCATTAGGGTTATGGTTAGGATTAACATTAGGGTTCATGAAAAAAATCATAGAAAATGAACAAAATGAGATAGGATCTTTCTACAAAAATCTGTGTTTTAGACCACTTTTGATAATATTGGGGAAGCTAAAGTGAAAAAAATGTGGGATTATTTGTTCATCTCTATAACTCAGCCTTACCTACAAAATTGAGCAGCTAGTTGGCACATCACTTGCACGTAGTTTCTGTACTGTCCATTCATGCCATTAAGGCACCAATTCTCATTAAAACCAATTCAACACAATTCAAAATTTATCAAAAAGCTTCAGTTACACAATGAAGGAGGAGTTACCTATAGGTATCCTTATTGTAAAATACCCACATCTAGACAAAGTTATAATACTAATAACCTTTCTCTATTTATGTAGCAACAAATAGGATTGAGGGCCCCGCTCACGAAAGCTTACAGTGTATGAGAATGAGGGGATGATACAAGAGGTATAATGGTCCAGCTATTCTTTATTAGGAACAGAATAAAATAATTAAATTAATAGATTAGACATTCGTTAAAGTGTTTGCGCCAATTTTCTGTCTGACTTTGCACCAAAAAGAGCAAGTACTTATGAAATTTTTGCCCCAGTTTTGTGTTGTGGCTGCACTGTGTTCGCAGCACCAGAAAATTCTGCACATGAAGGGGCGTTCCCGTGCTGATTCAGAGCACACTTCCTGGGCAGTGCAGAGTGCGCCAGATTTATGAAGACTATCCGCCAGCATTCAATAATCTGGTGCACCCTGCACAAAGTGCAGTTTGCACTACTTTTGATAAATGTGGGCCAATGGGCAATATCCACTTCAACATGCACATTATGGTACTGGACACAGCCCGATTGCTTTCTGTGCCTCCGTTGTGCTTTAATAATAATTCTGCTTCTCCTGCTATCTTTTCACAATTATGCTTCTACTGGATGTGATAATGGGGCACTTTTACTTACAAGTTCACCCGAGTTCACTAAACGTGCATTGTGTGTCTATAATGCTGTGTGCGGCGATTCACTAAAATCGTGCGTCAGAGTTCACCATCTTTTTTGTGATGCACCTTTAACATAGGGCATGAGACATAATTTGAAAGTTACATACAGCGCTTGGTCCGAATCAGTCGGACTATCCATTGGCTCGTCCTTCAATTTGTGTCGCATGGAAGCCAGTGTAGCTGCGCCATAAAAGGGTGGCATGTGACACAATCTCAGCGCAGACACTTCTTAAATACCTGTGTAAGCAATTAGTAAATGAGCCCCATTGTCTCTAAAGGATGGTATTGAGGGATTATGGGAAATGAACCACCAAAACTACTAGAGGAAAACAGTTCAATTTTCTCTCTAAAGCTGTCTAAAAGTAAAATATATTATATTTAGGGGAGATTTTTCAAAAGTACCTGAGAGAAAAACTATTCTAGCTGCTCTTGGCAACCTATGAGAACTTAGCTTTATTTTCCCACAGCAGTTTAAACAATTAAAGCTGAACTGTGATTGGTTGCCATGAGCAACTAATACAGTTTTGCTCTGAGAAAGTTCTGATAAATGAGGACCTATACTCTTCAACAATGTCAGACTTTTTAAAATCTTTTTATTGATTTTTTTCATTTTATAATGCAGATAACAGATAACAGTATTGCATACATATGACACCAATGGTTACAGGCATAGTGTGAAACCATGCAATACAGGGTGGCAATTACTGAATATGCATGCATGTAGGAAAAAAAACATTAGATATTACAGATAACAGTGGAAATTTAATGAAATAATGGTATATAATGACATAATGGTATATAACAAAGGAAAAAGGGGAGAGAAGGCCCAGGGGAGGCACAGCCAGCCTTTTCTGGGTGCTCTGGGTTAGGTAAGAGTGGGGTGGGGAGTGGGGGATTACTTACTTCTCCAAAGACACAAAGAAGGGGGGTACGAAGGTTATGTGGGGAGTTAATGGAATTATAGGAGGGGGAGTGAAGATTCCCCAAATTACAACTATCTTCGTTAATTAACCTCAAGCCTGGGTCACAGGTCAGAAGGTGAAGTTAAGGTGGTGGGTTGAGTTACGGATCAGGGAAAAAGAAAAAGTGCATCCCACACCACCAAATTGTCTGACTGGGTTATTACTTTAAACTGAAAAACACACATGCCAGAAGGCATACTTAACCTGTTGGTCAAGAGAAGAAAGTTAATTAAAAGAGTGATCTTTATTTATATACTTAGTTAAAACTGTAGCAAGCACGCTACCAATTTGCAACGATGTTACAATGTGGTTAAAAACACAGCAAGAGTAAGTGTAGCAAAGGCTATTTTGTGAAGTGGTCAGCGAACCTCTGTTAACCTTCACAGAAGGGTGAAACACATGTTTTGTTGGTGTGTGTTACTGATGTGGAGGTGAGGAGGTAGCATTTCCTAAGCCTAAAAGATCCTCGATTTTTGTGAGAGGGGAGGGTACTTTCCCTTTACCTGGAGTTTTGGAAAATGTCATCCAAGTGCTAATCACCACTTGTGTGAGTGGATTTCCGTAATTCATCCGGTGACCTATGCAAATTAGATCTTGGGTTAGAGATCTGACTAAGATTTCCTCTTCAAGGTGGACATAAGTTTTGGAGATGTAATTTTTATACCAGTCCCATAACCTTGTCAATTGGATAGCTCTGTAAAACTGTTTAAGGTCAGTTAAACCTAGTTCTCCTTTCAGTCATGTGCATGTCAGGATTGAGTAGGCCAATCTGTGGCCTTTTTTGTCCCAAATATATGAGAGGGCAGTCAAAGAAATGGTTGGGTATTCTTATGGGGAGAACCTGCATCAGGTATGTGATTTTTGGGACCAAAATCATTTTGTTGAGATTGACTCTGCCCATCCATGAGATGAAGGGGATTTTCCAATTCTTAAGGGTCTCAAGTATGGTGTTTAGTAAAAGATTATAGTTAAGAGCAAACCATTTATTATGGTCTTTGGATATATTAATGTCAGACTTGTTTAGATACAGATCTGGCAAACCTGAAGACTGTAGTTTTAACTCAAGAGTAGAGATGAGCGAACATACTCGTCCGAGCTTGATGCTCGTTCGAGCATTAGCGTACTTGAAACTGCTCGTTGCTCGGACAAATACTTCGCCCGCTCGAGAAAATGGCATCTCCCGCCGTTTTGCTTTTTGGCGGCCAGAAACAGAGCCAATCACAAGCCAGGAGACTCTGCACTCCACCCAGCATGACGTGGTACCCTTACACGTCGATAGCAGTGGTTGGCTGTCCAGATCAGGTGATCAGGTGGAATAGACTAGCCCCTGCCCGCGCTGCTCGGATCATTCTGTGTCTGGATGGCGCTAGGGAGAGAGCTGCTGCTGGTCAGGGAAAGCGTTAGGCTGTTCTATTAGAATAGTGTTAGGCAGGAGTGATTCTACAAGAACCCAACAGCCCTTCTTAGGGCTACAATAACGTTATACATTTTTTTTTTTATTTGCTTGTGGCTGGGCTTGCTGGCACTAGTAGTGCAGCTAGTACCATATTGTGAGGAATTTGCAGGGGGACTTGCTACCGTTGTGTTTAGCTCTTAGTGACACACATATCCACCTCAAACACCAAAGTGGGACAATTTATTAGGGGTTTGAGTAGAATTAGGCAGAGTCTGCTGATTTATTTTTTTTTTACCTTTATTTCATTTTATAGCTCAAACTCCTTGCAAAGCAGTGTGCTTTCAGTGTCGGCTACAAAAGAGCCATAGGAGAACCCCAACGGCTTACTAGGCCTACAATAGTGTTTATTTTCCTTTTTTTTTGTTTGCTTGTGGCTGGCTTGCTGCATTAGTATTGCAGCTAGTACCATATTGTGAGGGAATTTGCAGGAACCTGCGACCGTGTGTTAGCTCTTAGTGACACCATATCCCCTCAACCACCGAAGTGGGACAATTTATTAGGGTTTGATTAGAATTAGGCAGTCGCTGATTTATATTTTTTTTTTACTTTATTTCATTTTATAGCTCTCAAACTCATCAGGGCACAGCACAAACCAGTTGTGTGTTGTGCTGTCAGTGTAGGTTTAGAAACTAGCCATAGCAATAGGATAGCATCGTTTTGTTAAAAAAAAAATAAAATAAAAAAAAAAACACACAAAAAAAAAAAATTAAAAGTTTACACTTTAATTTGGAAAATGTTTAATAACCCGAGGCTAGGGGTAGAGACGAAGGGCGTGACGTGGCGTCCAACTACTGCAGGGGTCAGAGGCCGTGGTCCTGGGCGGGGTGAGACACACACCTGCTGATGAGGGAGCAGGGGAACCCGCAGAGCTACACTCCCTAGGTTCATCATGTCTCAAGTTACTGGGACTCGTGGTAGAGCACTGTTGAGGCCAGAACAGTGCGAAGAGGTGATGTTGTGGATTGCGGACAATGCTTCTAAGCCATTTGTCCCACCATTGTCTTCCACGCAGTCCCCCATTCACCGAAATCAGCACTCCTCCAGCTCCTCCACCTCAGCCTCCTTCCCCCCAGTCTGCCCCCTCCCAGCAAAAATTGGCATTTGAACCGGCATACTCTGAGGAACTGTTTTCTGGACCCTTTCCACAGTCACAAACCACTTGTCCGGTTGCTGCTGAGCAATTTTCCGATGCCCAGGTTTTCCACCGGTCGCAGTCTGTGGGTGATGATGACATTATTGACGTAGTGGAAGAAGTGTGTAAAGAGGTGTCGGACGATGAGGAGACACGGTTGTCAGACAGTGGTGAAGTTGTTGTCAGGGCAGGAAGTCCAAGGGGGGAGCAGACTGAGGGATCGGAGGATGATGAGGTGACAGACCCAAGCTGGGTTGATAGGCCGGGTGAACACATTGCTTCTGAGACGGAGGTGAGTCCTATAGCAGAACAGGTTGGAAGAGGCAGTGGTGGGGCCAGACGGAGAGGCAGGGCCAGAGCTGGTGCATCAGCGCCAAATGTTGCCCGTAGTCAAGCTCCCGTGGCGAGGGCTAGATTTTCAGAAGTCTGGAGGTTCTTTAAAGAAACACTGGATGACCGACGGACTGTGGTGTGCAACCTTTGCCAAACCAGGATCAGCAGGGGTTCCACCACTACTAGCTTAACTACCACCAGTATGCGCAGGCATATGAATGCTAAACCTCCACGATCCTCCACAGCATCCACCAGCATTCAGCTCTCCATACCCCAGACTCTGGAGCGCAAAAGGAAGTATAGCGCAACCCACCCACACGCCCAAGCCCTCAACGTCCACATCTCCAAGTTGCTTAGCCTGGAGATGCTGCCCTATAGGCTGGTAGAGACCGAGGCCTTTCAAAACCTCATGGCGGCGACCGCCCCTCGGTATTCGGTCCCCAGCCGCCACTACTTTTCCCGATGTGCCGTCCCAGCCCTGCAGAAGCACGTGTCAGAGAACATCATCCGTGCCCTGACCAACGCCGTTTCTGACAAGGTCCACCTGACCACGGACACGTGGACGAGTGCTTCTGGGCAGGGCCACTATATATCGCTGACGGCACATTGGGTTAACTTGGTGGAGGCTGGGACCGAGTCTGACCCTGGGGCTGGTCATATACTGCCTAGCACTCGAGCATCGGGAAAAGTTTGTCTCGAATAACGAGTACCCGAGCATTTTAGTGCTCGCTCATCTCTACTCAAGAGCTCTATTTTGTTGGTTTAGTTTATTCCAGAAAATGCACAGAAAATATTGATGTATTTACCCATTTTTATAGTTTAATTTAGGCCACATCTTCCATTACAAAAGACCCTTTTGTTGCACAAGGCACAATATTGTATGAAACCCTTTATAAATGTAGCAAAAGACATTTTGTTGTAAACATAGAAGTATACACTGGTGATTTCTACAGCTAAGTCAACAAACACTACAATATTCTCTTCTTAAAGTTTTTATAGGTTTTATAGGGAGACTGCTTTTTGGGTTGGAGTGAGTGAAGTTAGCGGAATGTATATTGTGATTTATTAGAATGAATATACTGGGTTTTATTTGAATAAACATTTTTTTGTTTTTCTCTTTATTGATATATACATTTTAGGTGTCATAAAATAAAAGAAAATAATGTGTCATCAGAATGAAGTCACATATCTATTATAGTATCTCTTTACAGCTTTATTGCATTTACATTGCATAATATGAGAAACATTTCAAACAGTTCAGCTTAACCTTATGTCAGATGTTTGCATTCAATAAAAAGCTCTTTAATAAAGGAAGAAATTAGAATGCTAACCTATTCAGGGGCTTCCTGTACCCAACATTCAATGTAATCTTTGCATCATTTGCATGATGTGTAATGGGCGGAAGGGGAACCTCTAATTGAAATAACACTTTGGACAACGCCAAATTCCACATTACTAGAGGCGCACAGCATGCGAAAAGACTGCATTTGCTTTTTTTAGAAAGGTTGCCAACATCTGCCAAGGTAAGAATGGCAGCTCACAAGGGAAATGGGATGAGTATAGCCTGTCATCCTGATGTATCTGTCATCTTAAAACCCTTTAAGAAGAGGTAACTTGACACATACTTGTCAGTCCTACTGTCTCATTCTACGGCTTTAAATAAGGCCTGAGGCAGTCACATGTGACCAGTCGCTAAGGGCCTTAGTGGCATTCCTACAGTGCAGCTTGTCTACAGCCCAACAGCTGTTGTTTAGTGATAGATCAGTGAAGCAAAAAATTATGCTGGTATAAAAAATAGATCTTGAGCCACATCTCTCAGTCTTATGGCTTTGTTCTACATTAGTAGAAAACCTCTGGGATTCATTTGCTTGTAATCATCTCTCACTGAGGGGCAGAGCGTCTTTCATATACTGATGGTAGAGTCACCTTTGAAACAATTGCAAATGAGAAGAAATTATTTTCCAATCTATTCTCCCTGGATTATATTTGATAAACTGGCACATTTCAAAAGCCTGCTCAGAATGTAAAACACGCCTGCAAATATATATTTTGTTAAGAATTTGTTTGGCCCCCTGTTGTGTTTAATTGTTGTTACAGCACACTCTTTTTGTCGGTTATGAATATCTCATGCATTACAGAAATAATTTGAAACAATTTTTTTCCCTTTTTTATTACCGTGTTCCCAGGATACCCAAGCCGTTTATCCATAAGAAGATCATGTGCTGAAATGAATCTCTTAACCGTGAGAGTCAAATGGAAGATGACAACATTTTCCGTTCTCGCCAAAGAATAAATATGTTTTGTTTTGGACATGTGAGCACTAAATACACAGGAGCTGGTACCGTCCTGCAGTGCGCCGCTTTCTGCAAAGCTTTCTACATTTTATTAGGCTGTTGAGATGTTACATTACAGCAGTTACACAAATCCTGAAGCATTCAACCATTGTTAGTTTTATGTTTATAGACCTTTACAACAGTATAACTTTTGAAAAGGTAGACAATGCAACTACAATGAACTCAACACACTAGAGGCTCCTCAAAGAGGACAAATCTCTGTGAGTCTGTTTTGTTTATCAATTTATCTGTAAGGCTACTAAAGATACAACTGGACTATAAAAGGTTTTAAATGCGTTTAGACCCAAACAAAAATTGTTTCGAAATCTGGGATAGGAATAATTTTTATCTTTGATCAGGAACACCTTTAGTATTATGTTCTCACTTTCAGTCATTACTACTGTAGAGAGAGCACTTGTTTATATTCCAAGCATGTCCTACTTTTCCTTTACAAGTCCATGATGATTGGTCTCCAGGATTCTTTCTTAAGTTGGTAGCTTCTTCCTTAAAATTTATTCAAATACAAACTCAACTTAGGAACAAACCTACAGATCCTATCTTGTACGTAACTACAGAGAGAATAAAGCTGGACTTTAATTTCCATTCTATTGTGTGTTGGAACAGCTGATTGGCATGGGTTTGCATGTCAGTCTCTAACCATCTGATCATACATTTGCTAGTGGTGGTTTCCATTATTGCAGCTCAACTGAAAACAATAGAATAGACCTAAGCTGTTTCAATATGCAATACCATTCATCTGAACTGTACCCCTACATTTAAGAAACTGAGATGTTTAACATTCTTTGAATAAGATAGATTTGGGTTAATTTACATTTGGTAGTCTTCCAAATTTTAGAATACATAATTTGATAGGGTCTGTCCAGGCAAATAAAAAAGAAAACTAGGGGGCTTCTGGCATCCTTTTTATACCTCAATCTATGGAGAACTAGGTTTCCCATCATAGCTATCAGTTTCTGTATTTTGAAAATTGCAAGGACTGTAGCACATAGTTCTTAACAGGGGAGTGGAGAAACTACTAGCAAAATGTAAAACAGGTCCTAAGAAAGATTAATACTTTCCTCACATGTTGCCTCAAGTTTAGCACACTCTAATTCAATTGAACCATGTTTTCTTCTTAGTCAGGTTCCCTTAAATAGTACATCACATGCCGGGTGTGGGTTCATGGTGAGGGCTCACGGGCTGAGCCCTCTCCATAGCGGGTAAGTCTT
Source organism: Engystomops pustulosus (assembly GCA_019512145.1). Classification (NCBI taxonomy): domain Eukaryota; kingdom Metazoa; phylum Chordata; class Amphibia; order Anura; family Leptodactylidae; genus Engystomops; species Engystomops pustulosus. The sequence continues at coordinate 97,521,747 of CM033647.1, forward strand.
TGCTGCATATTGCAGCAAAGGCTTACCGGTAACGCCCACAGTCAGTGCTAGCACAGATCGTGAATATTAACCTGATCACGGCTGACAAAGCTGCTGGAGGCTTCGAAAAATTCCTCAGTGAGGATTGTCGCTCCCGGTGACGTCATCAGGGAGCAGATCCGTCGCCGTGAAAGCTTCGGGGCTTTCGAAGACCCGAGGCTGTCTTGTTTTAAACCGTTTCATTACAATGTGTGATCAGAAAAACTCACAAAAAATTACACCACCCACAGCTCTGTACACCAAGGAATAAAAAGTTATTAGCGACAGAAGATGGAAAATTTATATTATTTTTGTACAGGAAGTTTTAGTTTATTGTAAATGTTTGAAAACATTATAAAATCTATACAAATTTGATATCCCCATAATCGTTCCCACCCAAAGAATAAAGTAGACATGTCATTAGGGGCGTAAAACGAAATCTGTAAAATCCAAACCCACAAGAAAACGGTGCAAATGCGTTTTTTCCCCAATTTCACTGGATTTGGAATTTTTTTTCCTGCTTCCCAGTACACGGCATGGAATATTAAATACCACCATTTAAAAGTTTAATTTGTTGAGCAGAAAACAAGCCATCACACAACTCTGTACATGGAACAATAAAAAAAGTGATAGATTTTTGAAGGTGGGGAGTGAAAAATGAAAATGCAAAACCAAAAAAAGGCTGTGGTGGGAAAGGGTTAAGTGGAAAATACAAATTGTTGGAATCTCATTAAAAGTGCCATGCATCTATGCCATTCAAGCCAGAATATTAGCATATTTAGCCCAGTATATCAATATACAAATACTTTACAGAAGAAGACAGAAGTTTAATTAGTCATCCAGCTTTATTCGCAGGGATACACAGGATGCCAGTCAGACCCTACTATTTTTAAAATTTACATTAGGATGTTTCCTGTGGTTTAAGTAGAACAGCATTTCCAGAATTAATTTTAGCTTCTCCAAGCATTTCATTGCTCTTCCGTACTAGCATTTAAAGATGTATGATGATATTCCTTCGAGCTGTCACTAAAACACTTAGACACAGTCGATAACATAGATCAATGTGCAAGAAGTCTATTCCAAGAAGGTGCATGTCAAATGAAGTTTATATTTATCAATCCCATTTATTATTTGAAAAAATATATGGAGGAATTGCCTTCTGTGTGTTCTATACGGGGGTAACTAAAAGACTATGTCAGACAACATCTTCTGGAAATCTGAAAATGGTTGTAAAATCTGCAATGAGCCAACTATTGAAATGTCAGCACATTTAAAAGGATTGCACATTGACACGTGGTCACACTGGGCCACACTTTGCAGCAAATCTTCACTGTGGCTAATGAAGTGGCCCTGAGTGTGTGACACACTTTATAACATAGTGTGATAATAATATTACTCCTCCACAGTTTGGGGAATATCATAGCTGCCCATAACTGGGACATAATTCATAATTATAGGTCCCAAGTTACACAGGACAGTTATGGGGTCTAGACACACTCCTGGTCTGAAAATCAGAACATTAGCTGCAATGGAAGGCAGCCAATAGCAGAACACCCCTGATATTAGGCTAAGACACCCCGAGTTTGGTATGGGGTTAATGGGAATAACATGCCCGTTTGGTTGGAAGCCATGGCACAATTGTGCCATCTCCCAATCAAAACTTATGGGGTTCTGATAAAAACCCAGACCCAAAAAGTAGCTCACTGATGGGAGGGGGATAGAAAAATCCCCCTCACAGTGACATCACAGCCAGGGGTGGGGGTCAAAAATCACCTGGGCTTAAATTAATGAAGCAGCCACATAGTAGTGTTCAGTCTGGGTGACTCTATGACAATAGAAGGCTGGATCGATGCTTATGCCCTGTCCTCGGGCCAAAGAATTTCTTCCTATTTCACTAGCAAGAATTTTTTGTTTCCTCTTCTCCCATAACTGTTTGTAAGTATTGTATGTGTATTGTTTTAATCCTTTTTTTTTATTTTATCTGACAATTGAATTATTTGAGTGTACTGCATTTTTATGTAAATTAAAACTTTTTAATAAGCCTCTGCTTGTAGCCTTAAAGAATCTGAGTCTCTAAAGGGAATCACGTTACCAGAGGTCATTATTAGCATAGTCCATGTAGTAAGCGATTGCATGTTCTGTGTGAATTTATAATTGTAATATCGTGTAAGTAGTGAGTGCATGTGCTGAGTTATCATCAGGGTGCATTGTCTGTGTGGTTGAGGTGCCTACGGCCTTCTTTGAGCAAGTAACTCGTGGGTGGTGGCAGTGTGGCTGGGGCGGAAATTCTGTGGAGTAAATTTAGCGTAAGGACGCCATTTTGTGGAAGTGGGCTGAGCTTAAGGGCTAAATTCTGGGACTCCATAGAGTAGGTATCCCCGTGTGTGAACTCCGGTGAGTCGGGTTCGTGACACATAGTATAATTGTTTAATATACAGTGTTGGAAAAGGACACTGGGCCATCTAGTCCAACCTATAAGATTAAACAAATGTTTTCTTTTCCCTTTAACTTGTGATATTTTTGCTCTGAAGAAAAGCATCCAGGCCTCTCCTGAACATGTACATAGAGTCCGCAAAAACAATCCCCTGCGGCAGAGAGCTCCATAATCTCCCTGCTCTTACAGTAAATGGTGATGGTAGACCCTCCTCTCCTCTAGACATAGAAGATGGCCCCTTGTCCTCGTCACAGGCCTAGGTATAAAAATTATTAAAATGAAGCTATTTCATGCAATTTCCTGTATATCTGATTTTCTGTTGTAACCCTGGTTCCGTTCCTGACATTGTGCTGCTTATCCTGACCTCCTGCTTTGTTCCTAACATTGATCCTGTGCTGTCTGTCTCAACCTCCTGCATGTGCCCGACCACGATTCTGCCTCACGACTTAGTACCAAGTCTTGGCCACCACCGCGGGCAAAGTCGCACCTGTGGAGCGACCTGGTGGTACCTTGCTTCAGCAAGTCCATTCCACTTCATGGTGGGCTCTGGTGAAAACCAGGTGCCACTTAGACTCCGCTCCCAGGTGTCGACTTACACCATTGCTTGCGGTGGTACAGATAATCCACTATCTCAGATCCTGACAACAGAGTTCCAACACTGGCAAATAGAGGGAAATAGGGTTCCAGCATTGGCAGGTACAGGGTCCCAGCATTGGAAAATTCAGAGCTTGAAGATTGGTTGGTGCACAGTCAAGAACAGGAACCAAGCAGACGTACCACAAGTCCCAGGAAACCCAGGACTGGCAGAGATACACAGAGCAAACAAAATAACTACCCCTGTGAACTGAGCAAAAGCCATTGATCCTGGCCCCTGGAGCCTGCCCCTAGTCACTGACTGGTTAGGTTCTGCATTAATCAACCCACAGCTGATAAAACCACCCACATTTCCGGGATTCACAAAAAGAGAATTATGATTGTATTATCTGCAAATATTGAAACTGTACTGTAGAGTCAACCCTCTAAGAGGTCATTAATAATGAGTTCCTTAATAAAAATATTTAAAAGAGGGGGGGGATAATACTGATCTCTGTGGCACCCCAATAGTAACTTTAACCCAATCTGAGAATGTTCCATTAATTCCATTAAGAGACAACTCTCTGACACTAAGTCATTTGCTAACTCAAAAAAAGGCAACACCCAACTTACAAAGGACCCAGAGACGGACTGGGAATTTAAAGTGGCCCTGGAAAAAACTCTCAAAGTGGCCACATTATGTGGGCGGGTCAAAACAAGTGGGTGTGGTCATGTGTTGTGGGTGGAGTTACCAAACTGTTTATGTACAGCGCAGACAAAGAGACTGATACTGCCTTCCTTGTACAGGAATAAAACGTATTTTTTTTTTTTTAAAGAATGCAACATAATACTCCCTCTTATATACAGAAAAACTACTATAATACTGCCCCATTTGTAGAAGAATGTTACTATAATACTTCCCCCTAAGTACAAGAATATAACTACTATAATACTGCCCCGATGTAAAAGAATATAACTACTATAATAATGCACCCTATGTACAAGAATATAACTACTATAATAATGCACCCTATGTACAATAATATAACTACTATAATACTGCTCCCTATGTACAGAAATATAAATATTATAATACTTTCCCCTATGTACAAGAATATAATTACTATAATACTGCCCCTATGTACAAGAGTATAACTACTATAATACCGCCCCCTATGTACAAGAGTGTAACTACTGTAATACTGCAGTACATTATATTACATAAATTACATTATAATATGTATAACACAAGTATCTGCAGTAGTCGTTTGACTGTAACACTATTATAAGACTATGCCATTGTTGTGGCGCTGCTGCAGTCTTGTCTCCTAGCATAATAATAATTCTGTATTTAAATAGCGCACACAGAGTTTGCCAAATCGGTCCCTGTCCCCATGGGGCCCACAATCTAATCTACCTAACAGTATGTTTTGGGGTTTGGAAAGAAACCGGAGTACCCAGAGGAAACCCACTCAAACACGGAGAGAACATACAAACTCTTATCAGATGTTGACCCTGAGACTTGAGCCCAGGTCCCCAGCGCTACAAGGCTGCAATGCTAACCACTAAGCCACCATACCACCACATATGACCACCAGTTCAGATTTTGACCAACAATATGCTCAAATCAGGAGTAAAATCGACAAAGTGGAGAAGGATCTTATGGATATGAAAAAAGGCAAATTTCAAAGGGACGTAAGGGACTACCAATCCAATGAAGTTTACACCTGGAGAAATCACCGTCAATACAGTAAAACGGGAAACGAAACCCCTAAATCAATCTTAAAGAAACCCAGGAATAAACGACGCTCTCGAAGAATGACTAACACCCAGAGAGTGGGTTTCTCTGAAACTGAAGACTCAGCAGCCAGTTCGTCGGTCTATACCTCTGATGAAGGAGACGGCACGTCTGTTAGGAATATAGCCCACGCTAACCCACCACAGACATCAAAAAACGGGGGAGGCGTGCAGGGAGAAAGCACAAAAGGAGGCGGAATGAGTACCAGGAAGAATCAGAAACGCAAGTAGAACTTTCTGTTATTAATCTATCTAGTTATGTACTTACTGAGCAACAACTTGCGGTTCTGAGTAAAGGACTAAATTTTTCACCTACTGTGGACTTTGATGTTTTTTCCACTATTTTGGATGTTAATCGTTTTGCTAGAAGTATCACACTAAAAAATCATTTTTCTAAATTACATTGTACAGAGGAGGATTCATATTTGGTTGGTGCACCCTCTCCTGTTGTTTCTGTGAATGTTGTAAATAGTGGTGTTAATTCATATATTGATGAGGTTTCCTCGATAATTCATGAATGTCCTAGTTTTGGGGAACAAGCTGACATTTTAACACTTAGATCGCTTATGTGTGAATCTTGTACTAAGAATGACAACACTAACGAACAATTCTTAACAAGTAATCGGAACTTTTATCCGATTGTTTCACGTACATCTAATCTAGACAAATTCCAGGAAGCTGTTGAAAGGGATTTGGTGGAATTAAAAAGTAACATTAATGAGAAAAAATGTGGTTTTTCTAACTTATCTAAAGAGGAGAAACATGCTTTAAAATTGATTAAGGAGAACACCGATCTGCTAATAAGACAAGCAGACAAAGGGGGGTCAGTGGTTATCCTCAATGCTGCATTGTATGAGAGAGAGAATATGTCCATGTTGGGCAATACTGACACTTATCGGAAAGTACCTAACGATCCCACGACAATATGTCAACTTAAATTGAGTAAATTGCTTCAAGAGGGTCTAAACATGGGGGTTTTGGATAATAAGATGGTAGAATATTTATATGTAAAAAATCCCACAATTCCCATCTTTCATTCCCTCCCCAAAACTCATAAGGGTGTATTTCCACCTCCACTCCGTCCCATTGTGGCTGGCATAGGAAGTCTCGGGGAAAGACTGGGCTCCTGGGTGGATCATTTTCTTCAACCCCTTACAAGAGTCTCCCCTACGTTTCTTAGGGACACGAAACATGTGCTACAGATAGTAAATAATTTGGAGTGGCATCCCTCCTACAACTGGGCAACCACAGACGTAACAGCTCTGTATTCGTCCATCCCCCATAATTTGGGTTTGATGTATTTGGGCAAACACTTGAATACTTATAGTAACTATTCTGATGAACTTAAAAAATTTTTACTCATGGCCACCGAGTTTTTATTGGAAAATAACTTTTTTTTGTTTAATGGACAATTTTTCTTTCAGGTAGAGGGCGCTCCCATGGGGGCTAAATTTTCCCCATCATTTGCCAACATCTATATGATACAGTGGGAGGAGAGGTTCATCTTTTCTACTGACAACCCACACCGGGCGTCTATTAGGTGGTTGGGTAGATATATAGACGACCTGGTGTGGGTGTGGATCGACGATGAATCTCACTTCCAGGAGTTTGCCCCCTTACCTGCATCGTAATGACTGAATCGACATTCACATATTTTTTGGGGGGGATAAGGTCGCGTTTTACGTACACGAAATTAAAAAGGGATTCAAGAAATTCGTTTTCACTGTAACCCCTATCGGAAAGAGACGCAGGGAAATTCCAACTTTTGGCTCCTCATTGCCATCCCTCCATGTCATCAAATTCAATATTCCCTATGGAGAGCTAGTGAGGACTAAAAGGAATTGTTCTGACGATCGAAACATTGAAGCAGAAAAGAAGAAAACACGCTCTCTACACTTAGACTCCAGAGGAAGGGGAATAAAGAAGATGTGATCAAAAAGCAGCAAAAACGCATAATATTAAAGAGTTAGTAGATCCAACTTACTCCAGACACCCGATTAACAAACACACGAAGCGACATCTCGACTCCCCTTCATACAACCTAGTAGGACAATTGAATGCCATAAGAAATATACGTGAGGAAAAGAGTTTGTCCATTCTCACACGTGATCCTGAATTGATGTCTCATGAAAAGTGGGGTCAGATTTATACCCGGGGAGAGCCCCTACTCTGGGCATATCCTCTGCCCCTAGCCTGTATCATTGAAAGTACGTCAGAAACTCCCCCGTGGCTCATCCTGGAACCATCAGATTTGGCCACAGGGCTGTGCAAAATGTGTCACAATTATTCCGGTGATCTCAAATCTCATCGTATGTCCACAGGCAACTATATGGTATCAAGTCTACATATGTAATACTACAACATGTTATGATATTGTCATCTCCGCGACACTAGAAGATCCAATACACGGATGGCCCCCACAGGCCCTGAAGATCAGGTTACGCAGCACCTGTCTGATGTCTCAAATAAGCCTTTACATATCTTGCAGTCTCACGACATTTAGGACGACACACAACAAGGAGTTGGCAGGTTTTTAAATGGCAAGCGATTTTTGGAAGTCTACCGTCTCACTGAGGGGGGGGAATCAATCAAAGAAAATTGTTTAATTATGGAATCCTTCTGGATTTTTTCTATGGACACTAGGATACCTAAAGGATAATTCCAGACGCTGACATTATCCTTTGTTTTATTATCCTTAGGATTAATGATCTATAGCTAAATGTGTTACAGTTGCCTTGCTTTATGCTATCTATGGGATTATTATAGGCTATACCAGTTCTTAAATATAGCATATCCGTCCCAACACATGTCTAGTGTTTGATGGGATTGACGTGAGTAGATACACGCTTTCTATTTGGCATTATATTGGTCTTTGCCCCCATCATGATTCATTCTTTCTCCATCCCAAGAACATAAATGTTTCTTTTTCTTTTTTGTCAGAGTTGGTTGACAAAGGTTTTAGCTCACCATGGGCGGTACCACCAGGTGCTCCGGACCCTGCGATCATGTGGATGGTGATTCCCGTCTGGGGAGGGGGAGGTTCCTCTCACGTAGAAACATTAAAAGCAGATCCGCCCATTTTTTTATTTAGACCGTGACCAAGACCACACTGTGTCGAAACGCTCGGTCTGTGACGCTAGCTGGTATTCACATTGTGTTTTGAACCCTTTGACCAATAAAAGGGATTCTTTTCCACTCTACGATAGGTGTGGCTGTGATAAGCTATCTTTCCCCAAGTTCAAGTTTGCATGGTCGAGTCAGACCATCCCCCCGTACCTGCAACGAAGAAGTTCGGTCCATACTACTGTGGTGAGAGCCGGTGTGGGGGCTTGCTGCAGCTTTACCCTATAGATTTTTCCGTACCCCCACTAGATGCTGCCTCGTTATATAAGAATGAAAGTGTTTTTACCTTAATTTGAGTGCTTTACATTGTGGGAGAGGTCTTGTTTAAGAACGAAAGGGGGTCAGGCTATAGCAGGCCAATGAAAAATTTGGAGCTGTTGGTTGCCGAGTCTTGTAGTCTGTCCACATGATGCTGCTGCACCCCATGGCCCCACACTATAAGCAAAAATGCTGCAGAATGCGCCCCTATCTCTTCTTACACAGACTGACATAAGTGACAAACTACAGAAGATGATCGATCCATCAGGTATAGAAGTGCAGGTGGATTCCGTAGGCGATGCAGAATTTACCCACGGAGTTGTCCCTTAAATACCACAGTCACTTATAATATCACCTGGATAATAACAATATACTACTAAATAATATAATATAATATACCCCTCACACAACAATTACCACACAGTGCCCTAGAATATTATGTGCCCTTTATATTATAAAAACAGTGGCAGGAAGGAAAGTGGCCCCAATTATAAATAGCCAATAGTAATCCCAGGGAAGGAAAGTGGCCCCCAATGATATAACACCATTAGTAGTGGCAGGCAAGGAAGTGGCCCCAATTATAAATAGTACCCGTAGTGACTAGAGATGAGCGAGCACTAAAATGCTCGAGTAGTACGTTATTCAAGACAACTTTTCCTGATGCTCGAGTGATCGTTATTCGAGACAAACTTTTCCCGATACTCAAGTGCTCGTCTCGAATAACGACCCCATTGAAGTCATTGAAAGAACACTAAAGAAGAACACATTGCAGATGTTGCGAGAGTTTTCACTGAAAGAACACATTGAAAGAACACAGTGAAGAACACATTGCAGATGTTCCGTACATCTGCTAACTGATCGGAAGACAGCGTGCAGAATGATGTTCTTCACAATAGTATATGAAGAACAAGGGGCAGATTTATCAGTGTCTGAAAGTAGAATATTTCCAGTTGCCCATGGCAACCAATCACAGCTCCCCTTTAAAATATTCATGAGCACTGGTAAAATGAAAGCTGAGCTGTGATTGGTTGCCATGGGCAACTAGAAATATTCTGACTTTCAGACAGCTTGATAAATCTCCCCCAATATGTGTGAAGAACACATTGCAGATGTTTCCATACCTCTGCAATGTGTTCTGCACACATATTGTTCTTCACATACTATTGTGAAGAACACCCTTGGCACGTGTGTCTTCCGATAAGTTAGCAGATGTTCGGAACATCTGCAATCTGTTCTTCACTGTGTTCTTTCTGTGCTGTTTGTGCTGCTCCAGCCCCGCTTGGCTCCAGCCTCCGCTTCAGCCCTTGCTCCGATCCTCCATGTCTGCTCTAGCCCCGCTCCGCTCCTCCATGCCTGCTCCAGCCCCGCTCTGCTCCTCCAAGCCCCCTCCAGGCCCGCTCCGATCATTCATGCCTGCTCCAATCCTCCATGCTCGCTCCAGCCCCCGCTCCGCTCCTTCATACTGCTGTAGTTGTTTTGTTGTCCAGTGCCTGAGCACAAGTCACACCTACATCAACCACTGATCATTTTATGCAACTCTGTGTTAAACATTGAGATCTGTGATTGGTCCTTCTGGGACCTGTCCTTAGATGGCATCCTGTTCTAACAGAACTGACAGAGCTATGACAACAAATACAAGGAGGACTGCAGGGTAACAAATAGGTAAGTTTTGGTTTTTACTCAAACACATTGCAATATACAAGCAGCTCCTACAGATCCAGTAAACTTCTACATTAATACTCCACTACCACAGAATAAGAATGTGTTCCATCTTGGTCCACTATAGCCTATTGTAATACTAAATTCTTTCCAACTCTCTTATTAGTTCTGGATATTGATGCACTTGAGTACTCTTAAGAGGATGACTTCACTTGCTACAACAGTTAATTAGCTCAATATCCATATTTAATGCAAACACATTGACACTGAAGTATTGTGCAGTGGGCTTCTTGTTTGCTAAGTATCCACTCTTGTTTCTAACCTTGCTTATGATTTATTTATTTGCTCTTTAATCATATTACTATTTTGTGTTAAAGATTTTCAATGATGCAAATATTATAAGATATTATAAGGTGGGTTATTATCATAATTATTAGATAGATAATTGTGCCCCATGTTGTTTATCCCCAGGCTGATAAGCTTGACATTTTTTCAAACTATTGCTATAGCAATGTTATAACTTAGGTATTATGGAAGTAGCATTAGGCACTCAGATAGTGCCATAGCACAAGAAAAATGTACTTAATGATTACTACAGTACAAAAATAGAAATTTTGACCAAGTCAAAACAGGAGTTGCCACATGTCATGCACAGTGTGCAAACATCTATATCCCAAATGAAAACAAACATTTTTTATGCAAATTATGAAACATATGATGTTTTCATAAAAATCTGTGTTTTTTGAGGACTAGAGGGGGTCATATACTAGGACAATTGGAGAAAGATTAGTTCAGAATGATTTAGTCCAGACCCAAATTGAATAGATTGAAAAATTCATTGAAGCTTCTGTGGGAAAAGTAGGGAAATCTCTATCTGAGGGAAGCCCTGCATTCCCTTCTATGAGTTGGGATATGGCAAATCAAACTGACCAGGTAATTACTGTTTTGGAAGCAAAGAAAATCCCAGCATACTTTCCATGTACATATCTACATATCTGAACACTGTTCAACAAGAATTTGGCCAAGGGATTGAATTTCTAAGCCAGTGCAAGATTTATTAATGATATCAAGAAAGCCAAGAAGAATGACTTCAAATAACATTTCAAGCCTTATAACTATTAATGGAATTTGTATGGTTGTCTGTGCATTAATATTCAATAACAAGGAGCAGAGTTCTGAAACCCGCTTCATTCTCTAACATATGATCCAAAAAACAACTATTAATAGTTGGAAGAATCAATTCTAAGTGCACACATTTCCTTTGGTGCTCCAGTAATTGAAATCATAGAAGACATTAGCGAAAGTGCTCTAAGTGTTGACAATGATTTTGAGATGTAGAAGCTTGGATGATGGAGAGCAGGAGAGCTAATGCGATTCCAAAATGAAATTGTATCACTTTATTAATAAGCCGAATGAACTAAACAGAAGTCCACATTCGTTTGGGGAATTTACAAACGCACACAATGGTTAGGATTAAATGTATTGTCCAGAAACACTGCACTCGCAAATGATCTAAAACCCCATTAACTTATCAAATGTCATACACAGATACATGGTATTTAAGTCTCTGAATTATTTAGTGTGGTCATAAAAATATTCTGTCCGCGGCTAATGATCCCAGTGAAAATTCATTGTCTCCCTTTTATTTGTATAAGTAGTGGATTTGGATAATCTGTTATTGTGTGAGATTATCCAGATTTCACCGGAGCCACAATGAGAAAATATGATAATGTCCACATACAAGGTTAATGAATTGTTCAAGCATTCTCTCCAACCCACTGTTTGTGTATAATCTGAGAAGTAAAGCATCCATTTGATTGCATGTTTTGTACGTACTACTAAATTGTGCTAGATATCTTTTGTTTTTATTTTTTGTGGCAAAGGTTGAGCTATTGTAATGCTACATTTAAGGAACTAACAGCACAATGGAAAAAGAAGGACAAACAGTGAACCCTAAAGCTAGATCCACTCAGCTGTCCCTACCTGCTTTCCCCATATGGTAGGTGATAACAAGTGAACTTCCTTCGGCAAAGTAAAAACAGAGACAGAAAAAAGACAGGTCAAAAATACAAATATTCATATAATCAATTAGGACAGTCAACAGTGAAGGAAGGCAGTGTTCAGACTAGTGCAAGATAGAATGCAAGCTAAATAGAAAATCACATGACACAGCACATGACAAGGCACAGGTGTTACAGGTATAATATAGTAACAAAGAAGCTCTGGTTTCTTTTAATTCTTTTTGTTTCAGATAATGATTTTTTTATTTTTATATATCAATTCATTATTTTAACAATAAAAGTTTATTGCAGTGTATAAACCTCTAACTCTCATGTGTACTTGATTGTGTACATAATTTCTTAACTATTTGTTATCTTGCAGTGATCAAATGGTCAAAGGGTCAAAATGTAGTGTGTACAACGATATTCCAACTAGTTGTTACTGATAGCTATCGCGAGTCAACATAATATGGCAGTACATTTGAAGATTGATCAGACAACCTGCGGTAAAGACCCCAATGGGGTCTGAAAAAAATAGAATTTTTTTTTAAAAAAAAGTAAAAAGTTCAAATAGCCACCTTTGCCTTGAAGTGATATAAAAAATAAACAGTAAATATCAAACATGATAGGTATTGCCATATCCCAAAAGTCTATCCCAATCTATCAATATAATCAGGTTCAAATCTATGAATCCTGAACGCAATAACGTGATAATTTGTAATTTGTGATAAAAAGGCTTTGCAATACCACAAATAGTAACAATGTAGATGTCATCACATCCTGTAAAAATGAGAAAATACACAAAAGCATGTGTGTAATAGCCAAATGGAGTTATCATTATTAACCAATGAAAAGATATATACAAAAACGACACATAGGTTGGACACAAATTATTAAAATCATCTAAAAACAGAGGGAGATACAGCCCAGCTGTACCCCTCACACAAGTATGGACAGAGGGGGACATTATAGATAAATATGAAAAGGAAGTGACACAAAAGAAACGTGACCAATTTATGAGGGACCGTCATGACTATGAGAAAAAGAGGGCATATAGGTGGAGACACAGAGGAAATACAAGGAGGCTTCCTAAGCGCCCCTCCGTTCAACCTACAAATAATGTAACATCTTCAAGTGATTTTTTATCGACGGACGCGATAACAAACAGAAAATTAACAAATTTGTTTTGGTAAAAGATATCTATTTGTACTTCCGACAACTTTCTTTTAAACTCCTATGTCACCAGCCATCGATAATGGACAACATGCCTGACGTGGACCGAAGGACCTTCAACACTCTACTTGATCTCCTGAGGGAAAACGAGCAAGATCAGGGTGCCACTTCAGGTAGACCCAACTTTACGTTGCACACTCCTTCACAAATCACACCTAATTTGCGCCTGTTTCCTGCGATACAAATATTTTTCGATTGCATGATACAGGATATTCGTAATCTGAAAGAAGATCCATGGCAAGGCAAGAATCTGGCCAAAGCGGAATGGCAAGCCATTAACTTAAGTAAGAACCCATCATTTATTATAAAGGAGGCCGACAAAGGCGGGAATGTTGTCTTATGGCCTGTTGAGCAATATATTGCGGAGGCCAATAGACAACTTAAGAACTAACAGTACTATTTTGCCCTTCCCTCAGATCCCACCTCAGTGTTTAAAGCCAAGTTGGATTGATTGGTGGATACAGCATGGAGACTTGGGATTATCACCCGATGAGAGAAAGATTTCTTGACGGTTAAGGCCCCAGTCACACCAACCTTCTACATGCTGCCCAAGGTACATAAGGCAATCAACAATCCCCCGGGGAGGCCGATCGTGGCAGGCATTGGTAGCCTCTGCGAGAAGGCCTGTATCTATCTTGATTTTTTTCTGCAGGAATGGGTTATCAAAGTGCCCACCTATGTTCGGGATTCCTCACACCTGATAAATCTATTGGATCAACTGAATGTGGTACCTACCAATGACGAGATTTGGATAGTTTCTATGGACGTGGAGTCCTTATATATGAACTTTATGCACGAGGTAGGTATTAATGCCACTGCTCACTTCTTAAGGCAAGACTCCACAGGTGATGAGCGACATCATGCGTTCCTACTTGAAATTCTGGGCTTTGTCCTTAAGCAAAACTATTTTGTATTTGACAGGACCTATTACTGACAGGTATCGGGTACTGCAATGGGTGCACGCTGTGCTCCTTCCTACACCAACCTATTTTTAGGTTGGTGGGAGGAGACCAGCATGTACCCATTGGAATCCTTCCAGCGACACGTCGTCGGTTGGTTCCGATACATCATCGATGTGCTTCTGCTGTGGAGAGGCTCCTTTGAGTCCTGTGAGGACTTCATTGACACATTGAATACCAACACATGGCAAATACGATTAACACCGGTTTTCTCCCGTATAGAAGTCAACTTTCTGGACCTACAGATCTCCATTCAACAGGGGCACATTGAAACGACCCTATATAGGAAGGAAACAGCGACAAATAGTTTGCTCCATTATTCGAGCTTCCATTCACGCCATCTTAAAGGGGTATTCTCGTCTGGGCATTCACATTCAGTTTGATAAATATGCCATATATAAACATTTCTTCAATTAGATGTTATTAAAAAAAATGTTCTTGTGTGAAGATAATTTCTCATAAATGTAGTGATTTTGTCCCTTAGAAATGAGATAGCTTCCTCGGATACGGCCACCTCTGCTGGAGTGATTGCACAAAGACACAAAAAGTTTTTGTATATCAAATGTCCGGGAGTAACTGCATGTCCCACAGCCGTCCTGTGGTAATGATAACTGAAGCCAAGAGGTCAGGCAGGACTCTATAGCGTAAGTCTGGCCACTGCTGCCAGAGTGTGACGTGGTCGTATCCGAGGAAGCCATCTGGTTTCTAAGGGACCAAATCACTACATTTATAAGAAATTATCTTCACACAGGAACTTTTTTTTTAATAACATCCAATTGAAGAAATGTTTATATATGGAAGATTAATTAAACTAAATGTGAGTGCCCAGACGAGAATACTCCTTTAAGGATGGCATTTCAATCTGACAGTTTTTACGAGTCAAGGGAAACTGCAGTACACAGGGAGAGTTTGACTACCACTCAAGGGACCTGACACAGAGATTCCGCGACCGTGCCTACCCAAAGAGGGTTATTTCCAAGGCATATAGGTGTGCTAAGGATTGCACCAGAAGTGATACTTTCACCCCAAGACAGAAATCCTCGGATGGGAAGCCTTGCCTCATTACGGCATTTCATAACCAATGGTCGGATGTATATAGGTTATTGCATAAAAATTGGGGTATCCTAAAGAGCGACCCAAGATTGGTGATCCATGTACCTCCACAACCTAGGATGATCGCCCGCCGAGCAAGAAATTTATGTGACTCCCTGACGAGGAGTCACTTTCAGAGACCAGTCCGGACACTGGGCTCTGCTCAGAGACTACTTGGCTCTTACCTGTGTGGAGACTGTACTGTGTGCCCCCTAATGCTGAGAGGTGATCATTTTTTAAATCCTGGCAATTCAAAAAATATTCAACTCCGGACTTTTACCAACTCCCGAACTGGGAACGTCATATACGGTCTGATTTGTCCATGCCCAAAGATATATGTGGGTCAAACCACACAGGAGTTACGAAAAAGGGTCCAAAAACATATCTCTTTACATAATGCAGAACAGGACCTTAGGAATGGAAAACAACTGTCAACGGTGGCAAAACATTTCCATAACGTACATCAGGGCAACTCAACAGGTATAAGAATTGTCAGACTGCAAAAAATTCAATCCAACATACGGGGTGGTGACATCACACCGGCTCTACTACGTTCGGAAGCCAAATGGATCTTCGATTTGTCACCACAGACGTCACAGGGCATCAATGAAGATATGTTATTTTCCAGTTTTTACAAAAAGTAAGTAAACCATACTCTTTTACACCTTGTTTTCACACCATTCGTTCACTCTCTTCACCCTCCCATTCTCACACAGTCAGCACCTTTGCATGCACCCTGGATCACCCCCAGCTTGCTTTATTGTGATCCCATAATATCTCTCTTTTTTATTCACAAATATTTTTTCCTTTGATACATTCACTGATTCCTTTTTTTTCTTTCTCGTCATATCTCCCGTCTCTCTTTGTCCTCACTGTTTTCCTTTTTCTTTCTCTTTTTTCTTGTCCCTTTCCCTTTCACTTTCCCTCTTCTTTCTTGTCCTGGCTCCACGCTCCCACTTTTTACTCCTTCTCGATTCACTCCTCATTTATCTCAGTGTTGTCACACATTGCTAAGTTCACATTCCACACATCACTTCACAGCATCCATTCTTTGGGTTTAGATCTACTCCCCAGGTACGCTCCTGGTATATCCTTTTTCCGCAGCAGAAATATTATTCCCTGTCATCTTTTACAGTTGTCCACCACATAGCTCCAATGCTCTGACTTTGCGTCTCATACATGTTTTGTGTATATTATCCTTAGGTGTGCCTATGTCCTTCTGCATCTCTACGCGACATGTATTTATGGCTTTACCTGGTGTTTTACCTTACAGCCTCTGTTTTAGTGTGGGTCTGGTTTTTGGACCCCCATAATATGTATATGCTGTTTACATGTATACTGTTTATATACATTGTCTGTATGCTTATACCGATATGTATTTATATATGTTCCTCTTTGTATTGTTCTGCCGTGGCAGTGTGCATGTGTGTATGATTGTACATGGGCCCATGGTTGTGTGGTTGTGTGTGTGGGTTGTGCGATTTCACATTGTTATTCATGAACTGGTGGACTAAGTGCCTTTGCTTAACATGTATGTACTTTATAAGGCCTTGGCTTTATTCTGACCTTGCGCCGATGCGCAACAATCAGATCGTGTGCGCCAAAATCCCGGGGCAATTCAGGGGAAATCGGCACAAATCGGAAATATCCGGGTAACACGTCGGGAAAACGCGAATCGGGCCCTTAGTAAATGACCCCCATTATCTATATACACATTAATTTATCATACTTTTTATCACCATTTATTGGTTTATCTTTTAAGTTTCATATGCTGTACACCGTGGCCTCCCAGACGATATTTGCATAGTGCATGTGTCGTTTATCTGCCCACTAACCACTTCTGTATATATGAGCACTATCAGCACTTTACTTTTAATTGAGATAGTATCTCAGTTGCTTAAACATGTTTGACAGCAGTTAGTGGTGGTTTCACAGATACTAGCTAACAGCACGCATGCGCTCACCCAGTTTTCCCTCCTCACGGCCATCCCGGAAGTGACGTTACACCACTTCAGATCACATGCATGGGCGCCGCCATCTTGGATTCCCAGCGTCCCACAGCTGCAGGCCAGCGTAAATTTGTTTACAGAGGTATTTATAGGAATACACCACACTTGTCGGGCACCCCTGAGGAAGCCGCAATCTGCGGCGATACGCATGGGGCGTCTTTTTCCGACCCTGTCTCTCCCTGCACTGTCCGGACCAGATGGTAATTATTATCATTTTACACAGCAGCGTATTTATTGTTAGGAGCGATCCGCTCCCTCTGCTTGGGTGTTTCTGCGGAGTTTCATCTTTTATGCATGTTAGGGGTGCAGATTATTTCTGCACCCCAGATTATTTCTTGTGTCCAACCTGTGTGTTGTTTTTGTATATATCTTTTCATATGTTAATAAAGATTACTCCTTTTGGCTATTACACACATGCTTTTGTGTATTTTCTAATTGGTTGCTTTTCCATGTGTGTAGCTCTTTACATTTATTTACTTGGTGCCACGTTCCCACCACTCCCCAATATCCTGTAAAAATTGACACCTTACGAAACGACATATGCCAAAGTAAGAAAAAGCTATTAGCATCAGAACATGGCAATTTTTTTTGTACAAAAGGTATTATTTTTTTTAAATTTATTAAAACAAAATAAAACATATACAAATTTGGTATCCCCATGATTGTATCAACCCAAGGAATAAATGGAAGATGCTAACTACAGGCCCGTTTCTTTCACCAGACAGGGCGGATGATTGCCAGAGCACCACGTAGTGGAGGAAACCAGGGGTTAGCAGCTACCCATTGCCCCCAGCACATGACAAATGAAATAAACTCATTACTCACCTTCCAGGCAAGCACTGCCAGCAAGCGCTGCCTGTCTCATAACATCATAGTGTACGCGTGGGCCGAGAACATGGTAGTCTGGGACTACCTGCATTCTGGTGGGTGGGGTGAGGGGTAGTAATCTGGGGCTACCTATCTACCTAAATTTAGCAGGGGGGGGGAGAGTTCTTGGGCTATCAATATACTTGGCAGGGAATTGAGTGTGCTGGAGCTACCTGTATACAAGGGAGGAATGTGTTATGGCTTCCTGTATACTCAGGCATGTGCTGGGGCTACCTATTAATTTACTGGGAGCATGTGCTGGGGCTATCTATATACTGGGGATGTGTGCTGGGGCTATCAGTATACTGGGGGTGTGTCCTGGGGCTACCTATCTACACTCACCGGCCACTTTATTAGGTACACCTGTCCAACTGCTCGATAACACTTAATTTCTAATCAGCCAATCACATGGCGGCAACTCAAGACAATCTCCTGCAGTTCAAACCGAGCATCAGTATGGGGAAGAAAGGTGATTTGAGTGCCTTTGAATGTGGCATGGTTGTTGGTGCCAGAAGGGCTGGTCTGAGTATTTCAGAAACTGCTGATCTACTGGGATTTTCACGCACAACCATCTCTAGGGTTTACAGAGAATGGTCCGAAAAAGAAAAAACATCCAGCGAGCAGCAGTTCTGTGGGTGGAAATGCCTTGTTGATGCCAGAGGTCAGAGGAGAATGGGTAGACTGGTTCGAGCTGATAGAAAGGCAACAGTGACTCAAATCACCACTCGTTACAACCAATGTAGGCAGAAGAGCATCTCTGAACGCACAGTACGTCGAACTTTGAGGCAGATGGGCTACAGCAGCAGAAGACCACACCGGGTGCCACTCCTTTCAGCTAAGAACAGGAAACTGAGGCTACAATTTGCACAAGCTCATCGAAATTGGACAGTAGAAGATTGGAAAAACGTTGCCTGGTCTGATGAGTCTCGATTTCTGCTGCGACATTCGGATGGTAGGGTCAGAATTTGGCGTCAACAACATGAAAGTATGGATCCATCCTGCCTTGTATCAACGGTTCAGGCTGGTGGTGGTGGTGTCATGGTGTGGGGAATATTTTCTTGGCACTCTTTGGGCCCCTTGGTACCAATTGAGCATCGTTGCAACGCCACAGCCTACCTGAGTATTGTTGCTGACCATGTCCATCCCTTTATGACCACAATGTACCCAACATCTGATGGCTACTTTCAGCAGGATAATGCGCCATGTCATAAAGCTGGAATCATCTCAGACTGGTTTCTTGAACATGACAATGAGTTCACTGGAATCAAATGGCCTCCACAGTCACCAGATCTCAATCCAATAGAGCATCTTTGGGATGTGGTGGGACGGGAGATTCGCATCATGGATGTGCAGCCGACAAATCTGCGGCAACTCTGTGATGCCATCATGTCAATATGGACCAAAATGTCTGAGGAATGCTTCCAGCACCTTGTTGAATCTATGCCACGAAGAATTGAGGCAGTTCTGAAGGCAAAAGGGGGTCCAACCCGTTACTAGCATGGTGTAGCTAATAAAGTGGCTGGTGAGTGTATATACTGGTGGCATGTGTTGGTACTACCCATTTGTATATTGGAGGTGAGTGTTGGGGCTACCTATCTATATACTGGGAACATGTGCTGGGGCAACCTATATATATATTGGACGAGTTTGCTGGGGCTAGCTGTAAACTGGGAGGAGTGTGTTGTGCCTACCTGTATACTAGGGGCATATCCTGGGGCTAACTATCTATTTACCAGGGGCATGTGCTTTCATCAGAAATTGGCCTACTAAACTATTACCATCATGTTGTCAACCAGCCGAACAGCTCGTCAATCATGTTTCTTTCATACTGCAGCTTGGTCGCCTCATCAAGAAAATCAACTTTGAAACAGGTAGTAACTCATTGTATAAAGTCAGGGAGGCAGAGAGTTTAACACTAAAGTCAAGCTCTCGCCACCTCTAAAAACCTTCTATCATGTGATTGACATCATGCACCAGACCTCAGGAAGTCTGGTTAATGATGTCCCTGGACGAGGGACCATCAGTAACAAGACGTGAAGGGGGAGTGATAAGGCATGCAAAACTGACTTAAAACTGAGGGGAGTGTTAAACTCTCCGCCTTGTTGACTTCATAAAATCAATTTACATCTCACTTCAAAGTTGATTTTTTGGATGATGTCACCACACTGGACCATGAAAGAAACATCATCTAAAAGCTTCTCAGCTGCTTAATAACATATAGGTAGTGGCATTTGCTGTGAGGTCTGAAGGACACACCCACTTTATTCTTTTGGTCGATGCAATTATGGAGAAATCATATTTGAATAGCTTTGTTACGTTTTAATAAATTAAAAAATGCATTCTGTATATTACCACATTTTGAAACCCAAAGCATTTTTACACTTCAGTATTCAGTACTGTATACAGTGTCATTGTTACTGAGCTGTCATTTTAATTGATACCAAAGTGAGAAATTTAAAGGTTTTTTTCTATTGTTGGTGTATGGTTTTAAAGTCATGCTGTTCATGTAGATAAGCTTATATAGTTGGGTCACAATGTGTGTTAACCTAAAATATATAGTAATTATAGAAGTAAATGAATTTAAAACTAATATATATTTATCTATATGTCAATAAAAAGTATTATGTTGAATTCCAACTATTGCAGCTAAATTATATTTAATACTTTTCTGCATAGGTCATCCAGAGATTTAATGTATTCTTCAATCTAATACTCTGTAGCATTGAAATAAATGTACATATTTATAATTAACATATCAATTCAATGGTAATTTATAATCTCCAATGCTCCATGTGGTTTTCAGGTTTATATAAATATGTAAAGGCCTGTAATATAGGGGAAGAGAAAACCTAACCACATTAGGAATTTTTCTCTGATGTAAATATTAGCAGGTGTATATAAAATATGCACAAAATAATCTGGGTTGACCTTTGTGAATAATTGATCACTAATTTTGCCTTGCAAATGGCAGACAGACCCAAGAAGTGGATTTTACCACAATGTTCTATATAGAGTATCATTTACAACTTTATCAGACATGTTTACAGTAAGGCATAAAACCTGCCGGAGAGGAGTGAGCAAAAACAGAATAGAATCTGTTGCTTGATTATTTTCTATTGCTGATAATTATAGCGTTTACTGTAAAGGAACAAGAGCTACAAAATTAATTTATTGGAGGATGTTTAATTATCAAGCATCTTCTTCTGCGCTATACAAAAAGTGAACATATTCACAGTGGCTACAGACTACTTTTTTATGGCACATTTTGAAAAACTGTGTTTTAATTAAAAAGGGATTATGTTTTTTTTATCTCTTCACAATATAAACCTAAACTACTAAGCTGTTTGGGAGCTTTAAAAGGACATATTAAAAATTCTAAATTATATAGAACACTTAAACACTCTTCATCTCATTTTAAATGAGCAAGTATTTGGGTGGGCTTAATGCCGTTGGTAGCCCTAAATCCTTCATAAGACATGGATATGTACCTGAGGGGGAAATTATCATTGGGTTTTTCATCTATGTTTGGCGCTGTTTTGGCACAGTAGTGGTACAAATGCTGTTTCGTTACTTTCCATTGCTAAAATGCTCGGGTGCTCGTTACTCGAGCCGAACATTTCCAGATGCGCGAGTGCTCGTTTCGAGTAACGAGCCCCATTGAAGTCAATGGGAGACGTTTTGGCACAGTAGTGGTACAAATGCTGTTTCGTTACTTTCCATTGTGTCAAATGTACATAGGAGAGTTCAAAGTCACTTTAAAGTGAACCCTGCTTGTACCAAATTCATTATTTGCATAGAATGGCTTTCATAATACTGAACTAAATTCATGATTTGCAATTTGGCACAAATTTTTGTAAAGGCGCATATTTTGCCACAAAATGACATCAGTCACCCCGGCGTAGAAATAGGACTACAACCACTACCAAATTTATCGAGACCAATTGCTCTTTAAAGGGACATGTGCGCCAAAAAAGAACATTTTGCAACAAACACAAAAAACAACAATATTATGAGACAAAACAAAAAAAATAAAACTGGCCCACATTTGTTAGTGTTTGTGCAAGTTTTCTGTCTGACTTTGCACTAGAAAGAATGATAATTGTGATTGTGGATCACTTAATGAATGCAGATAAAACAAAAAAGGCAAATGAACATAGAGAACCAATGGGCCTATTTATCATAGGCCGACGCTCGTGCAGGATACATCAAGAGTAGAGATGAGCGAGTATACTCGTCCGAGTATACTGCTCGGTCATGTATTAGCATACTCGGACCGGATATCTCGGCTGCTCGAAATCGAGCATTACATTAATAAAATAAAGTGAAGGAAAGTATTTTTATTGCAAAATAAAATATACCACATGTTTCCAGATGTTTTAATTGTTAGAATACATTGAAAAAACACTATTCTTCACTTTACAGGTGTTCGCGCTTGTCTCCCGCTAAGTTCGGAGATGTTCGGAACATCTGGAATGTGAAGAATAGTGTTCTTTCAAAGTGTTCTGCAATTAAATGGTCCTGTGTTCACTGTTTTCACTGTTTTTATTCTATTCTTCACTTTGCAGATGTTAGCGCCTGTCTTCCGATAATGTCGGAGATGTGCGCGCACATCAGCAATGTGAAGAATAGAATAAAAACATTAAAAACTGTGAAAACACGAACATTTAAGTGCAGAACACATTGAAAGAACACTATTCTTCACATTGCTGATGTGCGCGCACATCTCTGACGATTATCGGAAGACACGTGCTAAAATCTGCAATGTGAAGAATAGAATAAAAACAGTTAAAACAGTCAGTGAACACAGGAGCATTAAGTGCAGAACACATTGAAAGAACACTATTTCACATCCAGATGTTCGCGCACATCTCCTAACTTAGCGGGAGACACGCGCAAACACCTGTAAGTGAAGAATAGTGTTTTCAAGTATTCTAACAATTAAAACATCTGGAAACATATGGAATATTTATTATGCAATGTTCTTTTAATGTTCTATTTTATTTAAAAAATGCTCGGGTCTCCCATTGACTTTAATGGGCTCGTTATTCGTACGAGCAATCGGCATCGGGAAAAGTTCATACCGAATAACGACCACCTGAGTATTTTAGTGCTCGCTCATCCTAATTCAAGACGCTTCAACCAACTTGATGTATCGGGCAGGCTGTGTGCAGCATTTTTTACTGCAGGTAGGGCCCAGTGTCGCAGTCAGCGAAGAAGGGCTCAACGCAGCGGGTACCGGCGGGACAGTAAAGCCCTGTGCCGGCCTACTTCCGCCGGCCCGGCCCCCCCTTACGCCCTTTCACGCCCACTGACATTAAGTGTGCGAGCGGAGAGGGCAAAATAGTCGCAAGTGCTAGCATAAAGTGACGTGGCGCAGAGGTCGTGATAAATAGCCCCCAAGTCACTGTCAAATTGTATTGGGTCTGCAACCAGATTGTCTGTATTGCTTCATTAAAAAAAGAGACTGTTCCTGAATTGTCGTAGGGCATATACTTGTACTCTATACTCAGTGAAACCTTTTGATACCAGTTAAATCTATTGGCGCTATCACAGACACTGATAAATGAATAGAAATGAATAGAAAATGGACAGATTCTAGTTGGAGAGAGATAGATGTAAATGAAAGAACGAACCTCCTTCATTTGTGCCACTGTGGGCTCCTGCGTTGCTGCTGACGCCACCTCCACACTTATAATGTGCCACTCTGTGAGTCCTGCTCCTGCTGCTGCTGACGCCACCTCGACACTATATCATTGTGCCACTCGTGTTCCTGCTGCTGCTGACGCCACCTGCACACTATATCATTGTGCTAGTCTGTGGCGCTCCTCTGCTGCTGACACCACCTCCACCACATATATCATTTGCCACTGTAGGAGCTCTGCTGCTGATGCCAACTCCACAACTATATCATCGTGCCATCTTGGGCTGACGCTGCTGATGCTAATGCCAACTCCACACTATATCATGTGCCAATCTTTGGGCTCCTGCGCTTGCCAACTCCAGACAGATATATTTTTGTGCCTCTCTGCTGCTGCTGACTCCACCTCCACACTATATCATTGTGCCACTCTGTGGGCTCCTTCTGCTGCGCTACTGATGCCACCAACACACTATATCATGTGGCAACTCTGTGGGCTCCTGTGAAAAAGCTACCCTACTACCATTGTGCCCTGTTGTGGGCCTCTGCTGCTGCTGCGAGCCCCAAGCTGCTCACCCTTAATCTTTGGTCCACTCTGTCTTGCTGTGCTCTACTCCCTCCTTCTCAGTCCCGTTATCGTCTGTTGTTACCACTCTAATTTGCACAAGCTCATCGAAATTGGACAGTATAAGATTGGAAAAAAATGTTTGATGAGTCTCGATTTCTGCTGCAACATTTGGATGGTAGGGTCAGAATTTGGCGTCAACAATAGGAAAGCATGGATCCATCCTGCCTTGTATCAACGGTTCAGGCTGGTGGTGGTGTGACGGTGTGGGGAATATTTTCTTGGCACTCTTTGGGCCCCTTGGTACCAATTGAGCATCATTGCAACGCCACAGCCTACCTGAGTATTGTTGCTGACCATGTCCATCCCTTTATGACCACAATGTACCCAACATCTGATGGCTACTTTCAGCAGGATAATGCGCCATGTCATAAAGCTGGAATCATCTCAGACTGGTTTCTTGAACATGACAATGAGTTCACTGTACTCAAATGGCCTCCACAGTCACCAGATCTCAATCCAATAGAGCATCTTTGGGATGGGGTGTAAAGGGAGATTCGCATCATGGATGTGCAGAATGTATTATTACTCAGTAATCCAGATAGAAAATAATAAAAGTAATACTCACCTCTGCTCTCTCTCGCCAGTGGCGCTAACTGAAGTGTTTTGCACATTACTTGCGTCTGGGTCTTGAACACTGAGGCAATGATTTTTTATGAACATATAACCTTGCCAGCAATTTGCATGTCCGTACTTCAGGCAATCTGCTGCCTCCGTAGACTCTGTCATCTACCGCCCGAACTTCATCCCACCTCATGATAGAAGCAGCCCTGCTGGCAGGTCTTCATAGTGCAGTGATTTTCAACCAGTGTGCCGTGGCACACTAGTACGCCGCGACACATGGTCGGGTGTGCCGCGGGGAAAGTTCCCCAAACTATGCCACCCCCTGTGCTGTGTTTCCCGGCAATGCGCAGCGATGCGCAGTCACGGCTTCTTACAATGTAGGAGACGTGTACAATAACACATGTGCAGGCTTTGAACCTCGCATGACAAAATGACGTCACCAAGGCCAGTGCATCATCCTGAGAACGGAGAGTCTCTCGCTTTTGCCCACCGCCAAGGTAATGCCCACCAATAATGCTGACTATATGAGCTTTTGCCTGAGTATATGAACTGTTGGCAGAATACTCAGCATATGAGCTGGTACTTTTAGTACTCCAGCAGTATACTGCATATAACAATGAGAAATGTAAAGAGCTAATTCGATTCAAAATGAAATGTATCATGTATTAATAAGCCGAATGAAACTAAACAGAAGTCCACATTCGTTTGGGGAATTACAAAGAACACAATGGTTAGGATTAATGTATTGTCCAGAAACACTGCACTCGCAAATGATCTAAAAACCCCCATTAACTTATTCAAATGTCATACCAGATACATGTATTTAAGTCTCTGAATTATTTAGTGTGGTCTAAAAATATTCTGTCCGCGGCTAATGATCCCAGTGAAAATTCATTGTCTCCCTTTTTTTGTAAAGTAGTGGATTTGGTAATAGTTATTGTTGTTGAGATTATCACAGATTCAACCGGAGCCACAATGAGAAAATATGATAATGTCCACATACAAGGTTAATGAATTGTTCAAGCATTCTCTCCAACCCACTGTTTGGTGTATAATCTGAGAAGTAGCATCCATTTGATGCATGTTTGTACGTCTACTAAATGTGCTAGATTCTTTTGTTTTATTTTTTGTGGCAAAGGTTGAGCTATGTAATGCTACATTTACAGGAACTACAGCACAATGGAAAAAGAAGGACAAACAGGGAACCCTAAAGCTAGATCCACTCAGCTGTCCCTACCTGCTTTCCCCATATGGTAGTGATAACAAGTGAACTTCCTTCGCAAAGTAAAAACAGAGACAGAAAAAGACAGTCAAAATCCAATATTCATATAATCAATTTAGGCAGTCAACAGGAAGGAAGGCAGTGTTCAGACTAGTGCAAGATAGAATACAAGCTAAATAGAAAATCACATGACACACAGCACATGACAAGGCACATGTGTACACGGTATAATATAGTAACAAGAAGCTCTGGTTTCTTTTAATTCTTTTTGTTTCAGATAATGATTTTTTTATTTTATATATCAATTCATTATTTGAACAATAAAAGTTTATTGCAGTGTATAAACCTCTAACTCTCATGTGTACTTTGATTGGTACATTAATTCTTAACTATTTGTTATCTGCAGTGATCAAATGGTCAAAGGGTCAAAATGTAGTGTGTACAACGAATATTCCAAACTAGTTGTTATGAGAGCTATCGCGAGTCAACATAATATGGCAGTACTTTGAAGATTGATCAGACAACCTGCGGTAAAGACCCAATGGGGTCTGAAAAAAATAGAATTTTTTTTAAAAAAAAAGTAAAGTTCAAATAGCCACCTTTGCCTTGAAGTGATATAAAAATAAACAGTAAATCTCAAAACATGATAGGTATGGCCATATCCAAAAGTCTATCCCAAATCTATCATAATTCAGGTTCAAATCTATGATCCTGAACGCAATACGTGATAATTTGAATTGTGATAAAAGGCTTTGCAATACCAAAATAGTAACAATGTGATGTCATCACAATCCTGTAAAAATAGAAAAATACACAAAGCATGTGTGTAATAGCCAAATGGAGTTATATTATAACCAATGAAAAGATATACAAAAAACGACACAGAGGTTGGACACAAATGATTAAAATCATCTAAAACAGAGGAGATACAGCCAGCTGTACCCCTCACACAAGTATGGACAGAGGGGGACATTATAGATAAATATGAAAAGGAAGTGACCAAAGAAACGTGACCATTTATGAGGGACCGTCATGATATGAGAAAAAGAGGGCATATAGGTGGAGACACAGAGAAATACAGGAGGCTTCCTAAGCGCCCCTCCGTGTTAATCTCAAATAATGTAACATCTTCAAGTGATTTTTATCGACGGACGCGGATAACAAACAGAAAAATTAACAAATGTTTTGTGTAAAGATATCTATTTGTACTTTCCGACAATTTCTTTAAACTCCCTATGTCACCAAGCCATCGAAAGGACAACATGCCTGACGTGGACCGAAGGACCTCAACACTCTACTTGATCTCCTGAGGGAAAAGAGCAAGATCAGGGTGCCACTTCAGGTAGACCCAACTTTACGTTGCACACTCCTTCACAATCACACCTAATTTTGCGCCTGTTTTCCTGCGATACAAAATTTTTCGATTGCATGATACAGGATATTCGTAATCTGAAAGAAGATCCATGGCAGGCAAGATCTGGCCAAAGCGGAATGCAAGCATTAACTTAAGTAAGAACCCATCATTTATTATAAAGGAGGCCGACAAGGCAAAGGGGGAATGTTGTCTTATGGACGGTTGAGCAATAATGGCGGAGGCCAATAGACAACTTAAGAACTAACAGTACTATTTGCCTTCCCTCAGATCCACCTCCAGTGTGTTTTAAAGCCAAGTTGATTGATTGGTGGAACCAGCATGGAGACTTGGGATTTCACCCGATGAGAGAAAGATTTCTTGACGGTTAAGGCCCACAGTCACACCAACCTTCTACATGCGGCCCAGGTACATAAGGCAATCAACAATCCCGGGGAGGCCGATCGTGCAGCAGTTGGTAGCCTCTGCGAGAAGGCTGTATCTATCTTGATTTTTTTCCTGCAGGAATGGGTTATCCAAGTCGCCCACCTATGTTCGGGATTCCTCACAAGCCTGATAAATCTATTGGATCAACTGAATGTGGTCCTACCAATGACGAGATTTGGATAGTTTGGACGTGGAGTCCTTATATATGAACTTTATGCACGAGGTAGGTATTAATGCCCACTGCTCACTTCTTAAGGCAGACTACCACAGTGATGAGCGACATCATGCGTTCCTACTTGAAATTCTGGGCTTGTTCCTTAAGCAAAACTATTTTGTATTTGACAGGACCTATACTGACAAGTATGGGTACTGCAATGGGTGCACGCTGTGCTCCTTCCTACACCAACCTATTTTTAGGTTGGTGGAGGAGACCAGCATGTACATTGGAATCCTTCCAGCGAAACGTCGTCGGTTTGGTCCGAAATCATCGCTGTGCTTCTGCTGTGGAGAGGCTCCTTTGAGTCCTGTAGGACTTCATTGACACATTGAATACCAACACATGGCAAATACGATTAAACACCGTTTTCTCCCGTATAGAAGTCAACTTTCTGGACCTACAGATCCCATTCAACAGGGGCACATTGAAACGACCCTATATAGGAAGGAAACCGCGACAATAGTTTGCTCCATTATTCGAGCTTCCATTCACGCATCTTTAAAGGGTATTCTCGTCTGGGGCATTCACATTCAGTTTGATAAATATGCCCATATATAACATTTCTTCAATTAGATGTTATTACAAAAAGTGTTCTTGTGTGAAGATAATTTCTCATAAATGTAGTGATTTTGTCCCTTAGAAATGAATAGCTTCCTCGATACGGCACCTCGCTGGAGTGATTGCACAAAAGACACAAAAAGTTTTTGTATATCAAATGTCGGGAGTAACTGCATGTCCCACAGCCGTCGCTGTGTGTAATGATAACTGAAGCCAGAGGTCACGGAGGACTCTATAGCGAAGTCTGGCCACTGCTGCCAGAGTGTGACGTGGTCGTATCCGAGGAAGCCATCTGTTTCTAAGGACCAAATCACTACATTTATAAGAAATTATCTTCACACAGGAATACATTTTTTTTAATAACATCCAATTGAAGAACTGTTTATAGGAAGATTAATTAAACTAAATGTGAGTGCCCGAACGAGAATACTCCTTTAGATGGACATTTCAATCTGACAGTTTTTTTACGAGTCAAGGGAAACGCAGTACACAGGGAGAGTTGACTCCACTCAAGGACTGACACAGAGATTCCGCGACCGTGTGCTACCCAAGAGGGTTATTTCCAAGGCAATAGGTGTGAAGGATTGCACAGAAGTGATCTTTCACCACAAGACAGAAATCCTCGGAGGGAAGCCTTGCCTCATTACGGCATTTCATAACCAAGGTCGATGTATATAGGTATTGCATAAAAATGGGGTATCCTAAGAGCGACCCAAGATTGGTGATCCATGTACCTCCCAACCCTAGGATGATCGCCCGCCAGCAAGAAATTTATGTGACTCCCTGACGGGAGTCACTTTCAGAGACCAGTCGGCACTGGGCTCGCTCAGAGACTACTGGCTCTTACCTGTGTGGAGACTGTACTGTGTGCCCTATGCGAAGTTGATCTTTTTTTAAATCCTGGCAATTCAAAAAATATCAACTCCGGACTTTTACCAACTCCCGAACTGCGGAAAGTCATATACGTCTGATTTGTCCATGCCAAAGATATATGTGGGTCAAACACACAGGAGTTACGAAAAAGGGTCCAAAACATATCTCTTTACATAATGCAGAACAGGACCTTAGGAATGGAAAACAACTGCAACGGTGGCAAAACATTTCCATAACGTACATCAGGGCAACATAACAGGTATAAGAATGTGTCAGACTGCAAAAAAATTCAATCCAACATAGGGGGTGGTGACATCACACCGGCTCTTCACGTTCGGAAGCCAAATGGATCTTCGATTTGTCACCACAGAAGTCACAGGGCATCAATGAAGATATGTTATTTTCCAGTTTTTACAAAAAAGTAAACCATACTCTTTACACCTTGTTTTTCACACCATTCGTTCACTCATCTTCACCCTCCCATTCTCACACAGTCAGCAACTTTGCATGCACCCTGGATCACCCCGTTGCTTTATGTGATCCCATAATATCTCTCTTTTTTATTCACAAATATTTTTTCCTTTGATACATTCACTGATTCCTTTTTTTTCTTTCTCGTCATATCTCCGCCTCTCTTTGTCTCCCTGTTTTCCTTTTTCTTTCTCTTTTTCTTGTCCCTTTCCCTTTCACTTTCCCTCTTCGTTCTTGTCCTGGTCCACGCTCCCACTTTTTACTCCTTCTCGATTCACTCCTCATTTATCTCAGTGTGTCACACATTGCTAAGTTCACATTCACACATCACTTCACAGCATCCATTCTTGGTTTAGATCTACTCCCCAGGTACGCTCCTGTATATCTCTTCGCAGCAGAAAATATTATTCCTGTCACTTTTAACAGTTGTCCAACACATGCTCCAATGCTCTGACTTTGCGCTCTACATGTTTGTGTATATTCCTCCGGTGTGCCTATGTCTTGCATCTCTACGCATATATGCGACTGGTGTTTTACCTTACAGCTCTGTTTTAGTGTGGTTGTTTTGGACCCCCATAATACACGAAGTTCTAGCTGTAGTCTTGGAGTATGTTTTATCGCTAAGACTCGGTCATGGTTGTGCACTTATAGCGATATGTATTTAGGTTAGTCCTAGGGTGTCCCTATTGTGCATGTTGCGTGAAGGTTCAGTTGTATACTACCTTGGGCATCAGTGGTTATGTGTATTGTGTTTGTGGGGGTGGGGGTTTTTTTTATTTTTTTGTCTGTGTGTGGGCAGTACGCGAATCTTGCCCGCACGATCTGTTATGTCGACTGACTGGTGGACGAACGTGCTTTGCCACGTCATGTAGTACTTGATATAAGGCCTTGGCTCTATTATTCTGACCTTGAGCCGATGCGCAAACAATTCAAGCTCGTGTTGCGCCAAAATTCCGGGGGCCAATTCAGGGGAGAATCGGCACAATCATCGGAAAAGGATCGGGGTGTAACACCGGAAAACGCGATCGGGCCCTTAGTCGTAAAATGACGCCACCATTATTGTATAATATACATTTTTAATGTTTTAATAACTTTTTATGGCACCCATTTAGTGTTTATCCTTTTAAGACACAGCATTATCTATACGCCGACTCGCACCGCCTTTAGTGCATGCGTAGGTATTGCACTAACCATCTATATATGAGCACATCTAGACCTTTTATTTAGGATTATCTCAGTTGCACTTTCACATGTTTGACAGCGTTAGTGTGTTTCACAGATTACAGCTAACAGCACGCATGCGCTCACCCAGTTTCCCTCCACGGCCTCCCGGAGTGACGTTACAAACTAGTCCAGGTCACTGATGGCCGACCCGCCATCTCGCGATTCCCAGCGTCCCACAGTGCAGGCCACCTAATTTGTTTACAGAGGTATTTATAGGAATACACCACACTTGTCGGGCACCCTGAGGAGCCGATCGCGCGATACGCATGGGGCGCTTTCCGACCTGCTCTCCCTGCACTGTCCGACCAGATGGTATTATTATCATTTACACAGCAGCGTATTATGGTAGGAGCAATTCCGCTCTCTGCTTGGGTGTTTGCGGAGTTTCATCTTTTAGATGTTAGGGGTGCAGATTATTTCTGCACCCCAGATATTTCTTGTGTTCCAACCTGTGTGGTTTTGTATATATCTTTTCATATGGTAATAAAGATTACTCCTTTTGGTATACACACCATGCTTTTGTGTATTTATAATTGGTGCGTTTCATGTGTGTAGCTCTTTACATTATTTATTGGTGCCACTGTTCCCACCACTCCCCAATATCCTGTACAATTGACACCTACGAAACGACATATGCCAAGTAAGAAAAAAGCTATTAGCATCAACATGGCAATTTTTTTTGTACAAAGGTATTATTTTTTTAAATTTATTAAAACAAAATAAAACATAGACCAAATTGGTATCCCATGATTATAAACCCAAGGAATAAATGGAAATGCTAACTACAGGCCCGTTCTTTCACCACCAGCAGGGCGGATATTGCCGAGCACAACTGCATGAGGAGGAAACCAGGGGTAAGCAGCTACCCATGCCCCGCATGACAATGAAATAAATTACTACCTTTCAGGCAAGCACTGCCATCAAGCGCTGCCTGTCTCATCACATAGGTAGCGGGGCGAGAACATGGTAGTCTGGACTACCTGCATTCTGGTGGGTGGGGTGGAGTGGGTAGTAATCTTGGGGCTACCTATCTACCTAAATTAGCAGGGGGGGGGAGAGTTCTTGGGCTATCAATTACACTTGGCAGGAATTGAGTGTGCTGGAGCTACCTGTATACAAGGAGGAATGTGGGTATGGCTTCCTGTATACTCAGGCATGTGCTGGGGCTACCTATTAATTTACTGGGAGCATGTGCTGGGCCTATCTATACTGGGGATGTGTGCTGGGGCTATCAGTATACTGGGGTGTGTCCGGGGCTACCTATCTCACACTCACCGGCCACTTTATTAGGTACAACTGTCCAACTGCTCGATAACAATTAATTTCTAATCAGCCAATCACTGGCGGCAACGTCAGACAATCTCCTGCAGTTCAACACCGAGCATCAGTTAGATGGGGAAGAAAGGTGATTCTGAGTGCCTTTGATGTGGCAGGGGTTGGTGCCAGAAGGGGCTGGTCTGAGTGATTTCAGAAATGCTGATCTAACTGGGATTTTCACGCCACAACCACTCTAAGGGTTTACAGAATGGTCAAGAAAAAGAAAAAAAACATCCAGCGAGCAGCAGTTCTGTGGGGGGAAATGCTTGTTGATGCAGAGGGTCAGAGGAGAATGGGGTAGACTGGTTCGAGCGGATAGAAAGGCAACAGTGACTCAAATCACCAATCGTTAACCAATGTAGGCAGAAGAGCATCTCTGAACGCACAGTACGTCGAACTTTGAGGCAGATGGGCAAGCAGCACGAAGACCCCACACCGGGTGCCACTCCTTTCAGCTAAGAACAGAGAAACTGAGGCTTACGATTGCCAAGCTCATCGAAATTGGACAGTAGAAAGATTGGAAAACGTTGCCTGGTCGATGAGTCTCGATTCTGCCGCGCATTCGGATGGTAGGGTCAGAATTGGCGGCAACAACATGAAAGTAGGGATCCATCTGCCCTGTGATCAACGGTTCAGGCTGGTGGTGGTGGTTGCATGATGTGGGGAATATTTTCTTGGCACTCTTTGGGCCCCTGGTACCAATGAGCATCGTTGCAATGCCACAGCCTACAGGTATTGTTGCTGACCATGTCCATCCCTTATGACCACAATGTACCCAACTCTGATGGCTACTTTCAGCAGGATAATGCCGCCATGTCATAAAGGTGGAATCATCTCAGACTGGTTTCTTGGAATATGACAATGAGTTCACTGGAATCAAATGGCCTCCAACAGTAACCAGATCTCATCATAGAGCATCTTTGGGATTGTGGTGGACGGGAGATTCGCATCAGGATGTGCAGCCGACAAATCTGCGGCAACTCTGTGATGCCATCATGTCAATATGGACCAAAGTCTGAGGATGCTTCCAGCACCTTGTGAATCTATGCACGAAGAATTGAGGCAGTTCTGAAGGCAAAAGGGGGTCCAACCGTTACTAGCATGGTTGTAGCTAAATAAAGTGGCTGGTGAGTGTAATACTGGTGGCATGTGTTTGGTACTACCCTTTGTATATGGAGAGGTGAGTGGTTGGGGTGCTACTCTATATACTGGGAACATGTGCTGGGGAACCTATCTATATATTGGAACGAGTTTGCTGGGGCTAGCTGTAAACGGGAGGAGTGTTGTGGCTACCTGTTATAGGGGCAGATCCTGGGGCTAACTATCTATTTACCAGGGGCATGTGCTTTCATCAGAAATGGCCTACTAAATATTACCATCAGTGTGTCAACCAGCCGAAACAGCTCGTCAATCATGTTTCTTTCATACTGCAGCTTGGTCGCCTCATCAAGAAAATCACTTTGAAACAGGTAAGTAAACTCAGGTATAAAGTACAGGAGGCAGAGAGTTTAACACTAAAGTCAAGCCTCTCGCCACCATAAAAACCTTCTATCATGTGATTGACATCATGACACAGACCTCAGGAAGTCTGGTTAATGATGTCCCATGGACGAGGGACCATCAGTAACAAGACATGAAGGGGGAGTGATAAGGCATGGCAAAACTGACTATAAACTGAGGGGAGTGTAAACTCTCCGCCTTGTTGACTTCATAAAATCAATTTACATCTCACTTCAAGTTGATTTTTTGGATGATGTCACCACACTGGACCATGAAGAAACATCTAACAAGTTCTCAGCTGCTATATACATATAGGTAGTGGCATTTGCTGTGAGGTTGAAGGAACACCCCCACTTTTATTTTGGTCCGATGCAATTATGGAGAATTCATATTTGAATAGCTTTGTTACGTTTTAATAAATTAAAAAATGCATTCTGTATATTACCACATTTTGAAACCCAAAGCATTTTACACTTCAGTATTCATACGTGTATACAGGGTCATTGTTACTGAGCTTGTCATTTTAATTGATACCAAGTGAGAAATTTAAGGTTTGTTTTTTAGAGATGAGCGAGCACTAAAATGCTCGGGTGCTCGTTACTCGAGGCCGAACATTTCCAGATGCGCGAGTGCTCGTTTCGAGTAACGAGCCCCATTGAAGTCAATGGGAGACCCGAGCATTTTTCAAAGGGACCATGTTCAGGAATAAAATGTGTTATTTAATTGAAAAATAATGTATTCTCGATAATTTGCAAACATCTGCGATCTATTCTTCACTGTTCCGCGCGTATATATCTCCCGACAAGTGTCAGATGTAAAGAACAGTGAAGAATGAATTAAAACATTGAACACAGTGAACACGTAACACAGGAATCATGAATAAAAACACAGTGCAGAACACGTGCAGAATAGATTACAGATGTTCGGCACATCTGCTACTTGTCGGGAGATACGCGCGGAACGGCGCGACAAAATAGCATGTGAAAACATAATATGTGTGTGAAGAACACATTGCAGATGTTTAAATACATCCTGCAATGTGTTCTTCACACATATATAAGTTGTTACTTCACATGCTATTTGTTTCGCCGTTCGCGCGTATCTCCCGACAAGTAAGCAGATGTGCGAAACATGTAATCTATTCTGCACTGTGTTCTGCACTGTGTTTTTATCTTAAATGATCGGTGTTCAACTGTTTTTATCTATTCTTCATTGTTGCCACTGTGTTTTTTTTAATTAAATGACGAATCTCGAGAGGGGAACTACTCGTGCCGAGAACGAGCCGTTCTCGTAGTACCCCTAAGCTCGAACGAGCATCAAGCGTCGGACGAGCATGTTCGCTATCTCTAGTTTTTTTTCTTGTTGGTGTATGGTTTTAAAGTCATGCGTCATGTCATAAACTTATATAGTGGGTACAATGTGTGTTAACCTAAATATATAGTATTATAGAAGTAAATGAATTTAAAACTAATATATATTTATCTATATGTCAATAAAAAGTATTATGTTGAATTCCAACTTTGCAGCTAAATTATATTTAATACTTTCTGCATAGGTCATCCAGAGATTTAATGTATTCTTCAATCTAATACTCTGTAGCATTGAACATAAATGTACATATTTATAATTAACATATCATCAATGGTAATTTATAATCTCCAATGCTCCATGTGGTTTTCAGGTTTAATAAATATGTAAAGCCTGGTAATATAGGGGAAGAGAAACTAACCACATAGGAATTTTTCTTGATGTAAATATTAGCAGGTGTTGTTAGTAAAATATGCACAAAATAATCTGGTTGACCTTTGTGAATAATGATCACTAATTTTGCCTTGCAATGCGAAGACAGACCCAAGAAGTGGATTTTTTCCACAATGTTCTAAAAGAGTATCATTTTACCACTTTACAGACATGTTTACAGTAAGGACATAAAACCTACGGAGAGGAGTGGAGAGGAGCAAAAACAGAATAAATCTGTGCTTGATTATTTTCTATTGCTGATATTATTAGGTTTACTGTAAAGGAACAAGAGCTACAAATTAATTATGGGGGATGTTTAATTATCAGGCATCTTCTTCTGCGCTATACAAAAAGTGAACGGATTCACAGTGTGCTACAGACTACTTTTTATGGCACATTTGAAAAACTGTGTTTTAATTAAAAAGGGATTATGTTTTTTTTATCTCCTCACATAAACCTAAACTACTAAGCTGTTTGGGAGCTTTAAAAGGACATATTAAAAATTCTAATTAATAGAACACTTAACATTTATCTCATTTTAAAGAGCAATATTTGGGTGTGGCTTAATGCCGTTGGTAGCCCTAAATCCTTCATAAGACATGGATATGACCTGAGGGGGAAATTATCATGGGTTTTTCATCTAATTTG
Organism: Engystomops pustulosus; assembly: GCA_019512145.1. NCBI lineage: Eukaryota > Metazoa > Chordata > Amphibia > Anura > Leptodactylidae > Engystomops > Engystomops pustulosus. The sequence continues at coordinate 97,558,164 of CM033647.1, forward strand.
GCGTGTGTTTTGGCACAGTAGTGGTACAAATGCTGTTCGTAATTTCCATGTGTCAAATGTACATAGGAGAGTTCAAAGTCACTTTAAAGTGAACCCTGCTTGTACCAAATTCATTATTTGCATAGAATGGCTGTTCATATATACTGAACTAAATTCTTGATTTGCAATTTGGCACAAATTTTTGTAAAGGCGCATATTTTGCCACAAAATGACATCAGTCACCCCGGGGTAGAAATAGGACTACAACCACTACCAAATTATCGAGAACCAATGCTTTTAAAGGACATGTGCGCCAAAAAGAACATTTTGCAACAAACACAAAAACAAACAATATGAGAACAAACAAAAAAAAATAAACTGGCCCACATTGTTAGTGTTTGTTGCAAGTTTTCTGTCTGACTTTGCATAGAAAGAATGATAATTGTGATTGTGGATCACTTAATGAATGCAGATAAACAAAAAAGGCAAATGAACATAGAGAACCAATGGGCTACTATCATAGCCGACGCTCGTGCGAGGATACATCAAGAGTAGAGATGAGCGAGTATACTCGTCGTATACTGCGCGGTCATGTATTACATACTCGGACCGATATCTCGGCGCTCGAAACGAGCATTACATTAATAAATAAAGTGAAGGAAAGTATTTTTATTGCAAAATAAAATATACCACATGTTTCCAGATTTTTAATTGTTAGAATACTTGAAAAAACACAATTCTTCACTTACAGGTGTTCGCGCTTGTCTCCCTAAAGTTCGGAGATGTTCGGAACATCTGGAATGTGAAGAATAGTGTTCTTTCAAGGTTCTGCAATTAAATGGTCCTGTGTTCACGGTTTTCACTGTTTTTATTCTATCGTCACTTTGCAGATGTTAGGCCGGTCTTCCGATAATGTCGGAGATGTGCGCGCACATCAGCAATGTGAAGAATAGAATAAAAACATTAAAAACTGTGAAAACACGAACATTTAAGTGCAGAACACATTCAAATAACACTATTCTTCACATTGCTGATGTGCGCGCACATCTCTGACATTATCGGAAGACACGTGCTAACATCTGCAATGTGAAGAATAGAATAAAAACAGTTAAAACAGTGAACACAGGAGCATTTAAGTGCAGAACACATTGAAAGAACACTATTCTTCACATCCAGATGTTCGGCGCACATCTCCTAACTTAGCGGGAGACACGCGCGAACACCTGTAAAGTGAAGAATAGTGTTTTTTCAATGTATTCTAACAATTAAAACATCTGGAAACATGTGGAATATTTTATTATGCACTGTTCTTTTAATGTTCTATTTTATTTAAAAAATGCTCGGGTCTCCCATTGACTTTAATGGGGCTCGTTATTCGGTACGAGCACTCGAGCATCGGGAAAAGTTCATACCGAATAACGAGCACCTGAGTATTTTAGTGCTCGCTCATCTCTAATCAAGACGCTTCAACCACTTGATGTATTCGGGCAGGCTGTTGTGCAGCATTTTTTATACTGCAGGTAGGGCCACATGTGAAAAGTCGCCGACGGCAGCGGGTACTCTGGCGCAGGGACAGTAAAGCCCTGTGCCGGCCTACTTCCGCCCGGCCGCGCCCCCCTTACGCCCTTTCACGCCCCACTGACATTAAGGTGGCGGAGAGGGCAAAATAGTCGCAAGTGCTAGCAATAAGCTGACGTGGCGCAGAGGTCGTGATAAATATGCCCCCAAGTCACTGTCAAATTGTATTGGGTCTGCAACCAGATTGCTGTCATTGCTTCATTAAAAAGAACTGTTCCTGATTGTAGTCAGGCATATACTTGTACTCTATCTCAGTGAACCTTTTATACCCAGTTTAATCTATTGGCAGCTATCACAGACAACTTGATAAATGAATAGAAATGAATAGAAAATGGACAGTATTCTAGTTGGAGAGAGATAGATGTAAATGAAGAACGACCCTCCTTCATTGTGCCACTCTGTGGGCTCCTGCTGCTTCTGCTGCTGACGCCACCTCCACACTTTATAATTGTGCCACTCTGTGAGCTCCTGCTCCTGCTGCTGCTGACGCCACCTCTACACTATATCATTGTGCCACTCTGTGGTCTCCTGCTGCTGCTGACGCCACCTGCACACTATATCATTGTGCTAGTCTGTGGGCTCCTTCTGCTGCTGACACCACCTCCACACTATATCATTGTGCCACTCTGTAGGCTCCTGCTGCTGATGCCAACTCCACACTATATCATCGTGCCACTCTGTGGGCTGACGCTGCTGATGCTAATGCCAACTCCACACTATATCAATGTGCCAATCTTTGGGCTCCTGCTGCTGCCAACTCCAGACAGACTATATTTTTGTGCCTCTCTGCTGCTGCTGACTCCACCTCCACACTATATCATTGTGCCACTCTGTGGGCTCCTTCTGCTGCTGCTACTGATGCCACCAACACACTATATCATTGTGCAACTCTGTGGGCTCCTGCTGACAACAGCTCCACACTATACCATTGTGCCACTTTGTGGGCTCCTGCTGCTGCTGCGGACGCCACCTCCACACTATATCATTGTGCCACTCTGTGGGCTGCTGCTGCTGCTGACGCCATCTCCATGCTATATCACTGTGCCACTCTGTGGGCTCCTGCTGCTGCTGCTGCTACTGATGCCACCAACACACTATATCATTGTGCCACTCTGCGGGCTCCTGCTGCTGCCACCTCCACACTATATCATTGTGGCACTCTGTGGGCTCCTGCTGCTACTGATGCCACCAACACACTATATCATTGTGCCACTCTGTGGGCTGCTGCTGATGACACCTCCACACTATATCATTGTGCCACTCTGTGGTCTCCTGCTGCTGACGCCAACTCCACACTATATCATTGTGGCACTCTGTGGGCTCCTGCTGCCGCTGCCAAGTTCTGCCCTTGTTCACACAACCTCAGGTTCTCTAATGACTGATAACATTCGCAGATTGAGCTCAGGAGAAATCAAACCAAGACAATGATGCAGATTTACTTACCCGGTCCATTTGCGATCCAGCGGCGCGTTCTCTGCGCTGGATTCGGGTCCGTCCGGGATTTATTAAGGCAGTTCCTCCGTCGTCCACCAGGTGGCGCTGCTGCGCTGAAGTATCCCTGGAACGCACTGGAATACACCGAGCCGGGCTGAGTGAAGGTAAGTGCAAGCTCTGCGACACATTTTTTGTTTTAAATGTGGCGGTTTTTCTGAATCCGTCCGGTTTTCGTTCGGCCATGCCCCACGATTTCCGTCGCTTGCATGCCAGCGCCGATGCGCCACAATCCGATCCTGGGGCAATACAAGGAAAATGGGCGCAAATCGGAAATATTCGGGTAATACGTCAGGAAAACGCGAATCGGGCCCTTAGTAAATGACCCCCAATGTATGGTATGCTTTATTACTGTCACCAAGTATTATACAGAAACCTGCAGTGGGGCAGGACAAAGGCTAAATTACTTAGGGGTTGTTGAGGGGTGGATGGTGAACTGTTTGTCTGTCTGTGTGTTTGTACCTTTTCTTCTTTTTCTCCTCCTGCTGGCCAGCAAACATTTGTCTCTGTCCACTATTGTTTCCACAGACAAACCAGTTCAGCAGTCACCACTCAGCATTACCTGATCTTGCCTGTGTGTGTGCAAAACCTGAGCAGAGGGTGAGCTGGGGTTATATAGCCTGTACCTGATTACTGCCAGGTGATGCAGAGCTGAAGCCATGTGGTATATGTTTGTATTTCTTACTTTGGTTACTTTGTGTATATTGTAAACTCACCTTTATTTTTATATTGTGTATTATACTGTATTGTGGTGTTATATATATTAAGTAAGAAATATATTTTTGTGTGACGTTTGTTGTTAAAGGTGCAACCCAGGGGTGTATCCCTTTAAGACTCAAGGGAAATAGTTGGGTATTTAATGACACTTGTGAGTACATGGATTGTCTCTAGGTCAGAGTGTCTGATCTGACCACAGGGGAGCTGCTTGTTCCAAGGTAGCTGCAATCTATCCCCTGAATTATCTGCATTTTTGTTCTGTACATTTTATTTTTGTGCAAATAAATGCAAGCCTTTTCTTTGGACCTGAAGCCTGAGTAAAGATTTATTTTTTTTTAATGGCCAGAAGACCCCACATCTCAACAGGGACCTCACGTACAATGATGTTCATAGTCCATTGCTTGGTAAATTATTACATGGGCATCGGAGACACTTCCCTGAAGTGGATATAGAATCGTAAATCCCTCTTGATAGATGTGAACATTGACAAAGAGAGATGTAAACAGCAGCTGTGGGGGGTCTTTCACTTCTTTGGTGGAGAGCAGGGGACTTTGATCAGCTTCAGCCATAGTCAAACATCTTCTTAGCAAGTATATGAAAAATAAAAACATTTCCATTAAACATAAAACAATATTTCACACCACCAACACATTATGTCATTGTGCCCCTCTGCAGGCTCCTGCTACTGCTGATGCCACCTCCACACTATATCATTGTGCCACTCTGTGGGCTCCTTCTGCTGCTGCTACTGATGCCACCAACACACTATATCGTTGTGCCACTCTGTGGGCTCCTGCTGACGACACCTCCACACTATATCATTGTGCCACTCTGTGGTCTCCTGCTGCTGCTGCTGATGCCACCTCCACACTATATCATTGTGCCACTCTGTGGGCTCCCGCTGCTGATGACGCCATCTCCACACTCTATCATTGTGCAATTCTGTGGCCTACCATGATGCCGCCACCTACACACCCTTAACATCATGCTGCTGTTGCTGCTGGTGCCACCTTTGCAGTTCTTTTTTGGCAAAGACCTGATATTTTCAGGAAAACTGTAATGTATTGTGGATGTGGCATCTCTAATCTTCAAATTCAAATTTAAATGAAAAATTTCAACTAATTCATTACAAATTTCGTCATTGTGCCACAATGTGGCCTCCTCTGCTGTAGGCTCTGTGGGCTCCTGCCGCTGCTGCTGCCACCACCTCCACACTCTATCATTTAGCCACTCTGTGGCTTTCCATGTTGCTGCCACCATGTTGCTGCCACCTGTGGGCTCCTGCCGCTGTTTCTGCTGCCGCCACCTCCACATTCTTATCATTGTGCCACTTTGTGGCTTACCAGGTTGCTGCTGCTGCCACCACCACGCTATGTCATTGTGCCACTCTGTGGCCTACCATGTTTCCGCCACCTCCATAATTTGTCATTGTGCCACTCTGCTGCCTACTCATGCTGCTGGCAACTGACTGTGTCTCCCTGAAACACCCAGTGATTTTCATAATACTGTTTTCACCCTCCATCGCTCTATGACGTTGCCACTATGTTTAGTTTCCACCTTCATTTCATCTGACAAAAGGAATGAAAAGCCTCATGATTGTTAGCTAAAAGCAGGATTGGATGCAGAACACAGAGGACATGCAAATACTGTATCCCATATCCATTTACATCTCTGTTTTGGATCCACTCCTGTTTGTTTTTGGCTTTAGCAATACTGATGATGGATTATTGGGAAAGTGGACACTGACGGACGAAATTAAGGGCAAAATGATCAGTGAAGTCAATGCAGAATTACTGCCGACACCCTCTGCACTCTTTTGGGGGGGGTTCTACATGTATCCGCGTTTAACAGAACAGGTTCTGTCGTAATTTATGGAATCATCTGATGTCAGTGTAAAAAGAGTGCACTCTTTGATGTTACAGTTGGATCCTGGCCCTTAGCTCAGTCCTTTTGAGCTGCCACAGACGATACCTTGTCAGGCTGAGTTCCTGCTTTGCCCATTTGGTGAAGTTGGCCTCTGTAAGTGCACATGGAATTGAAGAGTGGAGGGATTTTAAGAGCGGTGGCTCTCATATGTGTGTCATACTGAAACACAGCATTGTTTGAAGATCAAACCACGCTCCCTATGCATATTTAAGCATGGCACAACGTTCTACAACACACTACAGAGCCTATAGTCAGGAAATGACTGTTTTTAATGTGATTCATCATGATCTGACTCCGGTTGAATCAAAAATTTTTAAAAAAATTTTGGGAATTGGGATGAACCGAATTTTAACAATTGCGCCCATCTCTAAAAGTGATACATGATCGCTGAAATCCCGGCTAAAGAGTTTCCTGGGTCAGTCAGACTTAGCACTACATCATCCGCTAATAGGCCAATATGATGCTCCCTGTCTCTAACCTTCACCCTGCTAAGAATAATTGAAAGGCGAACAGCCAGTCATGGGGGACAGGGGGAATCCCTGCCTTGTTTCTTAGGATATCATAAAAGTTTTGGAGAGGGTAACTGGTGCAGAGGGTAAAATATATAACGCCATTAAGGTTCAGAGAAAGTGACCCCACAGACTGAAGGCCTCCAGAGTACATCTCAGTGGACCTTGTCGAACACCTTCTTTGCATCCAGTATAAGGAGCAAAGAAGGCATTTGATGCATCTCTATAGTCACCATGAGATTTATATATATCGTTGTGTGCCGTCTAAAGTCTGCCTTCCTTTGATGAAGCCAACATGATCTTCCGCGATGATAAGTGCCAGCCTGCTTGCTAGCAGTAAGGCATATAATTTCAGATCACAATTGAGAAGGGAGATACATCAGAAAATGGACAGGATATCAGAGGGTTTGCCTGGTTAGGGAAAAGTCCTGTTCAGGAAAAGTCTGCAGCATTTGAGGGGGTGTACCATTTTGCATAAAGTCATTAAACACCCTGACTAGGAAAGGTGCTGAAATGGCAAAGGGTGCAGGCTCCTTATTATGAGCAAAGCATATGGAATTGATAGAGAGCTATAAAACATGATTAAAGGCATTGGAAAGGTTTGTTTTTCTGTGTGCTGGGCATACTGGGGCTGGCGGGCTGTATACTACAGGGGGCTGGCTATACCCTCCAGGGGGCAGGCTATATTCCACACTGTGCCTACTGGCTATATACTAAAGGTGGCTGGCTGTACCTATATTTTACACAATTTTCTAGTCTTGGTGTTGATTCATATCTTTAAATGAATTCTGCAGTTGTTTCGCTTTGATATGGTAGAAGAAGGGAGCAAGGATAGTGTTGTAAATATTGCAGATCAAGGGTTTTAGCAGTTCCAAACTTTGTTACAGCCTGACAACAACATCTAAAAAGCTGGGGTCAGAAACATAAACCGTACTCATCGGAAAAATTGCTGTCCTACCATTGAGGGAATGTACCTAATGGAAATTGATTAATCCTGCTCATTGCTATTCAGCCCAATCCAGTATGGGTTACTAGCCTGTTGGACTGCTTCTCCAGTCTGCTTCTGGTGGCATGTCAAGGATCTCCTTCATATACTTCCATCAGACCTTGCTGGTTATTCAGTCTTCATTGCTATCTAGTGCTATTGCTATTTGGTTTGTTATTCTGTGTATTTGACCTCTGCTATGCTTACTAACCACTCTATTGCTATCCGGTTCTGTACTTTTTCGCTATCTTGATTTTGACCCGGTTTTGTCCGACTGTGCTTGTCTAGCTGTATCTGTTGTTTGTACCTCAATGCCTTGCCTCTCCAAGTGTGACCCCGCTTTGCCTGTCTCAGGTTTGTGTTGGTTTTATGTGTACCAGGGTACCAGTGACTATGACTGTTGTTACTCGGTCTTATTTTATTTGTATATGTTCTCTGCAACCTGTAAAGCACTACGGTACCTGATGGCGGTATATAAATAAAGATTATTATTATTATTAACGTCACTCCAAATAATAAGAGAACCCTTCTTAACTTTCTGTACCTTTGTAAGAGATTTCTTAAGGAAAAAATGTTGCTTAGTAATAGGACTATAAACTGCAACCAGAGTATAATCAATAGAGTTATCATTACATACACAAATTATAAAGCTGCCATTATCATAAAAAAAAATTTTCCAACGATAAAGTGGATATTAAGGCACTTGCTTACCTCTCATGTAGATAGGTTCATAATTTATCTATCCTTGAACGCCTGGACCATCCAACCAATATCGGAAGAAGCACAAAGCAAAAATAAATCCAGCTTCATATTTTTATGTGTTGCAAATTTTAAAAACCTTAAAAATCATTGCATGCACAAATTGACGTGGCGATTTCCCAGGTGGAAAAAAGGTACTCGCAACGCGTTTCAACTTTCCACAATAATAGGTCTTTGTCAAACATTATAGCCTAAGCACTCAAATACACAAATATATACTTCTAAAACCAGGGCAAAATCATATCTCAGAAACTCACAAACACAGCACCAATAAGCAGTTAAAGCAAGAGATAACATTTATTCTTTACCCACAAAGTGAGAAAAAAGATTATACAACTTTTTCTTTTTCTCTCCCCTTACCCTTACCTCTTCCCCTACTTACTCTTTGGATGAGAGACTAGATATCTTATTTAGAAAATACATGTTGTTAGAAATAAACTAATGTAACAGAGAAAAACATTTACCAGACAGCACATATGTAAGAGTGTGTTTCCAAAGAATGCAGCCCACGATGCAAAAAGCAGGAGTGGAGTCAAAAAAAGAGGAACAGCCTCTCTCAATGGTATGTTCTTATTTATCACTATTCACACCCGACTCTCGCCTCAAAAACTGCATCTGAAAAACTGAACATGTGAATGCACCCTAAGGCTATCGTCGAATTAGTTGTTCAGGAACTGTAACAGCCACTGTATCCTTAAAGGCTATTGACACACCACACATCTTAGCAATACCTGGACCATGCATAACTCTAGGGAATTGTTTGTTTGTTTACACACCGTGAACCATAGCATTTTCCGCTTAAAGGGAGAGTTCAAAAAACAGTTTACTGTCAAAAATTTTAAACATTTAAAGCATGTGGAATAATTCCAACTTAAATGTTAAAATAGGGTCCATGAAAAAAAATCCTTCTTTGGCACCAGCCCTGGACAAGGTGCAGATTTGCACCTAAAAGGTCACAAAAATAAGCCAAAAAAGTGATACATAAGTGAAAAGTCGCACTGAACATCTCGGAGACAATGATACATAAGGCACACTGCACAAGGCACAGACCAATGTGTACTTGAAAAAAAATGCCAGAGCAAAAAGTCACAAAAAAGTCGCAAATACGACAAAAGTCACAAAAATTAGACAATTTGCCTTGCAGAAATAATGATACATGTCCCTCAATGAGTTTTACTGGAAATCCCCAACAATTTTAGATGTTGTTAGCCCTGACGATCATAGTGCTTTTCTGCTGGCAAAGTTTCCTGCGGAGCAGTCAGCAGATATATCATAATATTTTTAAATTGATCAGGTAGGTCTCGACCTTTGTGGGCTGCAGCAAAAAGTCTGCCAAACTTTCAGGGATGCCTCTGAAGCAGAGGTTATTTCTCCTCTTAAAGGGCCATTTATCACTTTTGTGCGCCTAAGTGTAGTAGTTGCGCCTAAATTCTGGCGCACTGTTTTGCCCGAATTATCACCAACTGTGAAAACTTAATTTCCTGCCTCTTATTAATCACTTTACTTTAACATAGTGTAGGCACAATTTTGGCTCAGTTTCAGCGTAATGTTAGATTCGGGCACTTACATGTCTTCCTGCTACAAGCTCCTCTCTGCTTCTCCCAAATCGCAGAATGAAGATAACACCCACAGCAGCACCCAGGTGTGTGACACCCTGCACCCAGTGATCTCCTCAGCAGGGGCTTCTCTTGGAGGGGATCCCACAGTGCTGGTCTCCTGCTGCACCCCTGTAATTTTCCACAGTATCCCCCTCAGACACACTGGTGTCTGAGGGGGATACTGTTGAGAATTATACGGGGGGTACTTGTCTGTAGTATCTGCAACATTCTGCAAATTTCTCAGCTCTTGCTCTGAGCTGAGGATTCTGCAGAATGTTTTGTAAATAGAAGCTGATGAACTGTAAATAGAGACTGCAGCTCCTGTCTGCATAGTATCTAATGTCTGTATTATCTGTTCTAGTGTCTGGCTGAGCTCTGTTGCTGTGGATGAGCTGCTCTGCAAAGGGGCTCAGTGCTTACTTCTCAGTTTACACCACCTTTGGGCTGGAGTGTTTTTGCACCCGTTTTTGCGCAAATGATGAATATCATTAGACGCAGCAAAACATCTGGATTGCTAGGATAAATGAGGGAAAGCTGGTTATTTTTGCTGCACAGCTAGTTTGGCTCAAAAATGGTGCAAAAACAGTGCGCCAGTATGAAAAGGTGCAAAAATAACAGAAATAACGACTGATACTTGTGGCCCAAAGTTCTCTAGAAATGCTAGCTTCGCCTTTGAAGGTTTCCACCTCCTCCTCCAGGTTATCAACCATATTAATTTCAATATGAGACTTTCTCTCCCCAATAGAAATATCTTTAGCTCTTAGACCCTAAATGAATGTCTGTAGTAATGTTAGATCTTAGATCTACTAGCAATTCCTTTATGGTATAGAGAGTCAGCAGGGCCTGCACAAGATCCAGGGTCAGGTCCAGGGGCAACCAAAATTGTGTTCACCAGGACTGATAGAGACAGATTGAGCAGTATTTTTGTTAATACCAGTGAATTAGGTAATGTGTTATTTTGTTATCCTGAGTACATTTAAGAAACTTGTCTTCATTGGAATACCCTTTTAAGTATTCCTTTCAACAATGGGACTCTTGCATAAAAATGTTGGACAGTGTGCAAAGAAGACTATTTGAAGAGTGAGAGAAAGATGAAACAATTTGTAAATAGTTTGGTATTTTTTTCTTTTCCCCTCCTCCTCTGGGGTTTAAATACCCACTTACTATCTTGAGGAAAATGGGGGCAGGAGGTCTTGGGTTGTAAGGAAAAATGTGGAAAACATGTTTGTAATGTTTGATGGTTACTTTTGTGTTATATAAGTAGTTTTTCAATAAAAAAAATACAAAATACAAATCTCGTAAATGGTGCGACTTTGTATCTACTAAATTGGATTGCAATTTTACTTTTTTTTTTGGCCTCCCCAATACATTGAATGCAACTCGGGGCTAGAATATGTCCTGTAGATAACTAACCCTCTTATAGCGTTGTAAACAGAAAAATAAGAAAGTTTGTCTAAAGATATGTTGTGTTTTTGTTTCAAGTAGTAATTTTATGAACATTTATTTTCATAATCAAATAAATAGCCCAATGAAATCATTTCAGTTTTTTAAGTTACAGTGATTGTAGGATGTCCATTTTCAAATACCTATTATGATTTTCTGTGTTAATAGCAGTGGGCGAGTATTTAAGATCATCTTTTTTTGGCTAGAATGTATGCAGAGAATAGATCTCAATATAGAAGACCTGTTCAATCTGCAGGACCCAGACAACTTACTTAAGAAAAAAAGCTTCATGGCGATGGTATTTGTCTAGAATATTCAAATTGTGCACCAACCTTTGATCTTCGCCCCACACAGCATGCCAAATATACTACAATCTAATGCATGACGGGTCATGTAGATGGATTAATCACACGCCATGAACTGACCTGGCTATAGCTAATGTGAGGACTGGAGCGTCTTTATGCTGGCCCACTTTGTGGCTTGGTAGAACAATTCCTTACCCCTCCATACCCACTTGGAATGGAGGTGGCTTTAGGGGGGAGTGGCTATTACTGGTATTCCACCAGGATTTGTGACCATTTTAAGGCTTGTGTGCCAGTAAATCCTATGTAATGTGTTTTTTCCTTAGCGGTGACACTGCAGATTTGTCTACACAGGTTGTTGTCAAATAACACTTACCGGTATTGATTTTTAAATTTAATAAACCTATATTTTTTACCCACGAACTACCTTATGTTACCCCATTCTATTTGCCCCCACTGGTAATAAATAACACTCAGTATTTACATGAATAAATAGTATACGACATGATTACAGATCAGAATACACACAAATATAGCTTGCCATTTAGAATCATGGAGAAAACAGAGAGGTTTGCATATGGACTGTATACACAAAACAATAGAGATTTTACCAAGCTCTTTAAAAAGTTGATTCTTTTTGAGTTTTTTCTCAGAGCTTTTGTGTCAATAAAGAAATAGCTGTAAAAGAGAATATACCCTTTAACATTGAGAGTATATTTTTGTTTTGGTCATATATATTGTTTGAAAAAATCCAATTTCACTCTTTGAACTGTAAACTGTTTTTCTAAGACGACCTAGTGTCAATATCCTTTATCCAATTATGATCACAAAAGAAATTCAAAGTTATTTACTTCTGCTGAATACAGCAAGTACACCTATTCGGTTTTACAATGTCATGGTATGCCTAGGCAGAAATGCTGCACAAGGCTTTTTGTATCCAAAAGGGGTCATAGAAAGAACTATAGACTTTAAGATATTCATAGTTTTCCACATAGATGGATTATACAGATTATTGGTCAAAGAGCAGACACCTTGCTAAGCTGACGTTCAGTACTGTTCATTTTACAATTGTAGGAGACTTTGCTTTGCTTAATATGATCAGATGCATTGCCTTGGATAAGAGAACCTGCATTTTACAAACAATTCTATTCCCTCTATCGAGGTGAATGGGTTTAGTTGCAGTCTATAATTATATCTGACCTTGGTTTAGCACAGTACATTGAGCACTGCACATTTTGAAATGGAGCAATCCTATAATTTTCTGAGCCGTACAAAGCAATTAGCTATATTGTATAGCCTTTATTTTAAAGCCAAATTGTAATCTACAAAGCCCGTGTTTAAAAATATCAAAATATAGTTTCATGTATGACATTATTCACTGGAATAATGCAAGTTATCATGCTCTGGGAATAGTTTTTTAGCCAATATATAGATTTGTCCTTCCTGATCTTTCATATTGAATTGATGTGTCCAGACATGTGTTGGACAAGATGTTCAGTTTTTCAAGACCGCATTCTATTGTTGTATTGCATGACAAAGTATTGCTATTTATTTCGCTGTGTGTTAGTCTTAGAATGGTTTTGTTACATGTAATTTGTACAGTTGCAAATGTTCAATCATAGTAGGTAGTTAGAAGTTGTCCATTCATGGAATGTCCCATCATAAATTAAAGCACCATTATAGTGGTTACTTAATCCAGTTATCCTTATTCAGCCCCCTCTTCTGGGACATGGGACAGCTGTAAAAAAAATTATGTTGGTAAATTCTACAACCACCAAAATCTTACTTACCATGAACATTAGGACAGCATCTCTACTGTTTACAGAATCTGTTGATAGGCAACTAGACCCCCCTATCATCCTAATGTTTTTATATTGGTGCCAACTATAGATGAGCAGACCTAAACTTCCTGTGCATCCCGCACGACCCAGAAATATTGGCAGATTGGCTGTGGAATTGGAACAGCCAGTCTGAACAATAAAAGCCACGACTAGTTGCTAGGAGCGTTAATATGTCGTATTCGGCTGCCAATCCGGCAATATGAAATGTCTCTGTACCTCCATCCAAATTTATAACCTGTGTTATTTTGCACTTTGGTTGCTGACATTGCAGCAGCTGCACCATCAAGTCAGCTTCTTTATACTTTATACAGCAATTATGTCCAGTCTGAGCTTACAGAATACTGATAGGACCCGCTATGTTTCTTATTTTAAGGGTCTGAAATCTAATTTTGTGATTTCAGCACTCTACTTTCCAGTTCCTGGTGTGTAATGGTTAATTTAGGTGTCACTAGCATATTGAAATATTGTATAACAATGGTTTTAGTTATAACAAATTAGAATCCTTAAACAAGTTCAAGCTAAGTTTTAGCTGTATTGTCATCATAAATTTCTTGAAATGTTAGATTTTAACAGCCTTAACCCAGGTCAAATATGGACACAAGGTGTTGCCTTCTGGGCTCAATAAATTATATGTATTCTTCTGTGCACTTGCATGGATCACTTTCCGAAGTCCTTCACAAACAATGCATACAATAACCTTTTTATATTGCCTCAATTATTGTTAATCATCCATTCAGGATGTGTGTGGTTGGAGATTTTATAAGGTATTTAGCTCGTAACTAGATCTGCTTCAGAAATGTCAAGTTGCATTAATATGTGATAACTGCTGAATAATTAATACAAGTCTCACTGTGTTTACAATAAGGTGTATTTGTAATGAATTATTCATTATTATGTTGTAAGGGCACTGACTCTACATCTCTAGGCAATTCTGCAAATAAATATCAGACTCTTTAAATTGTTTTAAGGATGCAAGGTCTTATAGATACAAAGTAGGTGATATATGCATCTATTGTTAGTATATGTATAATGGGAAATTGTATGCAGGTGAAGTAAAGAATGAGCAATGTGAAATGGAAAATGGCCTTGTGTCCCTGGAGAAGAAAGCTGATATCTCATTTTCTATTATATATAGAAGATACATTCATGTGTGGATCTTCTTTTCTAACCTTTTCTACCCAAGAATGACCTTGGGTGAATGAAGCAGATTAGGCAACCCATGTCCACACTGAATAATAAAATTATGTGTGGTTATACTTGTGATATTGTATAATGTGCCACATTGCTTGTGTTGGCTATTAGAAAACTTATTAAAAAATTATATAGTTTTTATCAAAGCCCATTTTGTGCCTTAGAAACTAAAACAGAAAGAGCGGAGCATATTACAGAAACAAGTAATAAAGTTCCAAGTCAGACTTACACTTTTCCAGAAATAATAATTCCTTTATTTATATAGTGCACACAGATTATTCAGCGCTGCACAGAGCTTGCCAAATCGGTCCCTGTCTCCAATGGGGCTCACAATCTAATCAACCTACCAGTATGTTTTGGAGTGTGGGAGGAAACCGAAGGACCTGGAGGAAACCAACGCAAACACAGAGAGAACATACCAACTCTTTGCAGATACTGACCCTGGGACTTGAACCCAAGTGCCAGCGCTGCAAGGCTGTAATGCTAACCACTAAGCCATTGTGCTGAAATATTAAAAATGATGGCTTTGTTTGCACCCGTGTAGGACAGGGGCCCAGGGATTACAATCCTGGAGATGTTCATTTTAAGCCCTTTCTGTGAATGCCCTTTTTCATTTTTTCATTTCCTTATTTGCTTCCCTTCTTTTAAAATCCCAAACTTTTAAATTTTTCCATTTATAAGGACTTGTTTTCTGTGTACCAAACTGTACTTTCTAATGGTGGCATTTAATTTTTCAGAATGTGTACTGGGTAGGGGGAAAACTATTTCTAAATGCAGTGAACCTGACAAAAAAAAAAAAAACGCTTTTGCACCAAGGGGGGTGATTAGAACTTTTAGGGGTTTTTTGTTTTTTAAACTTTTTAAAAATATCAATTTTACTATTTCCTCATGGTACTTTAACCCTAGGGGGTCTGATTGATCCTATCATATACGGCCATGCTACATTGTAAAAAAAAAAACAATATTGCGTTAACATGATCTGTTACAATGTGCCATTGGGACTAATCTTCAGAAATTACATTGCCTGGTGTCTCTA
The DNA here is from genome assembly GCA_019512145.1 of Engystomops pustulosus. Classification (NCBI taxonomy): domain Eukaryota; kingdom Metazoa; phylum Chordata; class Amphibia; order Anura; family Leptodactylidae; genus Engystomops; species Engystomops pustulosus. The sequence continues at coordinate 97,573,519 of CM033647.1, forward strand.
ACGGTCTTCAGGCTGTCATGGTGATGGTTCATCACTCCCCACAGTGTCACAGAGAGCGACGTTCACAGCCAAGATGGTAGCGTCTATGCGCCAGTGGAAGATTTAATGACTGCTTATAAAGAGTTAACACCCACCTTCATTGCCAGCACTGATTGCAGGTGTTGATGATTGGTGTTTGCCCGTGAATCCTCTCCTTACACCCATTGCCTCACACCAACATACTATTACTTCAAATTGCGACAAGGGGTTAACATCAAAATATTTGCTGCCCTGGGAGATTCATAATAAAAATATAAGGTACAACATTTGCAGTGAGATGTCATCTAATCTAGAAAAGGGGTCTTTAGGTAACCTTAAAGGTTGAATAACCATTTTTTTCTGCTACATTACAAGTACATTGTAAAACAAATGTGGGCAGTTTTATCAAAGTGTCTGATGGTAAATCTGCTGTAGAGTAAGACTGTCTAGTATAGTGGTTCTCAACCTGTGGGTCGCGACCCTGGCGGGGGTCGAACGACCAAAACACAGGGGTCTCCTAAAGCCATCGGAGCCATTTTTTGGCACAAATACAATATTCTTGTGCATGGTTTGGGGTCATCGCAACATGAGGAACTGTATTGCGGGGTCACAGCATTAGAAAGGTTGAGAACCACTGGTCTAGTAGTACTTTGCATCTCTAGAAGTAATTTACATCAGAAAACTGCACCAAAATTCAGGCGCACTTGTAAAATCTTTGTCACACAGATTCTCTATTTTGGAGAACATGCTTCTTTTGTCATTCTAGTGTCTGAAAATGGTGTGAAACTGTTGATAAATGTCACGCATCAGATTACTTAAAGGGAACCTGTCACCAGGAGACACATTTTTAGCACTCCCCCAGTCCCCACAGAGCATAGTACATACACTGCCAAAGTGTTTTTGTATAAAAAAAAATAGGTTTTACAGAAAAAAAGAAATATTATATTGTACCTTTCATTTGCATCTGCTGTGTGACTAGGCACTCGTCCACTGGGAGTGGCTAGAAAGGAGCAATCCCCCCCATCCTTGGGAAACAGCTTCTCCATGTGTCCTTTTCAAATATATGAATAACTCCCCTCACTTGGGACTGGCTGTAGAGGAGCAGGGGGCGTCCCTAAGCCAAGTGATTGGTGTTTTCATATATTTGAAAAGGATACATGGAGGAGCAGTTTCCCAAGGGGGGGGGGGGGGGCTGCCCCCTTCCCCCCACCCCCCGGGGGCGGGTGCCCCTTCACACAGCAGATGCTAATGAAAGGTACAATATAATGGGGCAGATTTACTTACCCGGTCCATTCGCGATTCAGCGGCGCGTTCTATGCTGTGGATACGGGTCCGTCCGGGATTCACTAAGGCAGTTCCTCCGACGTCCTCCAGGTGTTGCTGCTGCGCTCAAGACCTTCGGAATGCACTAAAATTCACCGTCCTATCTTGGGTGAAGGTAAGCACGTGTCGAGCGACACTTTTTTAAAAAAAATGTGGCAGTTTTTACGAATCCGTCGGGTTTTCGTTCGGCCACGCCCCCAATTTCCATCGCTTGCATGACGGTGCCAATGCGCCAAAATCCGATCGCGTGTGCCAAAATCTCGGGGCAATTAAGGAAAAATCGGTGCAAATCGGAAATATTAGGGTACCACGTCGGGAAAACGCGAATCTGTCCCTTAGTAAATGACCCCCACTATATCTTTTTTTCTGTAAAACCTATTTTTTATACAAAAACACTTTGTTGGTGTATGTACTATGCTCTGTGGAGACTGGATTGCTAAAAATGGGTCTCCTGGTGACAGGTTCCATTTAATCTGCCCCAGTATGTTAAAATATCACACAGAGGCTCAAAGAACCAAAAGAACAGTTTCTGTAGGAAAAGTTTAGTTTTTTTTTTGAATACTTACACATCTTTACATACTAAGCTGATTATTTATGTATAATCAACGTTTATTGGACAAGACAAAATATAGAACAGTACAATACAATGAGATAATGACTGTACAAGGCTGATCGCGCAGGATCAGAAATAGCAAGAACATTTGTGCATTATAAATTGTAAATTAGGGGTTGGAACCAACTTGTATTACATTGAGTAAGAAACCCCCAGGTGCCGCCTCGTACAGAATAACTATTACAATATGGCCGATATGGCCGCATAAAGAAAAAGGGGATATAAACTGACAAACATAGGCATATAATAGGAGAAAAAAGGAAACGAAAAGGAGAGGGGGGGAGGGAAAAGGGGGAGGGAAAGGTGCGTGAAAAGGAGGGGATACGTACAAGGGGTGGTGGACCTGTAAGACCGGGTTTCAGCGAATAGGGGAGGGCTGTGGCATGTACCTGCCTATGATAGAAGGTCGTGGAGTTCCTGAGAATTCGAGAATGTATCCCATGGGATCCAAGCTGTGTTCGCCTTGCCTGGATCTGCTGAGTCATTAGCTACCAACTCCTCCATTCTACGAATAAACCCAAGCTCTTGGATCCATTCAACTATTGTGGGAGGATGTGGGCTCTTCCAATGTCTGGGAATTACTGTACGAGCTGCGGTTAAAAAGTGACGAAGGAGGCCTTTCTTGATGGTAGAGATAGTACCGGGTATAATCGATAATAAAGCTAACTGAGGAGAAGGAGTGGCACTTTTACCAGTGACCTGATGGCACTGCAAGCTGGGGGAATTTTTAGAATGACGCTCTAATCATGTCAGGATCAACTTCTACAACAGAGTTAGCCCCATAAAAAACTAGGCATTGAGTCATCTACTTTAGCTTGTAAAAATATGCAGAACGGCAGTTGTACCTCTTAAATATATGACCAGGGTGCATATAAATGTATAAAGAATGTTTTGAAGCATAACAAATCTAGTATGTACTAGTAAATGACTGCCCCAAGGTATGTTATACTGTAAACATATCAGTGTTATTATTATTATCATCCATATGTAATACTCATGTTTAAGTCTTAATGCTCTGCTTTAGTAGTATTTGAATATTAGCATTACAGTACATGCCGCTAACCTTCACAGCTCAGGGTTATAAATAACCTACCACTTTAGTAATGCTGGATTTTAGTAGCCCTGTTTGAGTAGTTTGCTGCAGCCGATTATCTCTCTACATGTGGTTTGCCATATGAGTCTTGTTATGGAGGCAGCTAGTACAGACAGCTCATACTTACTTGTCAGGTTTCTAGTCCTTAATACAGTAATATTAATATTAGTAATTGTGAAGAACCATGGTGTTTAATAGCTTCTTAATGATATACCCAAAGCACCGTCGTTGAAATAATCATAGTTCTTAAAAAGTTGCTGTTCACACAGCACGCCAGTTTTGTCAGCAAATCTTTATACTCTCATTGTGGCGTTTAGGTTCTAAATACTCCCTGGAGTTAATGTACAATGTAACATTTGCAAACTAGTACAACTCAATATGTTATCTTTGAATTTAATATGACTTAGGAGATCTTATCCACTGAGAACTCCAGAAATGCAAGACAGACATTTTATGGCCCTGTATTTATTTCTGCTAAGTAAAGTGGAATAATGGTAAAATAAAATATACAGGTGGGATTATTTACATCCAATAACCAACAAATTATAATCTACTGGGTTCAGGTTGTTATTGCAAAGGTTTGTTTTATGCAATTGCATCTTTGGAGATGTTGTGAAATCAAATAATGTACTTGTTAATAGATGATTGAGGTTTAGAATATAATAGGTTTTCAGTAGTTACCTCTTCTGTGGCAATCATTTAAGTGGATATTCCCAGTCTTCTTCTTCATTAGGGAAATCTCCTGTTTTCCTTCATGGTCCCCTTTCCATTGCTGTGGCATGCTTTAAAGATACAGTACATCTCGCCTATCTCTACACTTTTGCATTTCTGTTGCGTGGCTGCCACAAATACTCAGTAAGAAAGTTTCCGTTTATGTCTCTTTATAGGTATAAAGTACAGGGCTATATGGTCTAGTTTCTAAACTTAAAGGGAACCTGTAACCAGAGACCCTTTTTAGCCTCCCCTTGCACCCACAGGCAATTAATACCATATCCCCAAACAGTTTTAATCAAAATTCTGTCATTTGTGGATCAAATGATAACTTAAATTAAACTTTAGCTGGTTCTCTGCCAGCTGTGTCCCCTGGGCGTGTTCATCAAAGAGCCAAGTCCCCCGCCCCTCCTGGGTAAAAGGCTCCTCTTGCTTTACTTTGAAAAAACACCTCTGCTTAGTTGTCTGTGGGAGCATGGGGGAGGCTAAAAAAGGGTCTCTGGTTACAGGCTTCCTTTAACAGTCTTAAAATTTAGTGTGTCAAGTGTATTACATTGATGCTAGTACATCATAAGTCCGAACGAAGCTTACACCACATGCCACAAGTCTTAGTTTCTAACAAAAATGTCTACGTTTTTGCACTTTTTTGTCACTTGGTGTAGCATAATATACTCCATAGTTTTCTTCTAAACCTTGTTCTTTAATGGGTAAGGAATAGATAGTATCTAAAACCTAAGAACTGGTTAGGATATTAATTATGGCTTTATGTTGGCTTTTTAAATGTGGGGCAAATGGCTCCAAATCACTCCAATCATCCCGCTATAAGATTTTCATTAAAAGTAAAATTTGCCTATGATATGTTGAGATCATCAATTTTGGTTTGTAAGAGGACCGACTGTCAACCACTCCCGAATAGAGAAGCCCAGCCCCCCCCCAGCCCCCCACCAAATGGGCCCCCCCACCCCGCAATAACTCTACTCTCCTACAAAACACTCTCTCCTCCCTATCCCCTTTCCTCTCCCCCGCAATTTTTTTTTAAATTTATTGTCCCAGAACGTGGTTTTATAAGAAAAACCGAATCCGGAAGATATCCGACCTAAAGATTCCCCGAGACCTCTTACAAACCACTTTTTTTATCCGACCTCTTACAACAAAATAAAGGTCGGATCCTAATATCTGGTCACCTAGGACCTATAGGAGAAGCCGGCAGCATGGTATTGGGTAACTGCTCGTTCCACTACAGCGGCGCGGGCTTATTCACTTGGCCACCGCGCTGCACTAACAGCGGCTGCGGCCACGCCGGGCTTATTGACAGTGCCGGACTTATATATACATTCGGTCGGCCGACTGCCAAAACCCGGCGCGGCCGCAGCCGCCGGTAAGTGCAGAACGCCGGCCATGTGATAAGCCCCTCCAGTGAATTAAGCATCCGCGCCGCTGTTAGTGGGCAGCGCGCCCACTCCAGTCCTTTTTATACAACACAGGCATAAAAATAAGACCATTGCAGTTACTTTATGTAAATAGAGTACTCTTACGTACATGTAACAATGTAAAAGAATCTGTAAAAACAATACAATACATATAAACACACAATGACCTCCTATTACCCACAGTAATGTTAGTTGTTGTAAATATAATAGTATACCAAGTCTATTCCATCCCTGGATCTATCCTGATGGCAGGAGTACATACAGTACTCTGACTATATACACTACATATAGAAATTCATGCAGAATAGCATCTAGTAACTTCTACTTCTCCAATCCACAGATTCGAAGTTGAATGGGATGAAGGCCTACAGGTTCAAATACAGGTACACTTATGCAGACATACTCACTGCAGGAAACACAACCTTATAGTGGTTATGTATATATAGTGAAAACCCATAAGACCGGACTATGTATGTATATGTACATGTACAAAGTCTATTTGATTATCATTGCTCTAAAATAGTCATATACATACATAGAAAGCTCGCATGCTTGGCTTGCAAAAGGTGACTACACAAAATGTTAAACTGAAAGAAACTGACCTCTGCTCCACAAATTTCACAACTGGATGTGCTTCCTCTTCTTCCTTTGGTAGATAATTACAGTAGAAAGATAAATTATTATCATTATTATTATTATTGTTATATATAGAGCACCATTAATTCCATGATGCTATGCAATCAATAAAGGATTCACATACAAAAATGACAGTGATTAGGAGACAAGTGGAAGGAGGACTCTACCCGTGAGGGCTCAAAATCTATATAGGAGGGTAGATGGAAACACAAGGTGAGGGCTCACAATCTATATGGGAGGGTAGATGGAGATACGAGGTGAGGACTCGCAATCCATCTGGGACAGTAGATGGAGACATAAGGTGAGGGCTCACAATCAATATGGGAGGGTGATGAAGACACGAGATGAGGGGATCACAATCTTTACTGGAGGGTAGATGGAGACACAAGTTGAGGGTTCACAATCTATATGGGAGGGAAGATGGAGATGCAAGGTGAGGGCTTACAGTCTACATGGGACAGTAGATGGCGAAACAAGGTGAGGGCTCACAGTCTATATGAGAGGGTAGATTGAGATACAAGGTGAGGGCTCACAATCTATATGGGAAGGTAGATGAAGACAGAAGGTGAGTGCTCAAAATCTATATGGGAGGGTAGATGGAGATTCAAGGTGATGGCTCACAATCTATATGAGAGGGTAGATGAAAACACATGGTGAGGTTTCACAATCTATATGGGAGGGTAGATGATGACACAAGATGAGGCCTCACAATCCATATGAGAGGGTAGATGGAGACACAAGGTGAGGGCTCACAATCTATATGGGAGGGTAGATGAAGAAAAAGTGAGAGCTCACAATCTATATGTGAGCGTAGATGGAGACATAAAGCGAGGGCTCACAATCTATATGAGAGGGTAGATGGAGCCAGCAAGTGTGAGGGATATGAGGGATACATACAATCTATATGATGAGGGGTAGCGGAACACCAGGTTGAGGGATTTTGAGGGATTAACATCTCTATGAGAGGGTAGATGGAGACACAAGGTGAGGGATTACAATCTATATGAGAGGGTAGATGGAGACACAAGATGGGGGCTTACAATCTATATGAGAGGGTAGATGGAGACACAAGATGGGGGCTTACAATCTATATGAGAGGGTAGATGGAGACATGAGGTGGGGAAGCAGTGCAGTTATTGCATGTTGTAGGCAATCTTGAATAAGTGAGTTTTCAGGTTACATTTAAAAGATCGGAAGGTTGGGACAGTCTTAAACATACATAGAAATTGTAAGCAATGGTAACTATAACATGCAAAACATAAATGTACAACTATTTTTAGTCAATCATTTTCCAATTGAGACTAAAATATTTCCATAATCAGACCTTACAATGCAAAAGAACCTATTAACACTAATGTATGCTGTGTATTTTAACAACACCTTTAATATCAGCTTCCATCTTACAAATATTTTGTACAACTGACAAAATCATTTTTTACTTTCTTTTGATCATGAAATTGCCACTTTCCCTTCTGCAGAAATGGATTTGCATATAACCTACTTATACGTTCTATTCCACAGCAAATTTACTGCTACAGTTTGTAAGAAGCGCAGGTTTCTATTAGATTCTCTTAAGAAACTCATTTGCATTTGTCATATATATTAATTACTGCCTGACACTCTTAAAGCTTAACAAAAAGATATTATTCTCTGTGATTACCCAGGCAAGCACTTAAACACATAGAAGATATTACATTCCGATTAGAATCAATGTTGCATAAGGAATATTTATTGACTTCCATAAATTATGAGGCGACGTATTCTGTATCTAAACTATTCAAACTCCCCTTTAAAGACTTCAATAACTTCACAATAAGATGCCAGAGCTCCACAATCTTTCATTTGCTTCTGCTTTTCATAAAGAAAGATTATTGTTCATTTTAAAGTGAAAAAGTAAAGAAACAGAAGAATCTACAGCAGAAAAAGATCAGCGAACTGCAACACATTTCATGTGCTTTGCTGGATATTGATTCCAGTAGAATGTTCTGGTGTCACACAAGTTCTTAAGCAGCTCTAGCATCCACCACCAGAGGGAGCAGATAAACGCATACTATGAAGTTTCCACAGCTTGGAATAAAACATGACTTTTGTTGTGCATTACCAAACTAAACAATACAATTACAATACTATTATTATAACAAACTATGAGCCAAAACAAATACTGTGTTACATTCTATAGTGTTACATGTTGTGTAACATGAAATCTGGTTGGCCAATAAGAAGTGAGACAGAAATCCCTGTAGCCTAATAGGATCTGTATCGTGTCCGGATGCCCATGATTTTTGATTCTTGGATCCAGGGCAATATCCACAAACATGAAAAGCAGCAGTGAAAAAAGTGTGTTCTTTATTCATAAAACAATGCAATAATTTTTATAATACCCAGGTAACTGAAGGGTAACAAGGAATCTACTGTTAAATAAAAATATGGTGTAAATGTCGTAGATTAGGAGAACAGTTACCACATTTGGAGGGGTTGCAATTCTAAACACAAAGTTATTTTAATGCAGTTTTTGTCTTAACATAATTAATGTACAAGGAGCCATAACTGAGTTGCATGCCCTGGATCACAGGTGAGTTGATTACAATGAAAAACTGTATTTTTAGCTACTGCTCAAGCGCTTTACATTCCTTTGCGCAATTCTTGATCATCTTCTATAACTCTTCCAAGGAGGAAAGAATAAAGGACGAGGGAAATTAAAAGAGGAGCATAGTTATATGTTTAGTCTGGATTACAAAGGATAGTTCTCCATGGCTTTCAAAATAGCTACCTATGACTTTGGCTAGTATACCATTGTTTACTATGATCTTAAAAGCTTGTTAACATCCTTTTATGTCTATAGTGCTATGAACACAATCAAGAGAAAAAAATGTACAGGTTTATGTATACATATTTCAATTAGAAGATACTAACCATAGAAAAATGCTTTTTACGTTTTTATGTAGAGACCAATGTGTTGTGGGCTTCTTAAAATAGATTACAGTATCTCAAAGATTAAAAAATGGATTTGTACACATATTTCCCAGGATAATCTCTTGTTATGCAGTGTTTGATCAATCTCCCTCTTTTTCTCATATTACTATTGATAGACCTGCAAATTATTCTCACTTGTGAATTGCGCTATACATCCGTAGCCGACATTGCTTTTTTTGTTCAACTTGACCTTTCATGTTTTATAATCAAGTAGATTGAACTGGAGTCTTGTAATATTACACTGGTGGAGCTGCAAGGCTTCTATAAGAATGATGGGACTCACCTGGTATTCAGGCTTTAAGAAAAGCTGCTGGGAAATAAGCATTTACGAAACCATAACCATTTCAAATGTGTAAATTATCCAAGCAACCTCCAGCAGTTTTGACCAAGTCACAAAGGAATGAGTAGACTTCCTGCTGCAAAGCAGCTGCTATCCAAGTCATAGCAATTGCATTAATGGAACAACTTGATACAAAACAAATAACCATGTAAGGTTTATATAGTTACAGGCTATAGATTTAGTGGTTGGCTGTGACTTCATGTTACTTTCCTTATGTTTTTTGTTTGTTTGAGGAACCAGGTAGTTAGACAGTCAGGGTATTAGCTCAGAATCTGGGGGAACCATGCAATTAAGACAGATTGACTTTAGGGAAATTTTGAACTGTTGCAGTGCGTTCCATCTATAAGGAACAGATGCACTTTTTTACTGTTACTAACGCATATAGAGGATATAATTGTTTGCACCTAATAGGTTATGTGAGATTTAAGCTATTAATATAGATGCTGAGGCCAAATGATGGAACACAGTCAGTGCTGTTGTCTTCAGCTTCACTTTAGTAGATCTGTTGTTATAAGCTCATTTTTCCTTTAAAATACAGGCAGTCCCCGGGTTACATACAAGATAGGGTCTGTAGGTTTGTTCTTAAGTTGAATTTGTATGTAAGTCGGAACTGTATATTTAATCATTATAATCCCAGCCAGAACTTTTTTTGTCTCTGTGACAATTGGATTTTAAATATGTTGGGTTGTCAAAGGAATCAGGATTAACAATAAAGCTTCATTACAGACACCTGTGATAACTGTTATAGCTGATTATTGTAGCCTAGAACTAAAGTACAATAAATTACCAATATCCAGAGGTCCGTTTCTAACTAGGGGTCGTATGTAAGTCGAGTGTTTTTAAGTAGGGGACTGCCTGTAGTTGGTAGTTTGCATTCTTGTTGGGTAGAGTTCATCCAGTTTACCAAAGAAAATAATTCCATTCTTTTAATTTAATTTCTAAACTTTTTTATAAACTATTTCAAATTTAGAAGTTGTTGTCAATAAGATGCATAAATCATCCATAGATATGGAGATCCCAGAGACAAAATATAGGGGTCATTTATCTTATCTGTTTGTTTTGGCTAGTTATTTCTGTCTGCTTCTTTGGTAATTTATCAATCTCACTTCTTCCTTTTGTTTAATTTTTTTTTAAGATCTCTTTTTGAGACAATTGTTACAAATGTCTCAAAAATGTCACACAAATGTTTCAAGTCAGTTCTTTCCATTTTCTATGTTTTCCTTACCCTTTTGGAAATGAAAGCATTCTTCTTTAATCTGTGGAGTGATGTCCTAGCAGAACCATGCAGGGGCATGAAAAAAAACATGATCTGAAATGGTATAAAGCTGCTAGACAACATACTGGTAATTGTTTATTAGACCAATTTCTGATGATAGGTTCCCTTTAAATACATCACCAGTTTTATTTTGTCTTGCTGTTTGAAGCTAAAGTATAAAAAACAACAAAGAAAAGTTAGGCACAAAATAAATTAAACAACCTAAAAAGGTGGGACATGTAAACTTTGTTGTGAGACCCCTTGGGGTACAATCACGCCACAGACTTCTGTTTTGCTATGAAACACAGGAAACTTTTTTCAAAGCACATGAGCATCACGTTCTACTTCCAGAGACGTAGAGGAAGAGAAGAGAAATTAATTGCGGTCACTGTACCACAATAAGAAGAGAGAATATTTCAATTTTACTGACTACTCAAAGAAAAGGATGCTGGTTTCATGTCCTGAAAGCACGGTCCGGCACAGGATTGACAGTCTCTCTTTGTCAAGCAACACAACCGTTTGCTTTCCCCGTGCTTTTTGCTTATTCTTTTGGGTAGCATAAATCCGGGCTGGCTAGCTATTCATCTTCCCAGGAGTTAGCGCTTACACAAAGGAAATGCTGCATATCATAGGAGAGTTAAGGGATTTGACTTGTCTTGAGCACTGATTGATCAGGGAGCTTTGAAGAAAATAAATTATATCCTTTTCTTTTCTTCTGTAAAATAACATGTTCAAACTAGAAGTATATATACTCAGTATACAGTGTTCATGTGCGGGAAGGTGCATTCTATAGTATAATGAAAAAGTTAGATGATGTGCAAGTATATTAATCAGATTCTCAAAGACTGATGAAGGATGGGGGGGGGATAGTCACAAGAATAGGATTTCCCAAGAACAGGAGATACATTCCCAAAATCAAGAGACTGAATTATTCATGGATATGTTACCACTAATCACCATTTCAACAACTCCTAGTGACGTTATTGGGAAGAAATGATGCTCCCCAAAATGGTGGCACCCTGCACCACAACCAAGTCAGTGCCAACGGCATTTAAGGAGTTAATGTTTGCGATCAGCGCCTTCTGATGGAGTTTGGTACAAACCTGAACTGCAGTTTAGGTCTGCTATACACTAGTCATGACCTCATGGTTGTGATAAAGGGCTCATCAAAAGGGAACAAGAGATAGCAGTTACTAAAAGACTTGAGGAGCCCAATGTGTTTTTTGCCACAAAACATGACAAAATATTACAAATTACATATGGTAGGAGGGGATCTACTGAAATGAAATCCGCTGCATCACTTGTCAAGACATGCTTTTCTTTTTGTATGCATCTTTAGGTTCATATACTACTTGTATTGTTTATTCTGAGCTCTGTGAAATTACTTTATTCTATCTTCACAATGAATTGCTTTTATTCACATTTCTATTATTATCATCATCATCTTCCAGAACCACATAATTATTTGTATATTTGTATTTTCCACTGCCAAATGACTAGTACATTGCTGTCAATTCTGAGCCTTTAGCGAAAGTTACAATTTCCAGGCAATAAATTTTTATTGACTGAAAGTACTCACTGTATTTTAATTTTGAGTAGATGTCGGCATAATAGTTTAGTGTCACTGAATAGGCAATACGTCCATGAGTGCTGAAATGCCTATAACTGAATAGGCTTGATCATAAAACATAAAGGTAAGTGTTGTTTTCAGAAATAATTTGTATCCAAAAGCTCATTCTCACTCTTTACGTTGAATCTTTGTCTACAGATATACACGTCTCCAAATGCTTGGTCCAAAATAAACTTTGAAATATTATTGCTTCACAATTATTTTAGACCCAACAGATGTGAAAGATTCATTTATATTACAGAATATAACTCTTTCCTATAAAGGGGCTATCTGATAATTAAAGGTCTTCATACTAAACTTTAAAAGCCTAATAGGGTCACCCATGTTATACGCATCCAGTTATAGTTTGCCAGGAGCCATGGGTCATGTGACCCCCTGGGCTACAGGACTAAGGACACAACATCCTCCATCAGCTGGTTACCAGTAGGACATGGGTTGTCACAGGGAGTCCTCAGTCCTACTGACAGCAGGTCACTTGACTCTCACCAAATTTTAACAGGGTAAGAATAATATGGATGTACCCTGTTAGGATCTTATACTTACCATAGAGAATTTGTATATAAGTGGCAAACTCCTTTCAGAAGTGACCACTTAGAAAGGGAGAATGCTAATTGTAATTCAGGGTCTGGTACTAATTCCCTTCCCAGCTTCCCCTACCTAATTTAAACTCTTAGAAAACAACACCTAGAAATCAGGAAGAAGGATAGCAGTGGAAAAAGTGTGAATCTTCTAAAGCTAATTACTAGGGTTTCCATTTTATCTAGCTATGCTTTCATTATAGTTTATGTATAACATATTATACATTCATATAGTTTTGGGAATAAACAGCTAATTCAATTTTAAATACTAACCATAACATACAAAGCCCTCCAAAAGCTTCCCACGTGTAATTTCTTCTCTCCCATATAGATTGTGAGCCCTTACATTGTGTCTCCATCTACCTTCCCATATAGATTGTGAGCCCTTACCTTGTGTCGCCATCTACCTTCCCATATAGATTGTGAGCCCTCACCTTATGTCTTCATCCACACTCCTATATAGATTGTGGGCCCTAACCTTGTGTCTCCAAAAGGCTACAAAAACTAGCAGCGGTCTTTGGACACAGTCCACACCCCAATTCTATACAAACTAATAGTTGGAAAGATACACTCAGAATTTGGGAGAAAACATCGAAACAAGAATTAAGAGTATGGTGGGATCACAATACTTTAAAAACTTACCTTGAAAAAAGTCTAATCCCTTGTGGTCTCAGAATATATAAAACCCCTACTACAGTATTCAATGACGAATTCCAAGACAAATGGAACAGCATATTAACAAAATGTTCCACTGATCTTATGTCTCTCATTGTGTCTTATGAAGAAACAAAAATAGGAACAATTAGAAATAGAGGAACTAGAATCTACAATGTCTACATATACCGACAACACGGAATTCAATCAAATGAAATCAAAAATCCAAGAAGATCTGGAGTTAATGGAAAATGAAATTATGGACACAAACGCAACAAATATGAGAGAGATGTAGAGGACTACGCAAGAAATCGCATATATGATTGGAAAAATCAATTCCCACGACCACAAAGGTATACCAAATCTATATTAAAAAACAGACATAATTCAAGAGGTTCAGAAACATCTGAGAACGAAAAGAAAGTCAATTTTACCTCATCCGAATACGACACTTCCGATACATACGATGACACAGAAGACAACACAGCCAGCAATGCATGCAATGGAAAGAAAATATACACACAAAAAATTAACCCTCCCAAAACACCTCAAAAAACGGGGCAAACATAAGAGAAGAGGACTCCATAGGAAAAAGATACACGACCAGGAAGAACAAGAAATAACACCACAAAATGTACAGTCAAATCCAGATAATGTCATTATTCTATCACCTATCATACTATCAGAAGATCAACAATACATCCTATCAAAAGGACTGAATTTTGTACCATCGAAGAACTTTGATCTATTTCAAACGCTACTGGACGTCAACAGATTTGTCAGACTCATCACCGTTAAAAAACATTTTTTTTCATCAGATAAAGATATGAACATGGAAACTTCAGAAAGAATTAACATTCAAAACAATGAATTTAAAGGACTTAATTTCTCTGAACAAACTGTCCTTATGGCCTTACAGGATTTAAATGAATTGGATGATATACCCCGTATAGATACAAATGATGTTAATTTTGCAATGACTAATGCAACCTTCTACCCCATCAATTCTAGGTCTAAAGTCTTAGATCAATTTCAAGGATTAGTAGAAAAAGAGCTCCATGAATTAAATAATAGTATTTCTCAACATCAAACACATAGACAAGCCAACCTGACCCCCAAACAATTTAAAGCTCTCAATACACTAAAAAACAGCAACAATATAGTTGTGCGCAGGTCTGACAAAGGAGGGTCAGTGGTGGTTTTAGATACAACTCTATATATTCATTTAGCCCATCAAATCTTAGATGATGCAAAAACATATCGTAAGCTCCCTCATAATCCCACAGATTCCATCAAAGGGACTCTAAAACAAATCATTGCAGAGGGCACTGCCTTGGGAGTTCTCGATCAAAAAACAGCCACGTATTTATTGATTGACAATCCAAGTATACCCATATTCCATGGCTTCCCAAAAACTCACAAAGATACATTTCCACCACCCCTTCGCCCCATCATCTCAGGCATCGGGTCTCTCAACGAGAGGCTTAGTGCCTTGGTTGATGTTCACCTACAACCTTTAGTACTGCGCACACCAGGCTTTCTCAAAGATGGATCCGACATACTCAAAACATTTTATGATTTCACATGGCAAAATACCTTTAGATTTGCCACTTGCGATGTGGTCAATTTATATTCATGTATCCCCCACCATATTGCCATTGACGCCATTAAATATCATTTAACTAAATACAGCATGTATGAACCCAATTTTTGCTAAAACACAATTTTTTTATGTTTGACAAAGAATTTTTTTTTGCAAATCTGTGGAGCCCCAATGGGATCAAAATTCTCACCATCTTTAGCAATATTATTTGTCGCTTGGTGGGAGGAACAATTCATTTTTTCTGTCCACAATCCCTTTTTACATAATATAATTTATTATGGCCGCTATGTGGACGATATCATCTTAGTATGGCAAGGAGACTCTCTCACATTCTCTAACTTCATCAAATACATAAACAACAATAATGTCAATTTAAAGTTCACCAACGAGAATCCTTCCCTAAATATTCATTTTCTTGATATCTCATTAACAGCATCCACAACATCAAAAACAGTAAAGACATCCATGTTTACTAAGCCCTTAGCAGGCAACTCTACACTATGTGCTACTAGCTGCCATCCTACTCACACTATGCATGCTATCCCCTATGGAGAACTCCTTCGTGCGAAAAGAATATGTTCAGATGATGTTAGCTTTCAGAATAATGCCATTAACATTGAAAATAAATTAATCAAAAGAGGGTATTCCAAGAAACTACTGTCCACCTCTCGTGATAGAGTCAACAAAATTAAAAGACAACAACTTCTATCTAGTAACTCAATGAGAGCTAAAAACAGCAGTACAGGAAAAACACAAAGTATCCCCATGTTCAGCACACCCTATAGCCCACAATTCAACAGTATAAAAAATATCATACAAAAGTGTATCCCAATATTGAATCAAGACACTACACTGAATGAAATTTTGAAACAAGGGCATAGATGTGTTGCCAAACGGGGTCAAACATTGGCCAATATCTTATCCATGATTAACACCAAAACAGAACAGAACACATTGCTCTCAGTGAAGGGCTTCTACAAATGTGGAGGGTCTCGCTGCAACGTATGCCCGTTAGCTCTCAATAGGACATTAGAGTTTAAAATAGATTCACAAAAAACGCAAAAAATCAATTCATTCATAAATTGTGACTCTCACCACGTAGTATATCAGATATATTGTACTGAATGCACCAGCATTTACGTAGGCCACCCCTTCGCCCCATCATCTCAGGCATTGGGTCTCTCAACGAGAGGCTTAGTGCCTGGGTTGATGTTCATCTACAACCTTTAGTTCTGCGCACACCAGGCTTTCTCAAAGATGGGTCAGACATACTCAAAACATTTCATGATTTCACATGGCAAAATACCTTTAGATTTGCCACTTGTGATGTGGTCAATTTATTTTCATGTATCCCCCACCACATTGCCATCGAAGCTATTAAATATCATTTAACTAAATATAGCATGTATGAACCCAATCTTCAAATTTTCATTTTACTTGCAATTGAATTTTTGCTAAAACACAACTTTTTTATGTTTGATAAAGAATTTTTTTTGCAAATCTGTGGAGCCCCAATGGGATCAAAATTCTCACCATCTCTAGCAATATTATTTGTTGCTTGGTGGGAGGAACAATTCTTTCTGTCCACAATCCCTTTTCACATAATATAATTTACTACGGCCGCTATGTGGACGATATCATCTTAGTATGGCAAGGAGACTCCCTCACATTCTCTAACTTCATTAAATACATAAATAATAACAATGTCAATTTAAAGTTCACCAACGAGAATCCTTCCCTAAATATTAATTTTCTTGATATCTCATTAACAGCATCCACAACGTCAAAAACAGTAAAGACATCCATGTTTACTAAACCCTTAGCAGGCAACTCCACATTATGTGCCACTAGCTGTCATCCTACCCACACTATACATGCTATCCCCTATGGAGAACTCCTTCGTGCAAAAAGAATATGTTCAGATGATGCTAGTTTTCAGAATAATGCTATCAACATTGGAAATAAATTGATCAAAAGAGGGTATTCCAAGAAACTACTTTCCACCTCTCGCGATAGGGTTAACTAAAAGACAACAACTTCTATCTAGTAACTCAATGAGAGCTAGAAACAGCAGTACAGGAAAAACACAAAGTATCCCTACGTTCAGCACACCCTATAGCCCACAATTCAACTGTATCAAAAATATCATACAAAAGTATATCCCAATACTGAATCAAGACACTATATTGAATAAAATTTTGAAACAAGGGCATAGATGTGTTGCCAAACGGGGTCAAACATTGGCCAATATCTTATCTCCAAGCATGATTAATACTAAACCAGAACAGAACACATGGCTCTCAGTGAAGGGCTTCTACAAATGTGGAGGGTCTCGCTGCAACGTATGCCCGTTAGCTCTCAATAGGACATTAGAGTTTAAAATAGATTCACAAAAAACTCAAAAAATCAATTCATTCATAAATTGTGACTCTCACCACGTAATATATCAGATATATTGTACTGAATGCACCAGCATTTACGTAGGCTGCACAGTACAAAAACTTAAATCAAGAATAAGCCAACACATCCTCAATATAAAAAATGGTGATGTCAATGCATCCGGAGCAGCGAGACACTTTGTAGAACGCCACAACAGAAGTACAGCTACTTTTCGTTTCTTTGGGGTAGAACGAGTTCATTGCCCTGCTCGTGGGGGTGATTGGAGAAAAATACTCCTAAGACGCGAAGCATACTGGATACTAGCCTTGGGCACAAGGTTCCCCAGAGGAATGAACTCTAAAAACGACCTTTCTTATATATACTAAGTTTATTTTCTTCCCTTCCTTACCCACCTATACTCCTTCACTCCTTCATTCAGTCCATTGTATATCCACCCCTTCGCCCCATCATCTCAGGCATTGGGTCTCTCAACGAGAGGCTTAGTGCCTGGGTTGATGTTCATCTACAACCTTTAGTTCTGCGCACACCAGGCTTTCTCAAAGATGGGTCAGACATACTCAAAACATTTCATGATTTCACATGGCAAAATACCTTTAGATTTGCCACTTGTGATGTGGTCAATTTATTTTCATGTATCCCCCACCACATTGCCATCGAAGCTATTAAATATCATTTAACTAAATATAGCATGTATGAACCCAATCTTCAAATTTTCATTTTACTTGCAATTGAATTTTTGCTAAAACACAACTTTTTTATGTTTGATAAAGAATTTTTTTTGCAAATCTGTGGAGCCCCAATGGGATCAAAATTCTCACCATCTCTAGCAATATTATTTGTTGCTTGGTGGGAGGAACAATTCTTTCTGTCCACAATCCCTTTTCACATAATATAATTTACTACGGCCGCTATGTGGACGATATCATCTTAGTATGGCAAGGAGACTCCCTCACATTCTCTAACTTCATTAAATACATAAATAATAACAATGTCAATTTAAAGTTCACCAACGAGAATCCTTCCCTAAATATTAATTTTCTTGATATCTCATTAACAGCATCCACAACGTCAAAAACAGTAAAGACATCCATGTTTACTAAACCCTTAGCAGGCAACTCCACATTATGTGCCACTAGCTGTCATCCTACCCACACTATACATGCTATCCCCTATGGAGAACTCCTTCGTGCAAAAAGAATATGTTCAGATGATGCTAGTTTTCAGAATAATGCTATCAACATTGGAAATAAATTGATCAAAAGAGGGTATTCCAAGAAACTACTTTCCACCTCTCGCGATAGGGTTAACTAAAAGACAACAACTTCTATCTAGTAACTCAATGAGAGCTAGAAACAGCAGTACAGGAAAAACACAAAGTATCCCTACGTTCAGCACACCCTATAGCCCACAATTCAACTGTATCAAAAATATCATACAAAAGTATATCCCAATACTGAATCAAGACACTACATTGAATGAAATTTTGAAACAAGGGCATAGATGTGTTGCCAAACGGGGTCAAACATTGGCTAATATCTTATCCCCAAGCATGATAAACACCAAACCAGAACAGAACACATGGCTCTCAGTGAAGGGCTTCTACAAATGTGGAGGGTCTCGCTGCAACGTATGCCCGTTAGCTCTCAATAGGACATTAGAGTTTAAAATAGATTCACAAAAAACTCAAAAAATCAATTCATTCATAAATTGTGACTCTCACCACGTAATATATCAGATATATTGTACTGAATGCACCAGCATTTACGTAGGCTGCACAGTACAAAAACTTAAATCAAGAATAAGCCAACACATCCTCAATATAAAAAATGGTGATGTCAATGCATCCGGAGCAGCGAGACACTTTGTAGAACGCCACAACAGAAGTACAGCTACTTTTCGTTTCTTTGGGGTAGAACGAGTTCATTGCCCTGCTCGTGGGGGTGATTGGAGAAAAATACTCCTAAGACGCGAAGCATACTGGATACTAGCCTTGGGCACAAGGTTCCCCAGAGGAATGAACTCTAAAAACGACCTTTCTTATATATACTAAGTTTATTTTCTTCCCTTCCTTACCCACCTATACTCCTTCACTCCTTCATTCAGTCCATTGTTATATTCTCCACCTTATATTCTTACAACAACTTCATGAATCCTTATAGCGGTACCGCTATGCTTAAAATCTTAGACGGTGCAATTTCGCATGTAAGATTAACGAATTTCAATGATATTTTTTTATTCATTTAGTTTACAAACTCTAAACACATTTATCCTCATTTCTTCATAATATAGTATTAAACTATGTAAATGTGGCATTATGCTATATATACATAAGCCTCATTTGGCTGCCTTAAGTCTTTTTCCGAACAATTCGGATATGACGTCCAGTCATGGCATTCAGGTGCATGAAGGTAATTTAAATAGGATGTGCAACCAATTTGTTTTTTATCACTTTTTCACAATGAGTAAGGCTTACCGGGTACAAGACAAAGCCGAAAAAACGCGTAGGGGGCTCGCCTACATGTACAATGCAAAAAATCTTTTTAATGGCGAAGGAATACCATTTATTTTTTTATAGGATGGCCAACGTTACCCTCTGTCTTTGGTATTATTATGAGCTGCATCAAGTCAAAAGAGAAGATGCAATTTTTGGCGATCTGATTTTGCGCTCGCGTGCCGGGTTTCAAGCGGACAGAAAATCGGGGGCGTGGCGACGGAAAAACCAGACGGATTCAGAAAAAAAGGCTGATTGTAAGAAAAAAGACAAATGTGTGTCGCAAAAATTCAAGCACTTAATGCAACCGAGAAGAACCAGGTGAAACTCCGGCGGGACCTCGGGCAGACCTAGAAGTGGCAGCAGCCGACACTGGTGGAGCTTTGGGTGCAAGACCTTAAGTGAATCGCAGAAGGATCCAAAATCCTCGTCGGAGAGGCGCGCTGCTGGGATCTTGGACAGGACCGGCGGTAGTAAAATCTTGCCCCAATGTTCGACCAAAATGTAACAATCATGGGGCTTCCATTGAAATAAAATTATTTGAGCCTTACCCTGGATCTTGGGTGAGGGGTCTCTGTGATTCGCCCTGTCTCGACCTGGATGACTCACTGCTACGTTAATATACAGAATAAATAAGGTAATAAAAAACATAATAATAATGTTTGCTATTTGCCGTTTGTGATGAGAATCCCACAGAAAAAATAATTGGTAACCTTGGGAAGATATCTGGATGCTGCTAATTTAATGAACTTCATGCCGCCAGGCTTTTTCTTTTGTCTTGCTGTAAGGTGTTATGCAATGAAGGCTTTTGTGATCAATGTTTCACCAACTCGAATGGGAAATTTTAAATGTAATTGTCATCAGGGACACAAAAAATAATTTGGTGGGGTTAACCCTTAATATAATATACCCGTGCACACTTAATTACAACATACAAACTTTACATAAAAACCCTTATCCTTATGTAAAACCCAGGGCCAAAACAATGCAAACATTAGGAATGGGGGAACCAAGACTCCAATGACCAAGGGGTTAGAAAGGATAAAGGAATGTTGGAATTGTGGTATATGCTCTATAGAAAATGAAATAAATCAGTCTCTTTTTGACGCAAGAAAAAGGGGACATTGAATTTCCAATAGGACACACAATTTGGCATCAACACCCCCACCACCTGATTATTTATTATCAGGTATGATTTTTATCTCAGCAGGGGGATAATATTTCCCTTCATAAGCAAATGCAGGCTGCCAATGGAACCTCCAAATAATCTGGACCATGGAGAAAAGAGGGCTTGTGGGCCTGTTAATTGAACTTACCCACCTATACTCCTTCACTCCTTCATTCAGTCCATTGTATATTCTCCACCTTATATTCTAACAACAACTTCATTGAATCCTATAGCGGTACCGCTTATGCTTAAATTTAGACTGCAATTCACATGTAAGATTAACGAAT
Organism: Engystomops pustulosus; assembly: GCA_019512145.1. NCBI lineage: Eukaryota > Metazoa > Chordata > Amphibia > Anura > Leptodactylidae > Engystomops > Engystomops pustulosus. The sequence continues at coordinate 97,594,722 of CM033647.1, forward strand.
TTCAATATATTTTTTATTGTCATTTAAGTTTACAACTATAAACACATTTATCCATCATTCTTGCATAAATATATGTAAACTATGTAAATTGCATTATCTATTATATACATAAGCCTCCTTGTCATGCATTACGTCTTTTCCGAATCAATTCGGATATGACGTCAGTCAGCCATCAGGTGCATGAAGGTAATTTAAATGATTTGCAACCATTTGTTTTTAAACTTTTTCACCATGAGTAAGGCTTAGGTACAAGCCGAAACGCGTAGGTGGCTCGCCTACATGTATACTGCACATATCTTTTAATGTGAGAAGAATAAAATTTATTTTTTATTGGATGTGCCACGTCTACCCTCTCCTTGGTCTCGTTTGGATGCACAGCCAGCAAGACGCCGAGCACTCCTAAACAGCCTTCCACTACCTCAAGATCGCCTCCACATGGGTACGTGAGACAAACTTTTTTATGGTTTTTTTTCTCTGCTGATATATTATATAAGCAACTGGCTGCTTAAATCTTCCTGTACCCACGTTAAGGACCTTAAAGGCATGTGATAAAAACTAAGAAAATCTATTTCACATTATTTCATAAATCATCAATGCCAGGACATATAATAAGACAGTCATTTTCCTGTCTATAAATAAGGTGCACAACAAAGAGGCTGAGGTTTATATGCATGCATTCAAGTGAAAGGCACTGGACATTGTCTATCAAATCCTGAAATATTCTCTCACAAGTGTTTGTCATTATGGCTAACAATCAGAGGCTACAAAAACTAGCAGCGGTCTTTGGACACAGTCCACACCCCAATTCTATGCAAACTAATAGTTGGAAAGATACACTCAGAATTTGGGAGAAAACATTAAAACAAGAATTAAGAGTATGGTGGGATCATAATACTTTAAAAACTTACCTTGAAAAAAATCTAATCCCTCGTGGTCTCAGAATATACAAAACCCCCACTACAGTATTCAATGACGAATTCCAAGACAAATGGAACAGCATATTAACGAAATGTTCCACTGATCTTATGTCCCTTATTGTGTCTTACGAAGAAACAAAAATAGGAACAATCAGAAAAGAAATAGAGGAACTAGAATCCACAATGTCCACACGTACCGACAACACGGAATTCAATCAAATGAAATTAAAAATACAAGAAGATCTGGAGTTAATGGAAAATGAAATTATGGACACTAAACACAACAAATACGAGAGAGATGTAGAGGACTACGCAAGAAATCGCATATATGATTGGAAAAATCAATTCCCACGACCACGAAGGTATATCAAATCTATATTAAAAAACAGACACAATTCAAGAGGTTCAGAAACATCTGAGAACGAAAAGAAAGTCAATTTTACCTCATCCGAATATGACACTTCCGATACATACGATGACACAGAAGACAATACAGCCAGCAATGCATGCAATGGAAAGAAAAAATACACAAAAAATAAACCCTCCCAAAACACCTCAAAAAACCGGGGCAAACATTAGAGAAGAGGACTCCATAGGAAAAAGATACTCAACCAGGAAGAACAAAAAATAACAATACAAAATGCACAACCAAATTCAGACAATGTCATCATTCTATCACCTATCATACTATCAGAAGATCAACAATACATCCTATCAAAAGGACTGAACTTTGTACCATCGAAGAACTTCGATTTATTCCAAACGTTACTGGACGTCAACAGATTTGTCAGACTCACCACCGTTAAAAAACATTTTTTTTCATCAGATAAAGATACGAACATGGAAACTTCAGAATGAATTAACATTCAAAACAACGAATTTAAAGGACTTAATTTTTCTGAACAAACTGCCCTTATGGCCTTACAAGATTTAAATGAACTGGATGATATACCCCGTATAGATACAAATGATGTTAATTTTGCAATGCCTAATGCAACCTTCTACCCCATCAATTCTAGGTCTAAAGTCTTAGATCAATTTCAAGGATTAGTAGAAAAAGAGCTCCATGAATTAAATAATAGTATTTCTCAACATCAAATACATAAACAAGCCAACCTGACCCCCAAACAATTTAAAGCTCTCAATACACTAAAAAACAACAACAATATAGTTGTGCGCAGGTCTGACAAAGGAGGGTCAGTGGTGGTAAATTTACTTTCATTGGTAGAGATCAGTATGGTATATAGAAACATGTTTCTTGATGCCTAAACTATACTATTTATGTGATTTTAGAAATCCAGGTTGGACAATATTTTATGCATGGGGCAAGCTGGCTGGTCTTGACTGGAATTTAATGATGAAGTATTATAATATCTGAAATGTCATATTATGTATGGTTCATGTGATATAATTTAATTAGAATCTAAAGTTTGACAAGAGTGAAATATTTTTAAATATATTATTAGTCTTAGTCATAACTCTTACAAAAGACACTATGAATCTCAAGGGTACAACATCTATGGGTTAAAACTGAATTTTGCAGAGAATGAGTGTAACTTTTAAATCTTAATTTTGAATGTTTTCCTATGGGATGGATATTCATGAGTAACTTTAAGCAGCTGCAAAAATGTGATGATTAAAATTAATATAGATTGAAGGAATTGATGTAAACAGGCAAATTCAATTTTAAGAACCAATGCTACCAGAAACCTTTCTGGTATGTAACGGGGACTGCGTATAGAATAAGGCAAGGTTCCATGGTAATTTTGGAAGTGCCCTAATAATAATAAATAGGTATTATGTGATGTCCA